>VYXH01004910.1:125119-135715 GCA_013397275.1 Burhinus bistriatus
ATTTTAACTATATAAATTGAAATAGCAAAAAAAAAAAAAAAAAAAAAAGGTGGACTAAATGTCCAGTGTCATTTGATCACAGACATTTCAGTGCCTTTTGCGCTGCTTGCTCAGGTTTATTAAATAAAGTCAGTGCAATGTGCTTGCTCTCTTCAGAAGTTATTTGGATCATAACGAATCTCATGTGGAAAGGCTGTGAATTTGCCATGGTCACTGAAGACAGAAGATGAGGGAGAAGGTGGAAATTTATTAATGAAGAGGGAAAAAGGATGACATACAAGAAATGCCAGTGTTCAATTAATCATATTTTATTTTTCACATGTCCAAAATGCACAGAATCGTAGTTGTTTGAGTTCTAACATCTCTGGGTTGAAAACACCAGCAGATGGATAAGCTCTAAATTGTGTGTGAAACAATTAAAAGAGCCTCAGAAACCTGCAATTTTTAAGCTATAGGAACAGAAATTTTCTATGGTTATAGAAAAGCATCTGTTACTACTTAGGAAAGCATATATGCCTCGGAAAGGCTCGATGCTTCACAAAGAATATTTCTTAAATTTTGTTGTCCTTCAACGTAAGAAATAAAATTAAATTAAATTTGATTTTGGAGAATTTTTAATATAACATGCTGGTTTAGGTGGCCTGACTAAGAATTTAAAATTTCTTTAGTTGAATCTATCCTGGTTTTACTGATAATCTTATTTTGCTTATGTTGTAACAAGTGTGTATTAATTCCTTACTTTTAAGGTCTTCCATCAGTGTGAGAGAACCAACACTTTCTAACAACTTTTAATAATTATTTCTTTTTTCCTCTACAGCTGTTAGAGGACTCTGAAGTCAAAACTAAACTCAAAGCCCAGGCTTTGCTTTACCCTGCTCTTCAAACCCTTGATCTGAATTTGCCATCTTACCAAGAAAATGAAAACACGTTCATTTTACCCAAGTCGCTTATGGTCAAGTTCTGGAGTGAATATTTCACTTCTGATTCATCTCTCAGGGAAGCGATGGCCTCCAACAGGCACGTCCCGGTTGAATCGAGCCACTTATTTCAGTTTGTAAACTGGAGCAATTTGCTGCCTGAAGAGATGAAGAAAGACCATGTTTACACCAGTCCTGCCTACGGAAGCTCCAAGCTTGCTCAGAAGTACCCGGGGTTTCTGGATGCCCGGGCGGCCCCGCTGCTGGCGAGCGATGCCCAGCTACGCCGGCTGCCCCTCACCTACGTCCTCACCTGCGAGCACGACGTCTTGCGGGACGATGGATTCATGTACGTCAGGCGCCTCCAGGCAGCTGGTGTTCCCGTCACGCATGATCATGCCAAGGACGCCTTTCATGGGGCGATGACGTTTGTCTCGAGTCCAGCTGAGTTAGCTGTAGGGCACCGGCTGCTGAACAGATATATTGAGTGGTTAAATGAGAATCTATGAGTTGAAAATGTTGCTCTAGTACTCCTGGCTCGTGTTCACTGGGTGCAATCAAGGACTGTAAGAGAATAGGAGCTATGTGAGTTTTTGGGTATGATTGCCGTCTTCATTGTGTTGCCCTGCAGTGTCTGGATTGCAGTGCTTCTCAGCTTCTCTGGCAGGAACATCAGTCTGATTCTAACCTATGTGTTCTTTCAGTGCTGTCGTCTGAGCTCAGAACCCCATGAAACGCCAGGGCTGCCCTGGGATTTCTCTCCTGGTCAAGACCAGAAGGGTTGGTGTGCCTGATCCCGCCCGCACACTGCCTGGGCTTGCCCAAGCCGCCGGCTGGCATGGCCTGTGGGACCTGATGTCTTGTGCTGGTTGCTTCTTGTTTCTTCCCATCGCAATGTCTTCATATTGCAGGCTTGTGCAAACGGGCAAGGTCTCTGTTAGCACGCAGGAGGTGCTGGGTGGCCACTTGCTCCCTGTCCCCTTCGGCATGCTCCGTTGTGCCATGGGCTGCTGCCGCCAGGCGCCGGGGTGAGCGGGGGTGCAGGGACCCCACTTCAAGAAGTCCAAGGCAGCTTGTGAAACCCTGCCCGTCGCCGGGGCTGCGGGGCTTGTGCTGCTGTCTGTCTCCAGCACAGCTCAAGGGAAGCACTTGAAAACCAAATGGGATGGCTGCAACAGTGCAAATGTTTGGGTTTTTTGGTTTTGCTTGTTTTTTTAAAAAGTACCTGTCTCACTCAGTAATCACTTGCTTTAATACCTGTACTAGAAGGAAATAGTGTAACAAAACGGCACTGGATATTCCTCAGATAAAGGAAGACTGTGAAGGTCCCAGCCTTACAATAGCACTGCTGTATGGTTTATGCTCTACTTATCAAATAAATGTTCTAATTATCCTTAGAATTGTTTAGCAGTTTTTACATATGAATTTTTAAAAAGAAAATTATCTTAGTAGCTTTATAGCCTTGAAAAAGAAACACGATTCAGCTTTCAGTCTTGAACAAATATACTCGATATAAATGTTTAGTGTATTAAATATAAACCCTAAAAATTTTGAATGATGAATACAAAAATTAAACTTGTCTTTGATTCCAATGCAATGTACTTTTTGTCACTCAAGTATCCCATTTATTGGAAAGGAATAACAAGCTGGCTGTAGTACACACGGGAGCCATTGCAAACAACCAGGACCAAACCCAGGGAGAAGTAGTTTTACTTCTGCTGTCGCTGTTAACGCGAATACTTAGGAATGCTTGACTGTGCTTGTTGAGGGGAGAAACAAAAGCGGCTGGGTAGGTGTCTGTTAGCAACAAAAGGACGCTGAAGCTTGCGCGTGGGCTGGAGAGCCACGGGGAGCTGAGCCCGGCCACGGGGAGGGCTGGGCTCCTGCTCGCCCCGGGAGATGGGTCACAACACCGGCTTTGGTGTTGCAGCAGGAGCGTTCGTTTCTCTGCTTCTGAATCCATCCTGGACATGGCGAGTGCCTTACTGCCAGCATGGCAAGCATAAAATGTACCATGGGGCTAAAAAGCATCTCGTATAACCCCCATGCACAGCAGCGCAATGTGTTTGCACATCCTCAGGACACAGAATCACAGAACTATTTATGTTGGAAAACGTGCGTGCTCATGCAAGCTCCCAGTGTATTTGGAAGTTATTTCTCTCAGCGCTCTCCGTAATGCTGTCGGCAGGTCCCAGCTCTCACCCACAGGACTGGGCTCCTGTTTGCAGGCAGCAGACATCTCGACTGGACCTCTATTTCTCCATCGTTTGCAATTAATTAACAGCAGCTTAGTATTGCTGAGGAAGTAGGGTTTGGGGTTTTGCCCCAGTAACACCTTTGGTCTGATTTTCTATACAGTATTAGGGTCATGTCCACAAGAATATTCCTTGCATAGGGTGTTTCCAGTGCTGTAAGCGCTGGTGGGGTGAACCGAGTTGGCCTTTAGTCACTACAAGCGATCCTTCCTCTGAGTCTTACGGCCTGCTTTATTCTTGCTTCCAGACCAACGACAGAAAGAGACTTGCTTAAGAGAACATTTAGTGAGGACAGTTATTTTGTGTGTCAGAGGGGACATGCGCAAAGCTGGGATATAAAAGCAGGCATCCCTCGGCGGGTTGCACTGCTGTCACTGATACTGGCTTTGATTGTTTTCCTTCCTGTGGGCACTGGGACATCGCTGATAAAACAGCATGAGTCCGAAGTGTTGGGGAAAGCTCCCCCATCACTCAGGTGGTGACAAGGACTAGCACGACAAGCCAGGAGGGTGGCTGGTCCTGGCAGCCTGAAGAGCACGGTGGGACCCCGGGCAGGATCCGTCCTGCTCTGCACAGGGAGGCTTTGCCTCCCTTCAAGGGGTGCTGGGGGCACTGGGCAGCACCTGGCCTCTGCCAGCAGAAAGCGTGCCAGCCCCACGGGAGCAAACCTGGGAGACCCTCCTTGCCCACGTGGCCACCGACTGGTGTTTCCTCTGTTGTGGCTCAGGCATTGGCTGCGGCAGGGACACGGGGAGCACCCGATGCCATAAGAGCACCAGGGTCTGTCGGCTGGGCACTGCTACCCCCTGCCTTTGCACCCTGGGCATGGGTGTTGGTCCTTTCTGCGCTTCCCTGACGTAGGCGTAGCACAGTGTCTGTGTGCAGCTCCTGGCAAAGCCTGGGGAGGGCCTTGGATGTGGGTCCTGGCATCTCCTCCATTTCTTTGACAAATCATAGAATCGTAGAATAGTTTAGGTTGGAAGGGACCTTAAAGCCCATCTCATTCCACCCCCTGCCCTGGGCAGGGACACCTCCCACTAGACCAGGTTGCTCCAAGCCCCGTCCAACCTGGCCTTGAACACCTCCAGGGATGGGGCAGCCACAGCTCCTCTGGGCAACCTGGGCCAGGGTCTCACCACCCTCACAGTCAGCAATTTCTGCCTAATATCTCATCTAAATCTGCCCTCTTTCAGTGTAAAACCATTCCCCCTCGTCCTCTGGCTCCACTCCCTGATCCCGAGTCCCTCCCCAGCTTTCCTGGAGCCCCTTTAGGGACTGGAAGGGGCTCCAAGGTCTCCCCGGAGCCTTCTCTTCTCCAGGCTGAACACCCCCAACTCTCCCAACCTGTCCTCACAGCAGAGGGGCTCCAGCCCTTGGATCATCTCGGTGGCCTCCTCTGGCCCCGCTCCAGCAGGTCCATGTCTCTGCTGTGCTGAGGCCCCAGCGCTGGAGGCAGCACTGCAGGGGGGTCTCCCCAGAGCGCAGCAGAGGGGCAGAATCCCCTCCCTCGCCCTGCTGCCCACGCTGCTGGGGATGCAGCCCAGGATGCAAAAATGCTAACAGTATTACCAGCCTCCTGCTACATGTTTTTATAGGGCTCTCCTTGGAACAAGAAGTAAATGTCTTTTAACCACCAGCACCTAAATATGGATTCATGATTGATTGGACTGTGTATGCTTTTGATTAGGTTCCTAAAATGGACTTTTTGAGTTAGAAATGCTTGGTGAGGCCCCAAATGAGACCGTGAAAATTGCAATGTCAGTGTCTCTGGCAGGAGAGGCTGAAGCCACAGTAAACAACTTATTTATCCAGAGCAGAAAACAGTAAAAACCACCCCAAGGGAAGGCTTAGTTCCATATTTCAACAGAGATGGAAATGAAATTTGGTATTTGATAGTACAAGACTGTCATGGTTTCAGCTGGGATGGAGTTAATCTTTTTTGCTAGCAGCCGGTACAGTGCTATGGTTTGGATGCGAGATGAAGATGACGTTGGTAGCGCACTGGTGGTTTTGGTTGTTGCTGAGCACTCAAGGCCCTTTCTGTTCCTCACACCACCCCGCCAGCGAGGGCTGGGGGGGCGCAAGGAGTTGGGAGGGGACACAGCCGGGACAGCTGACCCCAGCTGGGGACAGGGATATTCCATACCACGTGACGTCATGCTCAGTATATAAAGCACAGCCCATTCTCACAGCCCTGTTGGGAGCTTGCAGAGGAGCCAGCTCTGGTTGCAGAGATCAAACCCTCTGAGGATGTCCAAGTGTGCGGGGGGGCTGACTCTCCAGTTCCTCTGTCCCCAGTATAAAACACAATATAGTGGCAGGTGTATGCAGAGAAAAGGACATTCACACTTGCAAGTGAGCGGAGGAGGGAAGAAAGCATCCTCAACAATTTGGGTTCCCCTCATTATCTGTTCATTAGAGTCTTTTAACTTTTTGCTGAAGTACTAGACTGGTTTTTAAAAGAAAAAAAAAAACCAAAACCAAAACCAACCAACCAAACAAAAAAAACCCCAACCCACCACAAACAACCCCACTCCCCCCACCCCCAAACCACAACTTGGCAAATAGGTTTGGTTTTCTAGTATTTTTGGAACTGTTAAGTTGTTCCCTGTTGGTAAATTCAGTTTAAGGCCCAATCACACTGGTGCTGCTTAGTATATTCATTATTTTCATTAACCACTTGTCCTGGTTTCAGCTGGGATAGAGTTAATTTTCCTCTTAGTAGCTGCTGTGTCTTGGATTTAGTATGACAATGTTGATTGCACATATTGTTTTAGTTGTTGCTAAGTAAAGCCTATATTAAGTCAAGGACTTTTTGAGCTTCCCACAGAAGCTGAGAGGGAGCATGGACAGGAGAAGCTGGCCGAAGGGCTATTCCATACCATAGACGTCATGCTCGGTATATAAATGGGGGTTGGCCGGGGGCAGGGATCTGTGACCGCTGCTGGGCATGGGCTGGGCAGCTGATCATCAGGTGGTGAGAGCAATTGTATTGCAGCACTTCATGTTGTCTATTCTTCTACCATTATTATTTTCTCTTCTGTTACCGTTCTATTAAACTGTCTTTATCTCAACCCACAAGGTTTTTTTTTCTCATTTTTCTCCCTCTTCTCCCTGCCCCACTGGAGAAGGGGGCCGGGGGAGGTGAGCGTACAGCAGCGTGGTCCTAGTTGCTGGCTGGGGTTAAACCACGACACCACTTCGTAGCAGCCGTTTCAAAGGCTGCCTCTAAGGGTTAACCCATGAAGCGGGGCTGGGTTGTTCCTTCCCACCGCGCTTAGCCCCGGCCAAGGCTCCCCAGCAGCCCACAGCATCTCAAACCTGCCTCAGCAGCCAGGAGAACCCAGAGCTGCCGCCGGGTGCTGCCAGTCTGACAGCAGGCACGATGTGTGGGACACCCCGCTGTTGGCAGCGACCAAAACTGCTGCAGAGAGACCCTTTAATTCAGGTGTTCCTTCTTGATAAGCCTCCTGGAAGACAACGTAAGTGTAGGTGCCAGCTCATGTGACGAAGAGAGCTTTGCTAAGTCTCTGGCTTCAAAATAATCAAGGTTTAGAAAACTGTGCTTAGAAACAAAATGAATCTGTGCAACATTCATAGACATGTTAAACTGGGACAAAACTCTTAAAAACATTGAAATTACATTAAGACTATTTTAACTATAAGAATTATAAGACATTTTTGAAATGTTTTTTTCTTTGAAATATTTGTGCCTTGCTGTACGTTTTTTTTCTGGAGGAAGAGCATGTTTCGGGCTAGATAAGGATTGTCATCTGCCCTCCTTCCCTGCCTCCGCTGCAGCTTTGGTGTCC
The DNA here is from genome assembly GCA_013397275.1 of Burhinus bistriatus. Classification (NCBI taxonomy): domain Eukaryota; kingdom Metazoa; phylum Chordata; class Aves; order Charadriiformes; family Burhinidae; genus Burhinus; species Burhinus bistriatus. Next base: position 132,104 of record VYXH01004910.1, read on the forward strand.
CCCTTGTGCCAGAGCGTGGCCCTCCCCTGCAGGGACCCCCCCCCCACCCTTGGCCCTCGGTGCTGTGCGTGAAGGAGTGACCTCCCCGTCCCCGCGGTGCCAGCGCCTGCCCCGTACCGAGCCCCGGGGGCAGCAGGGTGCGCAGGGTCTGGGGGTCAGGGGAGAGCTGCGGGGGTCCCAGCCACGGCTCGGCTCTCCCGGCAGCACCCTAGCCCTGCAGCTGGAGGGGGCCCCACCACCAGCAAAGCTAAAAAAACAAAACAAAACAAAACAAAACGACAAAACCCAAAAAGTTGTGTTTTACACCTTTTCTGCTTTCAGCCTTGGCTGTTGGGTATGGTCTATGCAAACCCGCGAGCGGTGAGAGTGCTGAGGTGGAGTTAGTGATGACATACCCGTGAAGCGTGCCCATCTGCGCTGGGCTATTGCTTTTGCAAAGAGCCTGATGCCCGGCCCGGCCGCACTAACTCACCCGCGCCCACTGGCCTGAGCAGCCAAACATGGGCAGGGGCAAGGGCAGGGGCATTTTTGGAGGTTTATGCCTTTATTGGTCTCTTACCAGTTCTTTGAAGCCTTACTGCAGCATGGAAGAACGGCTTCGTTTATTCAGCCCCCTTTTAGCCTTCAGTGCAACCGCGGTTGTCTGAATGAACAAAATATTTAGTAGCAGGTAAATGAGAAGCCAGTATTATTTATCAGCCACGTGGGAAATTTTAAAGCAGCTTCTGGATGCTTAAATACTAGCTGATTTGTTTGCCTGGTCTTCAGAGAAAAGCCAGAGTACCTTTTTATATCCCAGATATTACTAGGATTAATATTCACTAATCTTAAAGTAGATCACAATGAAGGGAAGGGGTGGGGAAGTGGTATTTTTAGTATCTGAACCATATTTATTTCTCCTATTTTAAAATACCCATGGTGATATTCAGACTTTTTCACTCATGTGTATCATGACCTTGCATTTAACGTCTCTTCTGTACTGGGCTTATTCACCAGGCCCTAATTACACTCAGCCGCTGTTTGTATTTTATAAAAAAATACATTTGTAAGAGTATGATATATATTTGATGTATATTGCTTTATATAAATCCAACAAAATTTAACATTTTACATAAAATACATGTTGTACTTCAGAGAAACACCAACGCTCTCTGCACACCTGCAGCTGTGTGGGGAAGGAGCCCCAGAACGCATAAGGCCGGAGGGCTTGGGGTGGCAGAGCCCAAGCTGGGTCTCTCCCACCCCCCTCCTGCCTGGCCACGTGGCTCAGCTAGTCTTCTGGGAGCAGGAGGAGGAGGAGGAGGAGGAGGAAGGCTCCAGGATGAAGTCTCCATGCAGCAGCCAAGAGCAGCGAAGGCCCCTTCCTGCTCCTTCCTCTTCCTGGGAGGTAGAGGTTGAAAAAAGGGCTTTATAGCTTTGGGGGAGCAAAAGAAATCTGTGTCTTGGACTTCTTGAAACATATGTTATTAATGGAGATCTATTCCTCCCAGGAAAAAAAAAGTAATTGAATAATTGAAGCAATTTCATGTCTTTCCTCATTTTCAGGCCCTGCATATAATTAGTACAATTCCAAATAACAGATGGCAAAGTGCTATGGGGAGCGATTGTGTATGAGATGTGTATTATGGAGGTATTTTATGCAAATAACACCCTACATACAGCCATTACACTGCAGGCTTGCTCAGATGCTGCTGTCGTAAAAGCAGAATTGCAGGCAGAAGTTACACAGGTGGGAGTGGATTCATTTGGGGTTTATCAGCTCTTTACACATGCTGCTTGTTTGCACACAGCAATTCATAAACATCAGGTCTCTTGTCCAACAGCGCCCATCACGGCGCTGTTAAAATGCGTGGGTAGGGGCACTGGCCGCCGGGCTCGCTGCCACCATTGGCCCCAAGGGGCTCAGCCCACCTCCCGCCCTCTGCCTCCATGCACAACCCCACTCTCCTCCATCGGGTTCCTGTCACCACCATGCTGTGGGTTTTTCTCACTTCTCAAGCTGGCCATTGACTCTCTGACATCCTGAATCATGCTAATTTCAGGAGCTGGAGAGACTTCTCCGTTCCCTCTTCAAGGCAGTGATGGAAAAAATTTAAGTTTCTGTTTTACAGAAGTGGCTGAAAAGGTCCATGCAGTGTAATCCTCCCGGGGCTTTGGCTGATTGTTCAGCTGTGAAATATACTGCACTATGGAGAAGAATCCCAAAGTTTGGCCAAATGCCCCGTGTGAAACACCGCCTTGCTGGGGGGAGCCGACCGTGCTTGGGCACAACCGTGGCTAATGGCCAGGCACTGCACCCGAGCGAGCATGGTGGTAGGAGCTGCCTGCGGCAGGGCAGGCTGCCTCTCCTGCTATAGCACCAGATTTATTTAATTTTGAACATTCAACACCTTAAGATAGCTTTTTTTTTTTTTTTCTATTGGAAAACCTTTACACTGCTGGAGGCGGGCAGCGGGGCACGGGTGCAGCTTGGGCTGGGGGTTTGGCACGCCGGCTGCGCTGGGGCAGAGCCTTGCCAGCCCAGGGCTGCCCCACAGCGGGGCTGGGCAGGGGGTGCAGCGCCGCAGGACTTGCACTGGATGGGATCCCTCGCTGGAGCCCCTGAGGGGCATGGCAAACGCTCCCCGTGCTGTGCTGGGAACGTGTCCTGCCCTCCCAGCTCGGTTCCGCTTGGTTTATCCTTGCTGGATTCAGATGTCATTATTCCAAGAAATCTGGCATTTGTGGTAAACTACATTTGAGCCAAATAAAATTGGGTTTGAGTTATGTTTATAAGCCAGCTCTGCCTGGGAAGCATTTATATTGCCGCCTTCCTTCAGTGGGGCAGTGCCTGCGTTAGAGCTGGAGGCTTCACAGCCAAACCACGGGAACTTTACCTTACGCTTGCTCAGCAAGAGGAGCTGAGCCACGAAAGCTTCACCCCAAACTCTGGGGCAGCTGGCGGCTTCCGCGGGTCTGGCCAAACCTGCAGCTGGAGGGTAGCAGCGCCGCTGCTGAAATGCCACGTGCACAGCGGTGCAGCGGCACGGCACGTGCTTGCAGGGGTAACGGTCCCTCGGTGCCTGCTCATCCCCCGGCTCCCTATCCCTGGGGATCAGCCAAGCGGGAGGCTTTACCGCGGGGCAGCAGCAAGGCCCAGCCGGGAGCTGGCGTGATGTGCCGGCAGGAGGAACAGGGACACTGGGGGTAAAGTGAGATTGCTGGAGCGCGGGCTGCGTTTAGCACCTGAAATATCGTGAGCACCCCCCACACATCCTCTAGTTACTGCTGATTAAACAGTGAAGGAGTTACGCTCTGAGGTCAAAACAGGGGTCTCCTCTCAGGGACGCTTCGTCTGCGTAGCAGCTGCGCTCGCTGCCGAGTTCGGTGTGCACGTTATTCCCTGTCACGGCTTGGTTCCTCTTGCAGCGCCTCGCGCCTCTTCGGCAAAGTGACCCGAGACGGTGGGGGGGGTCCTGAGGAGACCCGCCTGCCGTGCCGGGCAGGAGCCTGTTCCCGTTACCCCCTGTCCCCCGAGTCACCCCCTCGGCCTGGGTGACGGGAGGACGAGGAAGCCCCCGCACCACGCTCCCCGAGGGCCGCTGGGCCGCGGTCCGGGCAAGGCGCGGTGCG
>VYXH01004910.1:136410-162083 GCA_013397275.1 Burhinus bistriatus
GCCGGCCGCGGCCCCGCCTCGTCCGCCGCCCCGGCCGTTCCGCGGCTGCGGGCAGCGGGGGAGGAGCCCCGCGGGGCCCGGTGCGGCACCGGCGCGGTCCCTGGGGGAGAGGAGGCGCGGTGCTGTGAGGGAGAGGCGCCCTGCGGGGATCCCGCCGCTCCCCCGGCGGGTGGAGATGGGCGCCGGGATCCCGCGGGGCTCCAACCCCGTCCTGAACGGGGAGTCGGGAGAGGGGGAGACGGGGCCGGAGGGGGAAAAGCTCGGTCGAGAAAGTACTGTGCGCTCCGTTCACCTGCCGTTCCTCTGAGCCTACATTTGCTTGGTTTTCCCTTCTTATTATAGGAGGAAAATGACATGGCCTTTAATTATCACTCAACTGTATGAGGTCCGCTGTGTCGTGCTGCCTAACTTTGGTTGACTGCTCTAGTTTGTCCTGAGTGACCGCTCATGATGTGCCTAGAAAGTACCAGAAATCGTGGAAATAAAAAAAAAAATTTAAAAAAATGGAGAATTCTGATCATTGCATTTTGCAGAAGGGCGTTTTTCCTGAACCTGTATTGGGATCAGCATTTGCTAGGAGTGAAACCCGGAATCATCCAGTTCCCAGTAACGTCCAGTTGTTGGAAGAGCTGGAATGTCCCCAGCATGCTGGTGGTGCCGGCTCTTCTCCGTCCTCAGGTGAGTCAGGGATGAGACGTGAGGCAGGCACCCCCTCATACATGTTTTGGCAATTGCTCACGTGAGAGAGGAATTATTAGTGATCTTGTTATATCTCATCATAATATTAAAATACAGTAGGTGAAAAATATTATGGTAAGAATTCTGTGCCAATTATAAAAGCACAAGTCTTGACTCATTTGACAGAGACACTGGATCTGGGTCTGCCTCGCTGAACAGAGCCAGGGCTGAAGCCTGCCTGCCGGGATCTGGTCTCTCCCGTGGCCCGGGGCCAGCCTGGCTCCCTCCCGCCCCGCTGGCAGCAACTAATTCCAGAGAAGGAAAATCCAAACTTAGTGTCGCGGAAACCAGTCAAGGTGAGTTTCCAGCCTTGTTCCCATGCGGCACCCTCAGCCACTCGCTGCCAGCTGCAGCCGGGCAGCAGAAGCACCTTCCGGGGGTTTTTAAGCGCCGCAGTGTGCCAGGCACTCACACCCCAGGACTCTGCTACGAACAGGGTGGGGGGTGGAACTGGTGCCCATGGGGGTTTCTGGGACTCACCCAGACAAACCCACAGAGTAAATGGATTTCCTCACAAACCTGTGGTGTGGGTGGGACCTCATCAAAGGCTTTTTGAAAATCCAGATATGTCATGACCACTAGATTGTCTTCGTCCCTGGCCTCAAGCATTGCATCTTGGCATAACCTACTAGGTCTCCTTGAAAAAAACCCAGGTTTTGTAATACAGTTGTAGGAAAGATGTGGTGCTTTACTTGGCCATTTAAGGAAGTCTCGGTTTAATCGCTCACTTACTGTGAGCTTTCTGCACATAGGTATTAAATTGTTTCACAGCACTTCATCAGCCATGAACTTCTTCCACCACCAGTCATGTACGATGACTCACTTGTGATGGGCTCTTTATGTTATCAGTGCCCATCCCATTCCATTTTGGGTTTTTTAGGGCGTGTATCACAGTACTGATGCAGAAATGAAGTCACTGCCGCTCACAGTTTCGGTACAGCTCTGCGGGCGTCAATCGCTGCCTCCCCAAGCTGAGTTACTGCTGATTGTAGTAAAGAAACTGAAATCCCTCCAGTAGCTGGGGCAAAAGATAAGCCCACCTGGAAGACTTATTTTGAGCGTATTGGACCCCCCTGTTTATTCCTTTAGTTGATTTCACACATTTTGTTCCGTTTGGCTGTCCAGGCATGACGGCTGTACCGCAAACCCAGCAGCTCTGCGCAGGTGGCAGCTACTCGTCCTGCCTCCGTGGCGCGGCCCGTTTTGTCCTGCTGTTACTGTGACAGGAGAGAACGATAGCCGCTCCTGGCTCCCGTAAAACCAGACAGCTGCTCTGTGGGAAGCATCAGCACGGCCCACAGCACTGCTAAACTAATGAGCAGTTTCAACATCTCTTTGTTTTCTGATTTATCTTTTTAAAATTTTAATTTCATTGGGCTGGTAAAATTCAGAAACGACTCTTTCATGTAATTCACCAAGGTGAAGTAAAGCTGAATACGTGCTTGTGCTGATTATTTTCAAAATTTTGGGGACTGAAAGCTAATGTGTCATTTAGCTCTCTATTTTATTTAGCTTTTTTCCAGCTCATGATAGTTTTCCTGCAGCCATCTACATATGGCATGTAGCTTCTTTCTCTTTTTACTCATGCTTTAAAAATGAGGCGTACAAAGTCTGACTTAAATTTAAGAAACATAACTGTACTTCAGCTATATTTGCTAAACTTGCAATTTGCAGGAATTTTAATTTCTGACAAACATATTTGACATGAACAACATAGCTATTTCCAAATAGTGTTTTTTAAAAGTACCCATCCTACACAGCCATGTTAAAATGAGCTGGGCTTGTCCAAATTGCCACACAACGGTCAGTGGTGAGGCATGTGTTCCCAGATAAGTGCTAATAAAAATTTAATTTCCTTTCTGGATTTCCGTAGTGATTGTTGATGTATAGAAGTTTGTGTTGCGCCCCGTGTTTGTGCCAGATTTTGTTTAGAAAATAAAATAATAAAATAACTCCCTGTGCCTGTAGCTGTCGTCCTGGCCCAGAGCGTGGCTGAAGATGCTGCCCCTGGGTGGGTGTTTTCTTGCAGGCAGAGGAACAGACTGAGCACTGGCCGGGGACCTGGGCACCGTCCCTGCCGGCCTCAGCCATTGCGAACTGCCATGTTTTCACTACTCCTGCTACCCGTATTAGCTAAATTTAAAGTACTATGGGGAAGTGGCACGTTCTGCAGGCAATTTGTAGCACAATTTGCTAAAAACAACTGTTGACCTGGCATCTTCTCTCCTGGTTCCCGTTACTCTGTCTCAAAGAACGAGGCAGGCGATTGTCCTTGTCACGCCTCTCTGTCAGCTGTGACGTCCTCTTTGGTCCGTGCTCCCAGCCGCCAGCACGGCCCTTCACCTCCGCGCATCCCCAGCAATGCTCCTGCCGAGGCGACAGCGATGCTCCTGCCGGTGCTGCGGGCACTGCTGGTGGTGGTGCACTGGCCCACGCTGGGGCGGGACAGAGGCTGCTGGGGCAGGTACTTGCCACAAGTCCCAAACCTGCCCAACTCTTTTTTCGGTTTTTTTGAAATCTCATAGCAGAAATTCACAGAGCTCCTTTAAAGCTCAGTCTTTCACTGGCACTCCTCTTTCTTCTTGCACTTATTTGAAATGTACTTGCCATCTGGAGCACTGGGTCATTTTCCTTCTGAGCACTCACTCACCAATTCAGGAGCTCCTTCAGCACTGCAGGGCTGTTGGGTACACGGAGAACCTCGTCTTCCCTGTTCTTCACATTTCCTTCTGAAAAGGGAGGAAATTACTTTCAAAAATGATTTAGTTAGCCATGCGGTGGCTGTGTTTGCAGACATCCTCAAAGCTTTGCTCTGAAATGCTCTCCATGGCAGTGATCCCCTGGAGAAGGCTTGATCCTGGGCCAGTCGGGATGAGACCATGTGCTGTTACCTGCACAGTCAGGAGCAGGGGTGAGCCTGGGACGACCACAACCCTGAGACCGAGCGGTCCGCCCGAGACCTGGAGATGCCCACCCCCGTGGTGCTCTGCCCGTGGCTGTCCCTCAGCCCCATGAAAGGTCTCTTTCTCCTGGGCATGCCCTTCTCCAGTGCAGGGACCCTCGCAGCTGGAGCATGGCACAGCATCACTGTCACCCACTGTCACCCGCTGTGACCTGGGCTTCTGCCACTTGTGCTGCAGCCCCCGGGGCTCCTCTCCTGCCTGAGGAAGCCTCACCCTCAGGCACACAAGCTGTACAAAGGGCTAACCCAGCAGAGGACAGCTTTTTTGGATACACGTAAAGCATCGAGCTTCGCTCCAGTTTGTCCCCTGGGAGGGCTGAAGCAGCAGCTCGGTGCTGCAAGGGCGTACGGTGCTGTCGGGAGCCGCTGGCCCAGCTCACGGCAGCGCTGGCACTGCCCCTGCTTTCCAAATGCCGCGTACGATCTGGATATGGCGTGAAGGTCCTGGTCTGGCTGAGACCGGCTGGAGCGATGAGATGCCAGTGTACGTGTGGCGTCGCAAGCGCAGGGCCGTCTGCGGCAGGGGCTGGTTTGGTGCCTGCCCGCGGCTCCCAGCAAGCTGCCGTCAGTGGGTGAAGAAAGCAGTCTTGGCTTTTTTACTCGAGGGGCGATTAATAAGCCCCCCAAATGCTGGGGTTTTATTTTCCCTGCAAAGTAGGGCTAGCGACTGCACAGGCAGCCCTGCAGCCTGCCTAGGGAGTGGATCCGTGTTCCTGCAGCAGGCTGAGAACAGCTCTGCCTCTTCCGTGGGCCAGGAAGGAGAGACTGACCCCGTTGCCTTCAGTCGTTGATGTGTATTGACAGGTCACACAGCAGCAGCTTTTTGGCTTGAAACCTCACTTAGAGCATGCTTATGCACAGCAATAAGCGTTAAATGGCAGTATCTGAAAGCTTACATTGCTGGATTTTCTAAAAGTCTCCCCTAGGTACAACCTGCCCTCCAGCAGCCGAAATCCCAGGCCGGGCCACCTCACGTGCGTCAGCCGCATGGCCACCCAGTCCCGTTCAGCCCAAAACACTGCTGAGATTGCTCTCCTGCTCCTTTTTACACAAGAAAACCGCAGCACCCTCAATTTCTTGTGCAACCATCGGCACTTACAGCCAGGACAGCCAGGCTGGCCGCGCCGTGCCTCGAGAAGTTGGAACCTAATCTTCTACGGAGGGCCCTGGGGCTTCTGCACGGTGGAAGACAGTGGTCCACAGGTAAAAATACAATCAAAACTGCACGTAAAAATGCCACTGTATCATTTGAAACCAAGAAACAATTTTTGTGCTGATATAGATGGGTTCAGGTGTGTTAGTTGCAGTGGAGCAGAGTCATTTTGCATTAGCAGCATTTATTCTCCAAGTTAAAAACATAATTATATTACATAGCACTGATGAATAAACCATCAAGCTTTGAAGTGTTAAAATGTTACTCTATGAAAACTAAGTGCCTTTCTTTAGTGCTCTTCTTTAATATAATTAAAATATGTTGTTTTTATTGGTTTGCTAACTACAGAATGTCACTGGGCTGCTGCGTCTGTGGCGTTGATCTGGGAGTGTGACGGCAGAGACAGTTCTGTGGCTGAAGACGACTGGATGTCAGCAGGACACAAGCTATGCCCTCCTGATGCCTCCGTGGACGTCCCAAAAGGTGGGATGAAGAGTGGTATCCTCTCTCTCCTCTGTCTCGCCGGCGCTGGCAGCCAGCCCGAGGGCGTGCTGTGCAGGGCGCTGGGCAACGCCGACCGCTGGCCTGCGGCTCGCTGCGTGTGAGACCCCCACGTTGGCCCAACAGGAGCATTTTGGGGGAAAGCCTGTCTCTGAGCCCGGCGGTGGGCAGGCGGAGTGGAGCCCGGCTGCCCCAGCAGTTTCCCAAGAGGGCTCTGCAAAGGGGAAGTGTCCGTTTGCTTCTCGCCTTGGCACAGCACGCATTTCACAGAACCTTCCTCCCACAAAAACTGCCCCCATGTCCCGCTCAGCCAAACAAATCGCGCCTTCGCCTTGACTCATTAATGATTGAATCGTATGCAAACTCGGTCGAACGGTGAAGTTGCGCCGCTCGCCAGGCATCCCAGCGTTCTCGGCAAGGCATGGTCGGAGAGTGCCGGGGAGAGGCAGCGCCCAGCCCTGGGAATGGTAAGGTGTCCTTGTGCCCCGAGAGCCGGCTGCCGGACCGCCGCTTCTCAAGGAGACTGCTATTCCTCTGCCGAGACCATTTCTGAATGAATCCTTTCGTTGTGTTACCCTGACTACTTACCTTAAAATTGACTGATCAGTTTTTTTCTAACAGCTACCTAAATCAACGTGTCGGTCAATACAGTAATGTTTTAATTATTATTTGTATTTAAAGTGCTAATGTTAGTGCAGCGTTTTCTAGAATTAAAACCTCACTGAAGTGCTGAGTTTCTTGGCAAGAGCCTGAACAGCCAGGGTTAGGCTGGGTGCTGCACGTCAGCTTATTTTGACCAGAGCGCGCTTTCAGGGATATATAATTTCTGTTTCCTGCAGTATACGGGGCAAGTGTAAATATTTGTTGGATATAACTTTATGCAGTTTTGTATATGCTGTACTTTATTTTGCCTCATGATCAACCTTTAAAATAAAATACAGTGCTTTGAGAGCAGAGACCTATTAACAAATCCTAGACACCAGACCAACTTTGGAAATACTGACAATAGTTACAAGATTACTGTCTTTAGTAGATGATTGTGGCTGTCACATTGCTGCTCTTTCAGAGCCCAGGGTTAGCTTGATTTCAGTTTTAATCTATATCCCATTTTTCTAACATTGTGTTTTCCCCTGCTTTCTAATTGTTTTGCTCATCTTTTAACCAAAGGCTCTGGCTAAAAGCTTTCTTTAGCTCGCAGTTCGCCTGCAGGTGGGTACAGTGTGTTTGCCTGAGGAGGGAGAGGAGTGAGCGCTTGAGATCCTGCTCTGTTTCTTCCCCTGCAGCAGGAAAGCATTTTCTTAACCAACCGTTAGAAAAAAAGCAGAATTTGTCCTCAGGCAGACTCACACTTGGTGCGGCTTCCTAGAAAGCTTTGCTCCTTAAAGGATACTGACTGTGCTACTTACTTCCCAGCTGGAATCAGCAGCTCTTTGTCTGGAGCCAAGGAGAAAATGAAATAGCCGTGCAGCGGTGTTGGCAGCCCTGCCGGCAGCTCTCCCGACGGCATACGGCGCGCGTTGTCCCAGCAGGGAAGAGCCTCTCCTCTTCCTGCCGCTCCGAGGGGCCGGGCTCGGGGCACTCCATCATACCCAGGGTGTGGGCTTAGCAGATGTTATGCGCTGCGACTGAATAAATCATACACCGTGTTCTCCCTTCACAGGAAGTTAATAACTAAAGTGACTTAAAGTTTGTGAATTTGCCTTCAAAGGTGTTTTATCCTGAACTTGACTGTGCCGTCCCCTTGACTATGGTCGCTTTCATATCAACGAGGACTTGTCAGTCCTAGCTGACCCTTGCTCTCTTGAAAGGGCTTTTTGTAGAAAACTGAGGAGATGCTTGTAAAACCCCAGGAGCAGAAATGCCTTGTGCCTGCCGGAATGGCTCGGAAGCTCTCCAGCACGTCTGCCATGATGCACAGGATACGCGCTTCACCCTCTCTCACAGTGCTTTCCGTGCAATGCTGGTACCGAATTACCAGCAAAACCGTACAAAGTGCACAATGAATGTTTGATTAATTTAATAAACACATTCTCTCCTGACTTCTTAATGCATTCTGAGTGACGCTGTTAGAGCGTGGCCGTATTGCCACTAATGAGTTCATCCTTTATCAGTCTAGACAGCAGACTTCTGCTTTAGTGATTGGTGAGGAGACCATGGGACCGGCCTTGAGTAACAGGGAGGCAGATGACTTCCAGGAAGCGCTGTGACAAAGTGGTGACAGGCCGGTTTCACTTTCCCAGCCTCTGGTAGTGCTGTGGGTTTGGCTGAGCAGCAGCTGGCACGCTATGGCAGATGCCTTCAGCTGATGCTCTTACTTCAGACTCCTCACACAGGTTTTTGCTCACACAAGTTTTCATCTTGCTCGGCAACTCTGGTCAGTAGCTGAAAGTAGAAATCTTGTGTGCATAAGGGATATTCTGTGAGTTCAAGTCTCTACTTCCCATACAAGCTGTAAGGAAATAGCATGCTATATTGAACTCGTACAACAACAATACAAAAGTAGCCATGCAATGATCTTTTACTAATTTTTGCTGTTTTATTTTTTTTCCTTTTGTCTTTCCAGGCTGTGAACGAGACAGGTGGTTGTTTGCTGATGAACAGAGTCCTAGAAAAGTATTATCTTTCCACGATGTACAGCCTTGAGTTTGTTTTAGGCTTCATTGGAAACACCATCGTTGTGTTCGGCTATATTTTCTGCCTGAAAAATTGGAAAAGTGGCAACATCTACCTGTTCAATTTATCATTATCAGATTTATTATTTCTGTGTACTCTTCCAATACTCGTGAACAGCTACTCCAGAGATCAATGGACAAAGGAGAGCATCTTGTGCCATAGCAACAGGTTCCTGTTGCACGCAAACCTGTACAGCAGCATCCTTTTCCTCACCGTCATCAGTATTGACCGATACATGCTCATAAAATATCCTTTCAGAGAACATTTTCTACAGAAGAAGAAAACGGCCCTTATCGTGTCTGTGGCCGTATGGGTCGGGGTGATACTGGAACTGCTGCCCTTGATGTATTTCCTGGAGCCTGTAACGCCTGCCAATAATTACACATGTCTTGATTATGCAAGCTCTGGAGACCCCACGGAAAACCTCATCTATAGCATGTTTCTGACTGTTTTTGGGTTCCTTATCCCTCTCGTGACCATGTGCTGCTTCTATGTGAAGATGGTTCTTTTTCTTAAAAACAGGAGCGAGCAACTCAGTTCTCTCCTGACGCTTGAAAAACCCCTTACTTTAGTCGTCCTCACAGTGGTTATCTTCTCATTGCTCTTTACTCCCTATCACATCATGCGCAATGTCCGACTCGCTTCCCGAATACCAGCCTTGAAAGTATCTGTGTGCACGCAGAGCATCATCAACACTATTTACATCATCACGAGACCCGTTGCATTTTTGAATAGTGCCATTAATCCTGTTTTTTATTTCTTAATGGGTGACCACTTCAGAGAGATGCTGATGGCAAAAATAAGGCAGCTCTTGAGCAGGCTGACAACCACCAGCAAATGAACGAATAAGGAGACCTCTTGTAGTGGGAGACGGGGGGAGGAAACTCTGTTAGGGAAAGCACTCACCAATGTACAGTGCCATTTTTTTAGATAACTTTATTTATGCTATAGAATATGCGTGAGCTGATTGTGTTCCTCTAAATGCGCTTGTTACCTTATTGTCCAAGAGACCTCCTTCTGCTGATCTGGCTGCAGCAAACCAGAAGTGGTGTTCTATCACACCAGTACAGCAGGAAACCGTGCTCTCATAGCGGGATACGCCATGGCCAATTAATACTGTAAATAAAAGATCATCATAGTAGTTCTTAGAGGGAATGCGCTGCTCTCAGATGGCTTTTTTGTGAGCCATAACTTGATGCTGGACTGGACCTAGGCTTGGATAAAATGTGCCAAGGGCACTAATTCACATGGTCCACACAGTCCAGGGATCAAGGTTGAGTCTTCTTTATGTAAGTTTATGTAAGAAACTGCGTCTCCTGGGAGGGTTACCTTTCAGAATAAGTAACTGGGGCAATTTCCATTTCCAGCTGATTTGGCGAGGGTTGGCATCTCGGATGTGGCAAAAAAAGGAGGCATGCGAACGGCTGGGTAGAAGGTTCTGTTGGCATTGCTGGAGGGAGGCAGCGGCTAGGTTGCTGGGTTGGTTTGCGATGAGCACAAGGAGAGCGGAACGCTGTAACGTTTGGCTCCTGGTCTTACAAGCATTTCATGGGAGCACCGAGGCAGCGAAGATGTGTGTGTGTGCAGTCAGGTTCTTCCATTCCTTGATATTAAAGTTGGATTCAGCTTGCAGAAGTAAAAATAAAAAAATCATTTTAGTTCTTAACTGAGATTTGTCTTCATACATCACTGGGACAGCTATGCAAGCTCATACTGGCATTTTTGCAGTCACTTTTCAAAGTATAGATTTACTTAACTTTAATGTAACTATCTATAAGCGCAAGCAGAATGTATAGCTTGAAGCTGAATTTGGACCTCACAGTTCGAACGTCATTAACAGTTCTGGTAATGAAACAGGAGCTAACGAGGAGCCAGTCCTCTGCCTAACATCCCTGCAGAATCCTTGCAGCAGCAGAACTCGATCTTCAATTGACTGACCTGACTTCAAACGTGAAGGGCAAAGCGATCCCTGGAGTAAGAAGCTGGTATGAGTTTGGGCTGGGGAAGGCCGTGCCGAGAGCGGCGAGCGCCAGGGCGCGCTGGGCAGAGCGTGGGCAGCAGCACGGGCAGGGTGCGGGCAGCCCCCTCCTCTGCCTGCACTCCCCGGGCGGTGGAGGAGCCCCCGGCGAAGCACAGGGCCAGCGCTTGTCCACGGGCTCGCTGCTCCCCAAGGCACAGAGAAAGGACCCCCGGTCGGGTGTCATCAGGGACAACCTTAGTTGTGCTTTCCGATGCGCTGTTCGTCTGCAACACACTCAACTGTTTCACTGATACCTGCCTGCCCGATAATAAACTGTGCATCCTGTTTAGAGCAAAAAAACCCTCCTTTGTGTTGAGTGTTTTGTTTTGTGTGCTGTTCTCTTTAATGTCCGTGAAGCCACTACCTCTGCCTTTTTCCTGTTAACAGTAAGAGTCTAGAAGTTTGTGAGCAAAAGTACTCATTTAGCTCAATTTGAGGGATAACGTAGCTGCTTCCCTCTGCAAGTGTCTCACACAAATACCTGTACCAGTGTCCTGCTGGGGCAGCCACGACACATGCTGGGTACTGCGACCACCACCCTCGGGGCACCCGTGGGCATCCCCCTGAGCCCGGGGTGATGCTGCTGCTGCTGCTGAGCCTGGTGATGCTGCGGGAAGGATTTGGCTGTGACATCGCACCAGTGTCTTCTGCACTGCTCCCCGAGAACTTTGCCATGGGAGGGCTGGTCCCGCCCCCCCCAGCAATGCTGCTGGCTAATGTCACCACTCTCCAGCCAGCAGCGGTTCCCGTGCTGGAACAGAGAGGAGGGTGTCCGGGGAGGGCTAACCAGAGTTTTGACTGGAGAGAAATGTGCATAAATCCTTATATTCTTCCCTCTGTTTGCTTTGTAACAAATCTTTACATGTAGATCCCTAAATCACTCTGCCAGTGGTGAAAAAAAGATCCGTCATGTGTGCTATGGCAGCACGGCCTGGGACAGGGAAGGTTTCCATTATAAATACCTCCTGGTTTTGTAAGGACCATTGTACATAGCACCAAGAGGCAATTATTCAGCTGGGCGTGACATTGCACATGTTCATCCCAATACAGGGGAAGCTAAGAGCAGAATTTCCAGAAGCGGATCAAATATTCCCTTTTTAAAGTTGGAGTCTAACACACTAAAGTGGAATTTTTTTCCAGGGAAAGTACCATACAGAAATAAATATTAAGCTGAAACACCTTTAGTAGACTCACCTTTGCCTTTTGCAGGCGACAGAAGAGGGTATTTCTAAGAAATGTTTATTTTCTAAAAGTGTAGCTATTTGGGGCTTTCCTGTATCAGCTCAGTGGCTTCTTTTTCTTGTGAATGGGCTTATGTGGGGTACAAGAGGAGTTGGTGGGTTTTGCCTTTTTAAATATGTATTTAATCCCCTAGCAGAAGTGGAAAGGCCATGTACACTCCGCCTGGACATGCTGTTTGCATTTCAATTTTTTTTTTTTTGCATTACAGATTTGTGGTTGCCAGCTCCTACATCTGACTATCTATATTTGCTGTCACTGCTGCTATCCATGTTGGGCTGGAGAGAGAATGCGAAAAGAGAAATTTTGCATTTTCAACACAAACCCACTTCCTGTTTAGCCTGACGTCTTATGTTTGTCTCACGTAGGAATCTGCCAAACCAAGTGCAATGCCTATCACTCCACAACCCAACTCATTGCACCTTCTGGTCACCTGTTCACCTAGCCCAGTTATTCATAGAATCACAGAATGGTTTGGGTTGGAAGGGACCTTAAAGACCATCTAGCTCCCACCCCCCTGCCATGGGCAGGGACACCTCCCACTAGACCAGGTTGCTCCAAGCCCCGTCCAACCTGGCCTTGAACACCTCCAGGGATGGGGCAGCCACAGCTTCTCTGGGCAACCTGGGCCAGGGTCTCACCACCCTCACAGTCAACGATCTCTGCCTAATATCTCATCTAAATCTGCCCTCTTTAGGTGTATAACCATTCCCCCTTGTCCTATTGCAGAATCCCCTCCCTCGCCTTGCTGGCTGTGCTTCTTTTGATGCAGCCCAGGATGCGGGTGGCTTTCTGGGCTGCCAGCGCACATTGCCGGCTCATGTTGAGTTTCTCATCCACCAACAGCCCCAAGTCCCTCTCCTCAGGGCTGCTCTCCATCCATTCTCTGCCCAGCCTGGATTTGTGCATGGGGTTGCCCTGACCCCCATGCAGGACCTTGCACGTGGCTGTGTTGAAGGTGGTGAGGTTGGTATGGGCCCACCTCTCAAGCCTTCATGACACTAGTGTAATAAGGTGGTGAATATTGTTAATGCTGGAATACCACATGGTTCAATTTGCAGTCCGTGCAGTGTTCCTGGATTTAGGTAGCTTTGGCAAGAGGCTCACTGTGGTTCCCGGTGCCCCCACCCCAACCCATCAGAGGCAATGCCCATCGCAGGCAGTTGCCACGTGCCCTTCCTTCTCAGTAGTAGCGTTTCTCTTCCGGTGATTGCCATCATCTTCAAAGGGTATGGAAACATCTTTCTTCACCTTTTGATGTCATGGGGCAGTTTTGTGATGCCAGGCACCCCTTTTTTCCCCCACGTGACGGCCGTACGTGCTGGGCGGTGAGATGGCAGCAACCCCCAGTTGTGCAAGTGCCGGTTCAGCATCCACATCTCGGCTGCGAATGGGGAAGTGGAGGGAAAAGGGCCACCAGGTGCTTGCTCAGGCCCCGTACTGAAGGCAGAGCAGGAAGGAAGGAGAAGGCAGAAGAGAAATAAACCTCCAACTGCAAGCCATTTCCCAGAAAACAGCTGGTGCAATACTCAGCTCAGGTAGTGCTGCCAGCCCAGCCTCCCCCAGCAGCGGTGTGTGCGGAAGGGCAGATGAAGACAGGCGGCTTCCCTGGCATTGTTCACACTGCTAATTTGAAAGTATCTGTTTAATTAGGCCTGTATGAATCTGAAATGGTAAGCCACAGCCTGTCTTTAATGACATGAGAAAACACACCTTTGCCCCTTCCCTCTTCAGAGAGCACGCAGGATGGCGAAGCTGGTTGGGGGAGTGCAGCTGACCCTGCTTGATGCCCACGCCAGCTCACTCCTGCCTGCGGGTGGGCACGGGGTGCTCCGAGGCAGGCATGGACACGGGGTGCTCCGAGGCAGGCATGGACACAGGGTGCTTTGAGGCAGGCACAGCCACCACAACCAAGGCATGAGGATATGGTCCTGTCACAGAGTGATCGAAGCAAGGTCTGGTTTTCCCATCAGCACACGTCTGTTACTGCCAGGGAGGTGACTCTGGGCTCTTTGTATAAATCAGGAAGAAAAGTATAGTTTTGCTTTTGGGTTTATTAGCACAGAAAACAGTCAAACAAAAGCTCAAGTTGCTTTGACTTGTGGAAGGTCAGGGTTAAGATGTTCTCCTTGAGGCTGGCTTTGCTGGAAGAGGAGGCACTGCTGGCCCAGCAACATCCAGGTGTCACTGCCCTGGTCCTGCCGGGGTCTGGCCAGGGTCCAGCTCTGCTTTTCTGCCCAGGCTGGGACAAGGCCAGTCCAAGCTTCTTGACAGGTCTGGAGCTGTGGGCACGCTGTGTGCCACCACCCTTTCCCCACCACAGACACATCTGTACAGCACGTGGCACCCCATGGCCGAGTGATCGATGGCCAGGAGGTGATTTTTCTCTGTAAACAAGGTGTAGTGACAGTTCTTATGGATTAATATGTTCAATTATTTGTTTTGCTGTGTCCATTGAGGTGAGCAGGGTCATCTGCTCCTTATTAAGCGCATTGAGTCACTAAGCATACCTCCCTGTGTACACACCGGTGTCACATTTACCCACGCGGCTATTCCCCGTCGGCTTCGTACCCAGCAGGTAATCATCATCTCTAAATATATGCTCTTTCTGTTAATATATACTATATAGCCATCATAAAAAAGGTGCAAAGTTAGAAACTAGTGCCTGTGTATCCGAGAGCCCAGCACTAACTAATAGAACTCCCATACTTTATATCAATTGTTTTCTATGATAGTGATGCTATTATTTCTCTAGTATGTGTACTGATTGTATCATGGCACAAGAAATTTTAAAAGACAGAGGCTAGCTAATTACAAACTTGGTTATTAAATCATTTAGCTGAAATTCTGAAGGAGTGCAATAGCTCCAACTGAAGCAGGAACAGGCTGGTACCTGTTATGCTTGCTCTCGTTTCTATGCAATTAAACTGCAAGAAGAACACCAAAAAATCACATCAACAACTTGCTATGACATGGCAGCATCAAGCTGCTACCTGGGCTGCAGGGGCGAGCACTGCGGCTCCCGCGCAGGGTCTGAGGGCCATGGGGTGAGTGGGGCCAGGCTCAGCTGGGCGCAGGTGTGGCACCCCACGTTTCCCCTCCGGACCCAGGTCCTGCAGCCCGACCCGAAACCTGCGTTTGGTTCCCGCAAGCGAGTGGGATTCGGAGCCGCAGAATGAGGACTTGGAAATATTTGCATGCCCTGACTAAGCAAACAACACCCTGAGCGCTCGCTTCCTTCCCGACAAGGAGGACAAGCCCTGGAGCTGGCACCTTCCGTGCCCACGCTCAGCATCGTTCCAGCCTCGGCACGCGCGGCATGGCGGCTCCGTCAGGGGCTGCGCTGGGCTCTGCTCTTCCCAGCCCCCCCGGGGACGGACCTGGCACAGGTAACCCCACGTCCAGCTGAGAGGTGGGCGTCTCAGCTGGAGCAGAGCCAGCAGCAGGTAATAGTTGCCTTTACAAACCGGGCACTGAAATCTCTGAAACCGTTTTGAGACTCAGAATTATAAATCCTGATGCTTTTGAAAACTGTCTTTCACAGCACTACCTGTTATACGGGTTTGCAGGACCTACAGGGCAGTGTGTAAAACCAACATCTGAGATTTCTCATGGCAGATTCAGACATTTTTGCCAAAATCCCATACTACCAACTGTTAGTTTGTGTCTCGTATTGTCATTTTCAACGTTACCTTCTTTTTAATGTCTTCACTGCAGATGCTGTACTCCAGCAGCTGGACTTATGGGCCACCTAAGATGCAGGAAGAGAAACTTAGATTTTACTGACCATTTATTCTAAGACCAGCTGTTGTTTAATACCAGGGAATATTTTCTATTTAATAATATAAAAATACATAATATCATGGGATCACAGGATAACTCGGGGCAGAAGGGACCGCAGGAGATCATCTAACCCAATGTCTTGCTCAAAGGCGGCAGCTGTGAGGGCGGAGCAGTAACAGGGAATGGCAAGTCTGATTTCGCTCTATGTGAAGAATGAGAGATAAAAGAGATATAAAGATATATAGCCAAAATAAAAATTCATGTTATTTATATAATTAAGTTTTAGAACCAATCTGTTGAGAATGGAAGAAGACAATGACTTACAAATATCAAGCACTACAGACTAGTTCCTTCTAGAAGGAAAATTTAGCAGAGGACATACATGACATACATGTGTTAGGAGACACAGGGGTGGGGAAGAGAGGGCAATGATCCCATTAAACTGCAGATACAAAGCAAAACCACGCAGTAAGAAACCTTTCGCACAGGTCCCAAAGCTCAGAGCTTTGCCCCGGCTTTTACCCTAGCCGGCTCTAAGAAGGAGACCTGTGCTCCAGCTCAAAATTGGCCCCGTAAAACCCCCACCCAAGACCGAGCTCTTCGTGCTCTCCTGTGGCTGAACGGCAGCACTGCAGCGGCTCGCCGGCACCTGCAGCAAAGGCAAAGAGAAAATCAACTTTAATAATCCCTTAGTAACCCTGTTTCTGAGCCTGATTTTATCCTGATTATATGCTATTGAATAAAATAGCAAATTAATTTTAATAAATCGAAATTGTGACATTCGCAGCTCCTGCATTGCCTGGCCTAAGGTGAGTATCGCAGCAGCAGCAGCAGCAGCAGCAGCAGCAGCAGCAGCAGCAGCATTCTCCTCTCCAGGATCGCCCTGGGCTCCCTTCAGCTCTGCTGCAGCACACCTACCCTTTCTTTTCTTGGACTTCATAAAAGGCATTTCTGTTTAGCTTGGGAGCCCCCATGCCAAACGTAGGCACCTCGGGTCATTTTAAGACCTGTTGGGCTCCGGTCCCTTTCCCCTTCCGAGATAATCCCGGTTTGTGCCTTTGATTTAGTGATGGTCTCTAAAATCTCCACCTACTCCCATTTCCCCAAACTAATCAGTGAAAATTCATTACATATTTTAGTGTGGTGCTTCTGGTCTTGCAATTAAAAATAGCAAAAATGTGATAAAAAAGGATTCCTTACAGAAATGATCTCAAAAATGAAGTCTGTAGCATCTGGCTAGGAAAACATTGAAGTTTCTTTCCAGAAAGGCTCATGTTGAAGAGGACTGTTTCCTTCCCTCCGAAGTTACTCTGCAGGTGTACCTGTTTCACTTCCAAGAAGCAGCTCTCATGGCTTTTGCATGAACCAGCTGCGTCTCACTTCACAGGCGAAATGCATAATTCTGTAAGAAACCACCTTAAGGTAAGAGCGCTGCCCCCCAGCCCTGGCTGCCATGGTGAGTCCAGCTCCGTGGCCCCTGGCAGGCTTTTGCCCTTGTTTTCTATGTCCCGGGTGACACCAAGATAAAACCCTCTGTGTTGAAGTTACACATGCATGTTCTTCTCTGCTGAATTCTTCTACTCCTGAGTAGCGTACAGACAAATTTAAATAAATAAAAAAAACCCAACCCCAAAGCACCAGCTCTCCTGAGGGCTGTATTTCAGCCAGGCTGGGCTAAGCGGGGTCGAGCCGGGGTGCGGCGTGGGGTAAGGGCGATGGACTGTGGGCATGGGTGCTCCCCGGGGCAAGGCACACCGTGCCCGGGCACTGCTGTGGCCAGGGACCAGCGCTGCCGCTGGCCCCAGCGCCCCAAGCACCCTCCTCTGCCATCGCGTGCCGGCCGTCCTGGCCATCTCGCGCCCTGCTTGGGCTGAGGGCACCAGCACTAGCACGTGCTGGAAACATCTGCACTGGGCTTCCATTCGGGTCCAGCTGGGGTTTTTTGAGTTTCATTTTGTTTTGTCTTCCCTCGTTTTGGGTGGGGACAGAAAACAGCCTCCAGAAGAGCAGGAATTTAGCCGTGAGTCAGACTGAAAACAGTCCAAGTATGTTTTACTGGTATTAAGAGATCTAAAAATAAATGTTCCCTGCAATGAGCAATGCCGGGTGCGGCAAGGGGTCCCGTCCCAGCGGTGGGCGCCCTCGGCTCTCCCCACTGCAGGCGTGCTCCGAGCCCAGCCCTCTGCTTTCCCAGTCAAACGCATAAGCCAAGATACTGGGTTACTTTTCATCACTGTTTTTAGGTGCCTGGCATGTCAGTCTGAAAGAGGGAGAGTCACTTTCCAGGAGACGCCTGGAAGGAGCTGTGGGAGCAGGACCCACCTTCGGAGGGAAATCGTAACTGGCTCCAAACCCACCCCTCAGAGCAGCGGGCTGAAAAATGCACGAGTGTATTTTTTATTCATTCAAAAACCAAGCAGACCTCAGCTCCTCTGCCGCTCAGGATATTTAAATGTCCTACGATGTTTTTTCTTACATTCCGCGGGAATTTCCAGGATTTCCCTCTGTGACCGTTACCTCTTGCCCTGTCACTGCCCGGGCAGCGCTGCTCCCCGGCACACCTGCATCGGGGACAGGAACCCGCTCCTTTCCCCACCCGCTCCCGGCAGCACTCTATGCCACAGAAGCTTCTGCTCTGCATTATTTTAATGATTATTTATAAGAATATCTTTCCAGCAGCAACAGGCCTGCCCGCAGGCCAGCGCAGTAGCTGCGGATTTAGCGCTGTGCCGTGGGAAGGCTGGCTGCCTGCAAAGCCAGGAGAAGTCCTGGACACTCGCAATGAGCTCCCCCCCAGCTGCAGTGCGACTGGGCAGCCTGTGGGTCCGGCTCCCCGCTCCCGGCTCCCAGCCCCTGGCGCTGTGTGCTGGCACCCTTCTGCGGGAGCACTTGCACCAGCGTATTCCCGACAGCATCGCTGGTACCGCTGGACAGCTTTTTAACTACTGATGTTGGTAGCGATAGAGACCTTGACTCAGCTGACTTGTGCTTGTTTTCAATCTGGTTTCCACTTGCTAAAAATACTTTAGCTAAATAATCTTCCTGAAGCCCAGGAGGAGCTTAGTTCTTCCAGAGAGCCTGTGAGCCAGCCAAACGCACTCCTTGGGTTAAATGTTATCAGCTCAGCAGTACCCCCAGGGTCCGTGGAGCGCATCTGAAGTGTCCAGTAAAACACATGCTTAAACGCTTACATTTTTACTTATTTGTTCAAAGCAGCTTTATAGCAAGTGACCAGCAGCGCAGGGCTCTGGGCTAAATGCACAAACACCCTGAGGACAGGACATTGCAGGTGAGTGATGTCATGGGCAAGGTGGCTGTTAGGCTCGTCTTAATTCTTTTTACTTTTCCGTGTCTTGACTCTGATCCACATAAGTGAAATCAAACATTTAGCTTCTGCTTTTGACTCATGTTGTCCATTCCTGCACTCTTACTTCACTTCCTGACATCGTCACGTAAGAATCACGGGATGGAAAGTCTCATGAATAACGTTCCCATTGAAATAATCAAGTCATTTGATAAATAAAAGCAATTCAGCAGCTTGCATGCTGACTTTTGAAATAAATGCTGCACTCTCAGCTACTGTAAGGCTTGGTCTTACAAATTCTTTTTCCTTCCTAGAGACCCGCTTTGTTTCGGCGAGCGCTGCTGAGAAGCAGGCAGCAGGTCCCACCTGCTGTCAGCTTGATTCCTTCTTTCCGTCGGGAAAGATGAAGACCCTGCCTCGCATAGCCCAGCTTTCCAAACCACTGGAGGCCGTATGCTGTAGGTGCCGTTCTTCAATCTGCCCGGCCAGGTGATGAAGTACCAGGGCAGGGGGCTGGGGAGCGTCCCAACGCCTGGGCGAGGGGCTGGGGCGGCCAGCGGTGCTGAGGAGGAGGGGATGAATCCCACCTGCCCCAGGAGCCACGGGGTCCCCATCAGACCAGGCGTGGTGGCTCCGCGGGGGTTAAACAGGAACCATGATGCTGGCTGCCCGCTTGCACGAGGATCCCCCAACATCATGCTGCCCACAAGCTGTGGGTCGTGGGTGGGAGCACCCAGAGTGCTGAGCCAAGGGCACATGAAGGAAGAGCCAGCTGGAAAGGTGAGAATGAGAGCACATTTCTCAAATGTCTTTTTCTAACTAACGAATAAACCGCAGCAGAAAATTTTACAGCCGAATGTGGCGTTTCCTGGGAAAGACTTGTTAGATGATCTGCTGGAGAGACAAAGCTCATATGAGCGTTTTGTGTGTTGTTGGGTTGTGGTGTGAACCATCAGATGAAAATATGGGTCACTATAGAGAAAGTGACCCAGTTTGGTTTATCTAGCAGTGGAAATATACGTTCAGTGTTCATGCTGCAGTGTGAAGGGGAACTGGTCTTTGTTGGGACGCTCTCCATGACACAGGCAGGAGGATTGTGAAATGTGGCACACGGAAGTGAAAGCGGGGTTGGCATACAGGGCCCATGGTCTTCTGCAGATGTTTATTGCTGGATGAGTCAAGGCTTTGCTGCATCAGTCCTGCATGATAGCTCAGGCTGTTCCTTCAAAGGGCTCCTCTCCGTAATGTCGTCCTGGGGCAAATGTGATGGAAACTGTAATGCCATGAGTCTTCCAACGCTCCATCAAACGTTAGCCAACTTTAAATGAAATGGCCTTGCAGTGGATGAAGAGGATTGGAGGCTGATGGTCCCTGCTAGGCAGCCCATGCCCTCCAGCAGCTGAACGCCAGTGAGGAACATCAGAAATGCCATTCTGGCCCACACGCTGTCTGTGCCACCCTGAGCTGGCGGGTTCGGCTCTACTGCTCTCGCTGCGCTTGCACGTGCTGGGAAAGTGAGCCCGGGTGCGGCGTCTCTGCCTGGCGTCCTGCGGCAGAGCAGGGTTAACGGAGCTGCTGCCTGAGGGGATGCTCTCATGCCAGGGTGGCAAAAGGAGTGGTGTCTAAGGAATAATTTTACTGGTCCGACCCAGCAGCAGCCGTTCAAACGCTGCATTTTCTGTCACTATATCCAGCCACAAAAGCTACCGATGGGCCTGACGAGTATAACGTGGCCAAGTAGGAAGGTGTCGCTCTTAGCAGTGGCTTTGCAGCCTTTCCAAACTGTTGGCCGCTGTTAACGTCTCTGTTGGTGGAGAAATATGCTGATGCAAACACTTCTCTGTTAGCTGGCTAACAGAGGTGGTATTTGCTTTGGGGCTTTTCTCTTGATTCTATCTACATGTGCTTGCCTTGTGTAAGTCTTCGATGAGGCTGAGAGCGCGTTGGGCTCACAAGTGAAGCTGGAGGAAGCGGTGTTGCAACGGCAGCAGTTCGTGTTTCTGCCAAGCAGGAGGGACAGTTCCACCACCTATGGAAATGTCCGGGCTGCAAGGGGGAGAGGTGACGGAGAAGCCCCTGGAAGGAGTGCTTGGCCTCTGCTTGCATTGCTCCCTGAAAAAACTTCATGTAACAGCAAGATAATCTAAATCTTGCTAATCTCCTGTGTTATTATTTCATATCAGCAGAACGGAAACCACTCTTTGATATTCTCTAATGACACGCTTAAATCGTTAACCTGCTGACTTGAACAATGCTGCCTACTTGTGATGCTGAGAACTGAAAAAGCTAAAAATCACTGTAATTCTTAGGAACCAGATTTGAGATATAAGGGATGACAATAAAAAACTACTGAGGTTTACCAAAAAGATCAGTTGTGTGCTGATTGCTTGGCTTCTTCTGGGGTATGGAGAAGCTGAAGTGGCTGTGCAAGTGCAGCTTTTGGGATGTAAAAGATGCAATATTGAGTTATGTTGTAAAGGACACCTGAAGTACTTTTTTCTTTGACGATGACAACCCTTTATAATAGGGGAGAGGATGATTTAAACTTGTAAGTTTTTGTTCAGTACAGATTTCTCCACTCTTAATTTAGGAAAAAAAGAATGTACTTGTTGGAGAGTTGGAGCTTTTTTCCCTTGTACAGAATAAGATGCTGAAATTTGCTGTTTCTTTATGTAGTATTTTATTGTAGTATTTCATATAAACTAAGATTTTAGAGATTTATTCCTTCCAAGATGTAAATGTCATAGAAAAGTTAACCCCACTCCCCTGCCCAGCTGTGCGTTTGCCCAGGCGGCCGAGCGGCCCCATGAAGGCAGCGGATAGCATCCAGGAAAACGCAGCACATGCCACCGTTCCACGGGCAGCGCTGGGGCTGCCCACACACCACCGGGCTCTGGAGCAGGCTGCTGCCACCGCACCGAAGGCACAGACCGCCAGTGAGCATCCAGGCCACCGGTGCTGCCCCCGTCCTGCCCACGGCCGGAGACGGTGCTTGGCAGCGCTCGGCGTAACCGCGCTGGCTGGCGGCACATGGCTGTCCTGCCTCTGCCCTTACCGGGAGGAACGGAGCCGCCGGTATGGAGCGGCTGCAAGAGGAAACCACAGCTATGGCACACTGGAGTAAATCCAGAAACTGGTACAGCATGAGCTGGCACCAAAGAAACTTCTCTGGAGTTTGATGAAATGTGAATTTGACAATAGGAAATTTTTATGTATAAATATATTTTCAGGATGTTTCAGTGCCGTGCCTTCCTTTGCCTCTGTTAGAAGAGTACTTGGCAAAATAGTGCCAGGTGGTGCTGGCAGAAGAAAAGAGTTTTGTGCACAGGGCGCAAGTCTCGGGTGTAAAACTGAGCTCAAATGTGTTTTGGCCGCAACCGGAACATCAAACACTTTAAAGGCACGTTCTCCTGTCGGTAGGCTCTGATGGTCAGTGTATGTTCTCTTCATGTTTTGTCAAGACTACCTGTGACCATGAAAACACGACAGCGACAGTAACAAAGCAGAGGACATCCCTGTGCAGATGGCAAGGGATAAGGAAAATACACACGTCGTGTACTGGAAATGTAGATGAGGGTTCAGGTCTTTGTTTCAGAGCATTGCGGGACAGTCAGAGCATCGCTCCCCGGTCCAGGAGCTGTCAGGTAATGGCCTTGACCGGCAGTTCCAGGGCGTTTGTGCCCCACTTCACCTGCTGACACACCTCATCCTTGTCCTTCCCCATGGCATTACAGCTTAGGCTCAATGTGCAAAGACAGCTAAAATGTTTTTGAAAGTGACCAGTTTGTGTTCTTTGTAGGGGTAATTAAGCTTTGGTTGAATTTGAAAACCTTTAAAAACAACTGGGGTCAAACTGCATCAGATCTGGTTGCATTAGGTGAGTGCTGACATACGTAATAATTGATTGATGGTCATTATACTCACAATTCTGTGTAAACTTGTATACTTTTACAGCCGTAAACATCAGTTAAGGAGACCACTCTTGATTATTACAGTAAATCACTCAAAACCGTGCAATAAAGTCTTCTGACATGTGGAGCCACCCCAGCGGAAGATACTGCTCTAGTGTATAGTGGGAAGTAGAAAGCGGGCAAGAAAGAAAACCCCTGGTTTAACAAATGTCTTGACTGACAAAAAAAATGTCCCTGTCCTCTCTGCCACCCCAGGAAGGACGGGGGTCCTGGGGCCGCTGAGCTCTGCCCTGCCCTTAGGCTGCTCCGTGCCGCGTTGGGTGCAGGAGCTGGTGAAACGCCGTGGCGGTGGGAAGTGGAGGCAGGAGCCACGGCACTGGTCAACTCGGTTTTAACCAAAACCAGCGCCAAATTTCTGTAATAATACAGCAGGTGAAATTTGCCATGAGAACAGTGCAGGCCTGAATGAATGTATGGAATGAATCATAGTTATATGCTAACGGCAGTGGCCCCTTTGGGCTTCTGCTTCAAGTTTTCCTTACGTGGTCACTATGCTGCCAATCAACACCACTGATTTATTAGATATCTCCTTTGGTGCCTTGTCTGATGGATTTTATTTTTTTTTTAACAATGGATATTAACATGTAATGACACTGTAGATTGCTACTTAGTCATCTCAGGTATGATTAACAGTGATTTGCTGAGATATTTTCAGAGGGATTTGATAGGATTCTACATTGCAAAGCACGTGGCTGCATGCTAAGCATTGGGAGGCTATTAAAGGTTTTTTAGAGGATTTTAGAGTTTTTTGGTACAAAAGTATGTGTTGTATATCTTGCAGTGGAAAACACTGCTTTAATAAGCATATTAGCATTAACTTTAGTATGAAATTGGAAATAAGAGTACTTTGATACGGTATATTCCTTCCTCCTGCTTTTGCAGCCACGGGTCCCTGGTGTATGCGCGAGGGGTTTATTCTAATCAATTGCAGCTTCTGTAAGGTCTCACTTTGCCCATAATACATGTTTCTGCAGATGTAGCAAATGGGAGGTAATGTGCAAAAACGCTACTCCACAGAGCTGGCTTACAAGTAAAAACGCCCAGAAATAGGCGGTGTAAATGAGAGCGTGCAGGGGCAGCGTCGGGCAGGGCTGCAGCCAGCAGCCAGCCTGCCCAGCCCCGCTGCGCCTCCGTCCTCCGCTCGGCGGGCGAAGGGCTCACGAGCGCTGAATCCCTTAAACGTGCTTTTTCCAGCCTTCTAGTGGTAGCTGCTGCAAGCCAGCTTCAACAAAATTCAGACTTTCTCTTTTTTCCTTCAAACTAACAACCAACCAACCAACCCCCTGCGCCTTATTTCCTCTAATCAGCTAATGGAAAGTTTCAGACTGACGTTACTTTAAAAGATGAACCTTGGGCTGCTCACATCTAATCTTTTGCTATTGAATAGCTCACGGCACTTCACGAGTTTACCATTCTTCCAACCAAATAAAGCTATCAGGATGCCTGATTGTTTTTTTTACTGGCAGGTTTACTAGAGGAAATCCTCCTTCTGAAGGAGCACAATGGCTGGTGATCTCTCCAGGGTGAGCAGCAGCCAGTAAAAACAAACATTATCCTGTTATAGTACAGTTCTACAAAGGCCTGAATTAAAAAGCTTATGTATGATGTTCAATTACCATAATTTTAAAACTAATAATATATTTTTGAGTGGAGAGGAAGTATTTTATCATCCTTTTTTTTTTTTTTTTTTATGGTGCATGCAGAAATTCTGGTTTTCCAACCCGGTGTATTTGCAGGGAATGATTTAGGTATGGACTACTGGAAGCAATGTTGTTTTGTCTGAGGTTTGTGTACATATGTGTTCTGTCACAGGGAAATAACCTTTTCCTGATACGAGAGAGCTACTTATTTTCAGCGCCTATTTGGTTTTCAGGTTGTTTTTCCTTATCTCCTTTTAATTATTTTTTGTGCCTTTTAGGGAGGTAATTATGAAATTACAAAGAACACATTTAGTCGCCCAGTGGCCACGCAGGAGAAACGCCCGTGGGCTGGTGGAGGCACCTTCACGCGGTGGCTCTGGCAGGCAGCACCCCGTGCAGATCCACCTTGGCCTTTGACCAAAGGAAAGCTGGCGGCGCCGTCTGCCTGCGCACGGGGGCAGAGAGCCTGCGGCACCGAGGGAGCGACTTTGTGCCGTGATGAGCACCCCAGGGAATGTGGATAACCTTGTACGTGATGCTGTTGGGTGCTTAAATAGTTAAGGAGTTACGCTCTGAGGTCAAAACAGGGATCTTCTCCCAGGGACACTTTGTTCGTGTAGTAGCTGCACTCGCTGCTGAGTATGATTTGCATGTTATTCCCAAAGATATTTGGGGTGATTGTACGGAAATTTGCATGAAGAAAGCTTAAAGGTGTCTCCAGTTCCACGGGGCTTTTGGGCATGAATATAAACGGAGCGGGAAATAATTCCCTGTGAAAATGGAGCTGAATGGCATGCAAACACCAACTCTTGGTCTCATAATGGCTGTAACACCAGCTCAGCATCAGTTTGCATATTAACGGCCACCGCTTTGAAGCTGCCTTTTTTTTCCAGGTCTCACTTGAATGATGGCACAGGCAGCCGAGAGAGCAGGGAGAGTTTTCCTCCTGGGACGGGACCTCCCGCAGCCACCGTGGCTGCCAGTCACTCGGTGCCGTCCTGGGGACCCGCAGGCTGGAGCCTCCCTGCAGAGGAACCTCACGATTCCTGGCAGGAGCCGCCTGCTCCCAGCCCAGCTCCGCCGGGAAGGGAGGCAAGAGGAGCACTGCTGCAGGGGGTTCTCCTGGAAAAGTTCTCCTGTATCGGGAAATCTGTGCTGGGAAGGATGGAAGGACGGTGCCCCGAAGAAACATGAGGGGGCTGTGCTGACGCCGGGTGCTGCCGTGAGCTCTGCGCTGCTGGCGCGTTTGGAAAACAGCCTGCCGGGCTGCCGACGTCGAGGCCATGGCTGCGCGGGGAACCCCCGGCCTGCGCCAGGGCAGCAAATCTGCACCGAAACTTCGTGAAAACACATCAGCTCCCAGCCCTTTGGGGACGTAGTGAGCACAGAGGCGGTCCTCGAGTCCCTAGTGCACGTGAAGCCACTTGAGCTCACAGGACCCCTTGGGTGCCGCGCAGCACCGCCCGGCGCGGGCAGGCCCGGTGCTGGGGGTGCCGGGGGGTTCGGGGTCCAGCAGAGGCGGTTGGTGCCGCCCAGGTCAGACTGGCGCATCGGTCCCTCTTCCCCCTCTATCTCCTGTACAGCAAAGGGTTCTGGCCAGTACGTACATTGGAGGAGAGAGATTTGATGGATCGTTGTCCTGAAAATTGAAAAGGCATAATAAGAGTGAATTACTTCCCCCCCCCCCTC
>VYXH01004910.1:162105-181086 GCA_013397275.1 Burhinus bistriatus
CCCCTCCCCCCTTTATCTGGACAGATTTTTTCCTCTATGTTTGTAATTTTCTTAAACACAGCTGAGCCGGTCACTGGGTTCTTTCTTAAGCAAAGCGTTTGGCCTGTTTGAAGCTGGAGCTGCAGCCTGGACCGCTGAGCCCTGGACGCTGCTGACCAGGGAACCTTACCAGTAACTGACCTACTGCCTGAACCGAAATCGGGAGACGGAACCCTGGCACGTTCCTGGCTGAGGCTGAGCCCTCTGGCTCCCATGTGGAGCGGCTGGAAGGGGAAGACAAGAGAGAGGCTCTTTCTATGGGACTTCAGCAGATTTAGCCCTTTTAGAACATCAGTGTAATGCAGAGAGCTGCTTTAATCGAATGGGAAACCTGTTTCAGCGGTTTTTAAGGACTAAAACATAAAATTATGGTGGTAGTGATATTTTTCCTAACTTTACTTTCCTGTGTGTGCTGAAGTTTGCCATTTCAGTATGATAATACCCTGTGAAACATGATCTTCAAACCGTTTGGGAAAACGATGTGCTGGAGCGTTTGTGCCGCAGACAACGACTGTTCTTGGCAGCCGCTTGGATGAGTGTCCCGCTCTGCTGAAAATAAATCCTGCGGAGAGCGGGAGCCGCCTGCCTGGCCCGGAGCACGCAGCAATGCCCCCATCAGTGGGGCTGGGGAGAAATTCTGTGTACTCAAGGCAAGACTTCAGTGGGTGTAACTTAAAAAATGCAGATATATGGTTCTTTCAACAAGCCAGTGTGGTCTACCCTGATTGAGTATTTTATTAGAGTTTATCTGCTCCACGCCTGCAGATCTCATCCCAAACCTTAATTTGACGTTGGAGTTGTGAAAATGGCAGACGGCTTGTTTCGTCATAAATGCTGCTCGAGAAGCTGGGCAGGGGACGGGCAGAGCCCTCTGTCCCGCTGCCACCGGCGTGGGTCCCGTGGGAGCCCCAGGGCAGGGCAGGACATGCAGCCTGGCCAGCACCGCTCGCCGTGGCGGTGGTGGCATGACAAGGGCAAGGCTGTGAGCACAGCCTGGAGGGACCCTCAGGGATGTCCGATGGGAGATCCTGCTCCGGGCGTGGGATGGTCAGCATGGTGCTTCTTGCTGCTTGTTTTGTTTCACTTAGAGAAGTGCCATGAGACATTTCAGATGGCTTGAGTTCCATAAAATCACTTTGAATTCAGGTTTTGTGTGTTGTTTAGGATGATGGTTGTGACCCCCGAAGGCCTGTCCCAGTCCCCGTCCTTGCCTTCGCCTAGGACCAGTTGCACAACTTTCATCTTCCTCTTCATCATGTGCGTGGAGCCAGAGTTGGGTGGGCAGATGCTCTCTCCTTTGTTTTAATTTTGGTTGTTTCCTAGAGTGATTTCAGTAGTATCCTCAAAGAAGCCAGAAATGAATTTTCCAGTTACCATCAGAGGTTAACATCTCCTTTGTTTCCTCCTCACCGCAGGACCTTTGGGCAGAGTATTTGGTACAACTTGGCAAGGGAAGAAATAACATCCCAGTTGACCTTGGTACCAAAATAAATAGAGAGGATTTAATGTTTAGTTATAATTATCCTGTTCTCATTAACAGTTCCACTGCTTACTGTGAAATATATGGGGTTCCAAGGAGTTGTGTGTGATTTTTGTTGTATTTATGAAGGTAGCTTTTCAAGACCTACCGCCTGTGCAAGGGAGAATAAGCCTGCGTGCTGCTTTGAACGGCTTTCAGATTGCTCTGCCTAACACTCAGTGTTGCTTTACACAAGACAAAGATCAAAATAAACAGACTTAAATGCTTCCTCTTAGCTACTTTATCCCTATTTTGAATTATATCAGAGAAATCAGCTTTTTTTTATGAAAGCTGCTGCATATCATTACAACGATTCAACCTGTTGTATAATGTACTGATATAAATGAACATAATTTTCTCGAATCAGTATTTCTTAGCACGAAGTACTTCAATTTGATTCCTTGTGCTGGACTTAAATCTTATTTTAAAGAAGGTTTCCGCTTTATGCCTTTAACAGGCAACCTGTAAATCTGTTTTAATGGACTTGCTGTCTGGGTGTACATTCCTTACTTATTTTTGTGTCTCTGTAATTTGATTTTTCATATTTTTTCTTCTTCATATCCGTTTCTAAAACATAAGGTACAAGTAATGATGCCCACGTGAGCTGGGACTCTCCTTCTGCAGAGTACTCTGTGCGTGCTGTCGCTCCGCTGTCGGGGTACAGTCTGCCGTGGACCGGGCAACCCAGCCTGGAAAAGACAACTCTGCTGAAAATGCAGCGTTCAGCAGCGTGACGTCACGCATGGGCGAGGAAGGGACTCTGGGTGTGACTCCCCCTACTCTTCACTGCTTTGCTTCTGCCGGCTGAAGGCTATTAATTAAGCAGCGGTGCATTACAAATATTTTGGAATTAGGAGTGTGACATCTGGTGACCCGTGAAAGGAGCGTCTCTCCACAGCTGGCTTTTCGCTCCTGATATGCTGCTTCGTGTAGGCTGCGCCACAACACCATACAGTCGCGTGACGGTTTGGAGAGTTTTTCTTCAGACCAGAAGTTGAATGGAATGATGTATTTTGTTTTACATGGAGAAAGTTGAAAAAGTGTTGTAAAAATCAGAAAAAGATCAATTTCGTTAAATAAAGTAACAAGAAATGCGTGCATTCTGCGAATCCTGAATTTTTTACTGGGGTGAAACGGCCTGCTGCTAACGTGAGTCGTGCCGCAGGCAGCTGGGTCAGTAGCGGAGGAAGCACAAGGCAGGACAGGCCTTTGGCGCAGGCGCAAGGACCATGGTGGGGACCTTGTCGTGCTCAGCGCCCGCTTCACTTGAACTCAGACATGAAAATGAGACGTGATTAATAGCGAAATACAGTTGCTAAGTCTCCCCGCTGCAGGTATGACGGCACCCTAACCAACCCCGCACCCGCGAGAGGCGTTCCCCTGCCGACAGCCTTCACTGCGCCCGGAGAGACGGGCAGCGCGAGAGCGGTGCTGCCGGGGAGTTCGGTGGCACCAGGGGGGCCGTGTTTGGGTCTGGTGGTGGCAAGGGTCCGGCGGTGCCGGGGGGGCGGCGTTCGGGTCTGTTTACAAATAGCAAAGTTCTTTGCAGCGGAAGAAGTTTAAATTTCACTCTGGCAACCGGAGGTAAACTCAAGGCTGTGGGGTGTGAATCCTCCATCTGTTGTTACTCATGTTTAAACTGTGACAGCTCAGTCATATTAAACATGAAATACTTGAGTTACATGTCAAACAGCAACATAAAGGATAAATTTATTGGGGTAAAATAGAAAAGTAACTAATCACATTTTAAATAGTTCGAATAAGGTAAATTTCCATTAACATCATAAGTGCAGATTCAATCCCAGAAAGTGTATCTTCAGGAACAAAAAACTCCAGCAAAGTAGTTTTTACATTCACACTGCAAGTATTTTTGGGGTTTTGTTTTCTTTATAAAATAAATAGAAAAAAACAGATACTTGCATATTTGTCTCACTGACCAAAATGCACTGTCCACTGGCTTTGCCAGATCTCCTGCAATTTATCCTGCAATAATTATTAATAGCTAGTGGGAAGCTAAATGTTTAAAAATGTTGCTGAGAAAGTTACCAGATAGTAACTCATTAGCTGAACAACAACGCAGCAGCTTGACTGGTGTTTTTATCTCCGATAGGAATATCAGGAAATAAGCCAATGCTTACTAAATCCCTCTACTGGTGATGTAAGAATAAAAAACCTGCACGCATCTTCCATTACTGGTGCTCTCCTCATTTCCTGTTACAAGGCTGCTTCCCCACAGCCGATGTCAGTGTTTCCTGCGGGCTGAGAGAAGATGCTGCCAGTGCCACTGTCACCGCAAAGACAACCCCGGCTCGCTGGGCTCGTCCAGGTGAATCCGTAACCGCCTCAGTCCCCGGCAGAGACCCCAGCCCTTGCCGGTCAGCATGTGCCGGTGTTTCGGATCTGCCCTCCTGCCTGAGCCACGTGTGCCCAGGCTTTCCACCCTGGGAGGATGGTCGGAAACCCTCTGTCTCACCAGCGTGGCTGTCCCTCCACGAAACCCCTCCTCCGCTCCCTCCCAGCCATTTGCCGGGGCTACCGCTGTGCTTTGCTTTTTGGGGTGGTTGTACAAAGATGTGGTTAATGCCCAGGTCAGCAGTTTGGGGCACACACTGCATCCTGGTGATACGGCTTTATTGCATCCCTTCCGGGATCCCTTGGATTGCCTTTGGAATGCCCATCGCGACTCGCTCCTCAGCTTCTCGTGCATGTTGCTTGAGTTCCTGCAGAAACAGGGGAACTGGGAGATTAAACCTTTCTGCCACCAGCGAGTGCTGAATACAAAATGAAAAGTTCAGCAGTTTCTTGTGCTTAGGAATGAAGGGTTTGCTTTTCTGTAACCCTGCCATGAATTTTGTTGTTCCCTGCAGGATGGGATAAAATCCCAACATAAATAACATTTAAAACTACTTATGTATGTGTATGACATCAGCATGCAAAGCTTGTCATTTTTTATTATACTTGTCAGAGTGGGAGAGCAAAAATGTAGAAACATAAATCTCAGCATATACCTTTGCTCTTTCACACTTTATCTGTTGGCACTCTGCAGTGCTGCCTCCAGCGCCGGGGACACCAACAGCAGAAGGACATGGACCTGCTGGAGCGGGGCCAGAGGAGGCCACCGAGATGATCCAAGGGCTGGAGCCCCTCTGCTGGGAGGACAGGTTGGGAGAGTTGGGGGTGTTCAGCCTGGAGAAGAGAAGGCTCCGGGGAGACCTTCGAGCCCCTTCCAGTCCCTAAAGGGGCTCCAGGAAAGCTGGGGAGGGACTCTGGATCAGGGAGGGGAGCCAGCGGACAAGGGAGAACGGTTTTACACTGAAAGAGGGCAGTTTTAAATGAGATATTAGGCAGAAATTGACTGTGAGGGTGGTGAGACCCTGGCCCAGGTTGCCCAGAGAAGCTGTGGCTGCCCCATCCCTGGAGGTGTTCAAGGCCAGGTTGGACGGGGCTTGGAGCACCCTGGTCTAGTGGGAGGTGTCCTTGTCCATGGCAGGGGGGTGGAACGAGATGGTCTTTAAGGCCCCTTCCAACCTAAACCATCTATGATTCTATGATTCGTGCCCTACTGATGGCACTGGTACTGCTCGGGGTGATCTCCAGCTGCTGGGGCAGGGCCAGACCAAGACAACAATATGCTCCCGGGTCATACTCAAGATGAGAGTTTATTTTCAGCTTGGAAAAGAGTGTTTGAGTCTGGCAAAGAAAGCTGATCAATCCAGTGGTGAGGTCATTTTCCAGCTTTGAACATGCTCTCCAGGGCAGGAAGAGAGTCTGGCAAATCATCGGTACTGTCACTCCCTTGGGAGTGGGGGACCCAAACTCTTCTGAAATGGGAATTCACAGATGGGAGAAATAGCTCTGCTTTTAATATTATCTAAGAATGTGAGGTTGCTGTGAGAATCGGGAAGTCTGAAAGGACAGTTCAGGTTTTTTTCCCCTCATTAAGTCAGTGTCTACCTTCATGTCATTTCCGACCTTGGAAACAGATGGGTAAATCCACTCAAATCCGTAACGGCCACTGCCATAGGAAGCACTTGAATAACAGCTCATGGATTAGGTACAACAAGCTCTGTGCTCGCAGGTGAGTCTGGAGGGCGAGCACGCTGCCGGACAGAGCCCGGGACTGCAGTGCTGCCCACCAGGAGGGCTGGAGCTGGGCTTCCCTCCCCTGCGCCCGGCTCCAGGCACACCGCCGCCTGCCCTGGGAGATGTCCTCTGTCTCCTTACAGCCCTCGGTGCCGGGAGACAGCAGCGCCTTTGCCAGTGCAACAAGGCTGCCCTCTCGCCTGCTTGGGGGTTTTATCACCAGTTATGTCCCTGCGTGTTCAGTTCAGTCCGGAATGAGGTTACCGGGCTGCAGACGACTACAGACTCCTGGGGGCAAAAGGACATTGCTGGAGACGGCTGAAGTGCTCCGTCAAGTGCAACTGCAGGCGGGACGCAGAGGGACCAGTGGTGGCGAGAAGCCCGGACTGGTTTCTGAGGGCGATGCTGCCCCCGAAGCAGGGGGCTCTCCACAAACACGGCAGCTGGGGTCGGGACTCTGCCCTTTGCAGCTCCAAACGAGCTTTTGGCAGAACCCAAACGAAGCAGCCTTTGCCATTTCGAAGTTGTTTCCACTGTTGGCCATCTCAATTCTCTGTCATAGCCTGTTCCCCAAAATTGTTATTCTGTTGATCACAGATGTACGATTTTTCAGTTAAAGTGATCTTTAAAAGCAGCTGTTGAATTTGACTGTCCTTTTTTTGCTTCTTCTTTCATTCGCAGCATCCGAAGTCATCACCTCCAGCGCTGTGCTCCGCATTGAGTCACACCTCAGCCAGCGAATGGCCAAGGCAGTGCCACAGCCCCGTCCCCACCGCTGCTGTGTGGAGCC
Source organism: Burhinus bistriatus (assembly GCA_013397275.1). Lineage (NCBI taxonomy): Eukaryota > Metazoa > Chordata > Aves > Charadriiformes > Burhinidae > Burhinus > Burhinus bistriatus. The sequence continues at coordinate 168,537 of VYXH01004910.1, forward strand.
TGCCCCGTTGTGACAGTGTCTGTATCCCCCCAAAGGCTAGTGCCTCTTTCACTAAAAAAAATTAATAAAAAAATGACCTAATATTAATTTACCTGGTATCTAATTTTTGTGACACGCACCTATGCTTACTACTTCAACATAGAGTACACCTTTAAATATTGAGTTAGAAAATCCAGCTTATGTTTACAGAATAAGCTAATCATTAAACCAAGGCTCTAGAGATATTGCCCTGTGCCCTTTTGTGCCCGTAGCTTGTAATGATTGCATCAGCTGAACTTTTCTGAGTGAGCACAGTTCTGTGCTTGTGTCAACGGGGCGGCAGGCTGGGCAAAGGCTGTGCTCCGAAGCCAGCGGCTGCAGAACGCGCTCGTGAGCCCGGCTGCTTGACAAATGGGACGGCTGTTTCTACGAACAGTTGCGTCACAGAAAAACAGACCATGGAATTTTGGGGGTTCGGTCAAAGTGAAGTGAATGGCATGTTGGCTGGCTGTCTGCTGGGGTTTGTATTTGTCGCCACGGTCTGGTTAAGTGGTAGGTACATCAGCCCGGTTGTAACTCTCGAGCAATGTGCGATCACAGAAAAAATCCCTGAAATGGCTTTTTTTTTTGACGTGGTCAGACTCAGATCCTAGGTGAAAGGAAGACAGAAGCAATACTTTTGTTCTTTTCCATTTTTTTTGATCTGACAACGTTTCATTTGGGCATGAAAGGATGGCTCTGGGTGTATGGACAAGGGCTGTTGGCAGGGGGAGTTGTCATAATGAAGCAATGTGGCCTCTTGAGATGTTGTAAACCCAACGGCAACCCAAAAATACTTTATCTGTGTTGGTTAGATCCTCAGACTGGGAAAATATGTGCAATAAAAATGCTTGTTTGGAGGGTGTTTCATAGCAGATGTGTTGGAAAGTAGGTCTCAACTAGGCCCACGAGAATTAGCAGTGTCTTCTAAAGAAATCGAGGACTATGGTTTAGTGAAGAGACAGGGAGTTACCGAAGGATGAGGCAGTAGTGATCTGTGAACTAGAATACCTTGGAATTTGAATTTGCAATCAGCAATGACTGAAATTTCCTACAGACAGCAGATTTTGGGTTAACTTTTGCATCAGGAGCGGGAGCCGCAGCCGAGCCCTGGCATCTCTGCCACGAGGGGTGTAACGTCTGACATAACACGGCAGCGCTTCCCTTCGAACCTGTGATAGCATGCCTAAGTAACCTCTAAATATTGGGTTTAAGCTGCCGTATGCCATTCTCTGCCCTGAGCTGTGACGCGCAAAGCGCTGCAGGCACCGGCTGATGGCAGCCCTGGGTGGCGCTGGCCGGGGGGCTGCAGGGCGCGGGGACGTGCACGGCTGTGCCAGCCCCTCGGCGGGGGCTTGTAAAAACCCCCCGGTTTAACCCATCTCCCACCATGGATCCAGATCCCACGGCGGAGAGTCATCCCGTCCCACGTGCTGCTGCCTTCCTCTCCGTTCAGCTTCTCCCCTTCGCTTTGGGGGCCCTTGCCCTGTGTGTCTGTAGGCTGAACGGGCATTTTTGTCTCTCGGTGATTACAAGTGCGGAAGACGGAGTGCAGCACGTGCTGTTTGCATTAATGCTGTTCACAAGAGCACCCTTTGCTGGGGGCCGGGGAAGTGTGCTCCCACGCCTGCCTGCGGAGCCGTCCCTGGCGGGCAACGGGCTGGCTGGGCACCGTGCCCCAGAGGATGCTCTTGTGAGCTGGGAAACGCACTTGGGAAAAACACCCAGTCCTAAGGCAGGTGGCCCTAGGACGGACAACCCCGCCGTGGAAGTACGTCTACAGCCTCCTCCAGAGCAGTTGCAATCACTGCTGAGCTCTTCAGAATCAGAATTAATTTTTTTTCCTTTCTCTTTTTCTGTCTTTTTATCACACTTTTAACATGCTGTAGCATATTTGCATAACGAGGACTGTTGCCATCTACTACTGCTATGACAAAACATCAGCTCTGATGTAGATTGTTTTATTTTAATTTGAAAGACCCCAAAGCCAGGCTGCTACTTCTCGTTAGGCTCAGCACCCTTTTTCGGGGCAGGCTCTGTGAAGAGCTGCTGAGAACAACTGCTGTACCCTGGCAACACGTTTCATAGGTGCAGAGGGACCCTCTGACCTACAGGAACAGTCACTTCGCTCTTCTGAAACTCAAAAACTGGTGTCCAGCACGTATAGAGCTCTGACTTTTTGTCATTTAGGTAGTTAATCACTATGGCAATGTTTTGTAACTTCTAATTACAAGTAATTGGAGAGTAATTCTGTTACTGTTTGCAGTGATGCAATCAACAAATTCCCCTGCATCCTCGTGCAGCCTTCTGTAGTTTGCACAGGAAATGTTTTCCAACAAGCAGATTTTTCATTACCTTAATAAGAATATTTAGTGTGAGATTCTGCAATGCAAGGCTTTATCACAACAACTGTACCTGCAGAAGCCAAACAAAAACTCTGCCAGCTGCGCTGCCCCAGCCCTCCTCCTAAATACCAACTTTTCTAGTAGTTTTAATAAAGATTTGGGGATTGACAAGCCATATATCTGGTGAGGACAACATTATAGCAGTCATTTTGTCGACTGCTAGAAGAAAAAATCACTCTAGCAAAATGTTCTTTGATTTAGAACACTTCTTTCATTTAGAATATTTAAGAGTATCATTCATCTTAGCATATTCCCAACCAATATTAATTAAAAAAAATAATTATTCAACGACTACAGAAATGTCTGTTTTCCAGAACTCTCATCATTAAAGTAATTTTCAAAATACAAAAAAGTACCAGGCCTGAAGACTGGGACTGTGGGAATTCCTCTGCTTTTTGAGCCGTTCCCAAAGCCCCGCCAGGCGTCAGGGCTCGGTAGCCGGCAGCGCGGTCTCCACTGCCGTGGCTGGTGTCACGCTGCTTCGCGTTGCTGCCGGGGTGGGAAGTCCCATTTAATTCACGGCATTTCCTACCTTGATTCCATGTGTGGAAGCCGGATGGAGTCTGAAGCCAAGCCGGGCTGTCACGCAGCGCGAAGTGCTTCACACACAGGAGGACTAATCGGCAAAAGCAGCGGGTACCTTAGCGACCATAGCTTTGTGTTTTATTTTTCATGAAAACTGCTGTAATGTTGAGTTTATAGAAACATCTGGAGCCGGGGGTTTCTGAGACCCTGCTGTTAGATCTGGTGTCACCCATGGTCCTTCGCCGGTTCTCCAGCCCAGGGGAGAGGTGCCGGCACAGCCGGGCGAGGAGGTTCCGCCACGCACAATGTGTGCAGAACGAGGAATGCTCCCGGACGGCAGGACGCCAGCACGGCTTCTCTGCTCGGGTCTTGCGCAGCTCCGGTGGCTGCCTTAGCTAAACGGTGAGTCTGGGATCTGTCCCACTTCTGCGGCACATCCACGGCCCCTCCAAAACACCACCTGGTCCCTCAAGGTGCCCAGGAGTGAGGATGAGCCCCAGCACGACTAAAATCCTGCCGTGCAGCATCCATCGGGTGGACGGGGTCCGGGGATGACGTGGCTGGCAGACCTTGATTCAGATTAGTTAGCAATATTTCAAGAATTCGAAAATCCCAAGGACTGACGGTGGTGGTGATGATGTGTACCTTTGAGGCCCTGTTTCTTGATTTTACTACTTTTACATTAATGAAACGGCAGGATTTCCCCCTGATTTTTGTCAGCTCTTGATCTTGGTCATTTAGGGATGGATGAGTGTGCATTTCCCCTAAGTACCCAAAATAATCTTTGGGTTTTCTGGGCTGGATATAGATTTGTCCCATTTATATATAAAATATTTTTCTCTTTTAAAAGTTTACAGACTCATCATATTCTAATGTCCACTCATTTGGTGAGCCTTTCCTTTCTCTTACTGTGACACTGAAAACTGATATTTTAAAAATAAAAAAAATAAAAATAAAGAGGCCAAGTGGCTAATGAGTAAAATAGACAAGCCACCATTAAATAACTGTCATGTAAAGAAATAAAGGAAGGGAACAACGTCTGAAACCATAAAGCTGTCCCCTTCCCTCGGTTATTTAAATAAGAGATGATGCGAAATGACCGCCTTGGCTGGAGCTGGCGGGTGGCTCACCCGGCGTCCCTGCATCCCAGGGGAAGGGAGCAATGGAGTGCTTGGAGTGAGGGAAACAGGATGAGCCCTGCGCAGCCTCCGAGCCCCCCGCACCCCGAGCCCTGCTGCCCTCCGGGGACAGAAGCCCCTGGCAGGATCAGCCCGGGGCTGGTCACCCTTTCATCCCAAGGCATCCCCCTTCCCTGGTCATGCTCCTGCTCCGAAAGCTTTCAGGCAGGGACACCTCCCACCAGACCAGGTTGCTCAAAGCCCCGTCCAGCCTGGCCTTGAACACCTCCAGGGATGGGGCAGCCACAACCGTATATTGATTTGAGTACTTCAATTTGCAGGGCTGGAGAGGAACTTTAAGCATCACTTCAAAGGAGTGATAAAAAAGTGATGCTCTTTCCTAGGCAGGAGATGAAACAGCCCATCTCAGCTGTTTCACGCTGCCTGAATGTTGCTTCTCCCCCGGGATCCCTGGCGCCACCCTCCTGCTCCAGCGGGGATGGCTGCAGTCGGTGCTCTCCCGGGATGCCACTTGCAGCCCTTGTGCCTCAAGCAGATTTGGCTATCCTCCCCTCGAGCCGGAGGAGACGTGCAGGAGCTGAAACGTGGAAACAACTTCCTCGCCACGCTTTTCCTTCCCTGCTGTGGTGTCACTCCGACACCGAAGGCTTTTCATGCAGGTCCTGCCACCCTCCCCCCAGCCCCTCAGAAACAGCCACCCCAAACACCCACTCACAGGTATTTTTTCCGTCTGAGTGTTCGTGGCTGTGCTTTGACACAAGAGTTCCCCAAACCTTTGCACTGTGGCACCACATTTGGGATTACACTTCGTTCAGAGCGGTGCAAGCAGAGAGGGAGGGCTGTGCCCTGGCCGAGGGACACCCCGGGGTCCCCACGCCTGCTGTCCTGCCTCCGCTCCCTCTGCCACCAGCACTGCCGATGGGCAGATGCACGCAGATGGGACCAGGGCAGGGTGTTTGGTGGCCTGAACCCGGCTGTTTGCAGAAAGATTTATGAAACATGTCCTGGTTTCAGCTGGGACAGTTAGTTTTCCTTCTAGTGATTGCTGTGGTTCAGATTTGGTATGACAGGAATGTTAATAATGTATATTGGTTTTGTTGATGCCAGGTGATGTTTATATTTTTCAAGAACTTTTTTCAGCTTCCCACGGAAGCTGAGATGGAGCCTAGACAGAGCGATGGAGTGGCCGGTGGAATATTCCGTGCCATAGACCTCACGCTGGGTATAGCAGTGGGGTTGGCTGGGGGCCGGGCACTCACAATCACTGCTCGGGACTGTGCCAGTTCGCCGGGTGGTGAGAGTGACTGGTGTCATCATCATTACTATTACTACTGCTATTACTATCCTCCTCCTTCTCCTCCTCCTCCTCCTCCTCCTCCTCCTTTTCTGTTACTGTTCTATTAAACTGTCTTTATCTCAACCCACGAGTCGGGTTTTTTTCCTTTCCCCGCCTCTTCTCCCTGCTCTTCTGGAGGAAGGGGGAGAGCCGCGTGGGCGGCTGCGTGGTCCTGGCTGCCGTCTGGGGTAAAACCACGACAAAACGACAGCTCCAGCAGCAGTCGGGGGGACTTTGCAGCATTCCGGCAGAGCAGCTGTTGGTGCTGTGCTCGGGACGGCTCCTGCCCGGCACGCTGCCGCTGCTCCCGCACACCAGCAGCCTGCGGCCGGCCGTGGCCGTGGCTGTGCTTCCGGCCTTAAAAGGAGCGGAACGGCATCTCCCTCCTGGCGTGCGGGCCTGGCATTCTAAACGGGGAACGAAATGGCCTTTGGCTCTGCCGGAGCTGGCAGAAGGGGTGCGAAACAAAATACCGGTGTACAAAAATGTGTACGCCACCGTCACGAGGCGCCTGGCTGGAGCTGGCCACTGCTGCCGCCAGAGCTGTGAAATCCCTTGCTAAAAAATGAGAAAAATAGCATTCTCTTTATTTGGCTAAAAACATGTGGGGCACAGAAAGTCATGTCTGCTAAGCTCATTATAATGTAATTATTTACATGTGTTCTTGTAGGCTAATCTGCAATAACTCTGCATGTTCACGTCCGAATGAAACCTGACTTTGAAATGTAATTCCAGTCTCCCTTGTTGGCAGGAGGGGAACTGTGCTCCCTACCGTAGACTTCCCATCTATGTAAGTGCCGTTAGTGTGACTACACGTGAAAGCCTGCGTGTTAATTTGGAGCTGTTCTGCTCCTCACAGCGTTAAAGTGAGCCAGCAATATTAATAGGTCTCGGCATTTCACTGGTAACTCCAGCCAGGATCACTCCGGCAAACTAACGCTAATCAGCTGATGTTGCTGTAACAAATGACAGGAAAAAATTATAGCTGTCTTTTAGATTGTGATCCTTTAAAAACATCTCCGTTCCTGAAGTTGCTGTACTATGTGTAAGGGAAGACGTGCCGTGTACTTCCACTTGTGCAACTTGGCAGTTTTGCAACAAAACACTTTGAAAATGCCATTGCTTTGGGTGGCAGATAAATAAAACCCTCTTGCGAACCAAAGGAAACACTTTGATAAAATGCCAAAATGCCAGAGCTTTCACACAGATCAGAGTTTACTGCTCCTGTTAGCACAGCAGCATACAGACTTCTAGTTAAATACTGAAAGCGACTAACAAGTAGCTGGCTACAGTCTTTCTGCGAAGAATTTCTTCGTTTCTAAACGTGGCCGGTAAACTCTGTGATGCCTCTACTTGAGCCGCAGTTCAAAACGCCATTTAATTGCTGAAGCGCAGAAGAGCATCGTGCTCGTTTCTCAAAGCACTGGTAAAGGGCGGTAGAGCCGTCCCGCAGGTGCCGTTCCCGGTTTGCTCCTGCTGATGGCTGCTCTGCTGAATCGCACGGCCTGGTGCAGGGACGAAGCGCAGCGCAAAGCCTCCCCGGCTGCTCTGGGAGGGCTGCGCACTGCTCGCCGTACGCCTCTGTGCTCCCGCAGCAGCCGTGCGGAGCGGGGCTGCTGGTTTTCCGGCTCGCCCTGGGAGGATGCGGGATGCAGGTACCCCTCTCCCGCTGGGACGGCTGTCGGCGGTGGGGCAGGCTGCGGGCAGGGTGTGGGCAGGGTGCAGGCAGGGTGCTGCCGTGCAGGCAGGGTGCTGCCGGCTGGGCTGAGGCTGCCGCACAGCCCCGACAGCCCGGGGCGCTGCTGTGGACCCAAAGCAGGTAAGAGACGAGGAAAGTGGTTCTTTTTTTTTTTTTTCCCTGAATTTCTGCATTACTGCCCACCGCGGGCTTTCAGAAGGATTCATGTCCAGGACTTAAATTCCTGCAGGGTCTCTGCTTAATTCAGTCTCCTTCGTTTCACGCTAACGAGCGGGAGTCATTTAAAGTGCAATACTTCAGATGAGTAAGAAGCTGAAGCTGCTGCATTGTTATAATATTTTGGCATAAATAGCCTTTTTCCTGGGGGACAGAAGGTGGAAGAGCTCTGGCGGGGCGGCAGAGAAGTGCCTGTGCCCAGGCTCAGCACGGTCCCCAGCGCGGGGCAGTCAGCAGAGCATCAGGGCGATCCCCAAACCAACCCCTCTGACTGACGGGGCTCGTGACGAAGGTGCGTGGCGCAGGGGCCGGAGAGCTGAACGCTCCGGGCGAGAAGGGCAAACCTCACTTACCACGTCTGCTCCACGGCTTACTTACAGAGGAGATTCGTTACCAGTACTAGTTCCCAAACCCAATTTTATTTTATCTTTTACTAAAGTGGCTACAGGACATTTCCTGCTGTTACAATAAATGCTGTTCTGTGCTCCTAGTGTAAGAACTGGGCACTGGGGCTCTTTGGAGGGAGCGAAATAAGGTCAAAGGGAATGTTTCCACGATACAATACCAGGTTTTTATCGTTAGGTGAAAGGTCACTTGTGCAAATCCTGCGGGCATTTAACTGTGAAATAGCATACAAGCCTACTTCGTATTTCGTTAGAAAAGCAAGAGTGCTGGGTTTTGGCCTGTGAAGGTAAATCTAGAATACTGGAGGGATGAGTTTGGCACAAAGAAATGACGGTCAGTCATGGGTAAGTAAAGGGATATTTGTGATATTCGCTGGGCTTTTCCGTTAGACATATAGGAGTTGTTCAGCGGTTGTCAAAAGCACCGTTTATACGAGGCTTGGGAAGCTACGTCTTGTCTGGCAATACAGGGTCATAAAATGTAAAGAGATTAATGGACATCTAGATTTAAAAAAATCAACAATTAGTTGTTTTCTTTCTTTTTGGAGATATTTCTTTCTTAGATGAAGCTATCAGAGTTGTGTCTAATTCTGGTTGGCTTCTAATACCAAGTATTTCTAGTTCCAATCAACACTTCAAAACTCTTAGGGATTTGATATCGGTTTGAAAATAGTTTTATCTATGCTGATCTAAATCACTTTGGGGGCACTGTCATAGGCTGTTTTGTTAAGAATTAAGATTTAAAAATTGGCAGAATTCAAGGGTTGTTAAGGAGGGTAAATGAAAATGCCTCTTCCTGAAGTTTGCCAAAGCCTGTGGAAATCCTCTCACGTAATGCTGGCGTGACGCTTGACTTCGAAGGGTTCTCGCTGCCTGCAGGGTGTCCTCCGCGCTGCAGCCACGTTTCTCCTCCCGAGGGGCGTCAGCACAGCTTTGGCGAGACGTGTGCGAGCCACAAGCACGCAGCCTCGCAGGCTCCGTTGAAGAGAACGTTTGGGGAAGCTGCAGTAACGGTGACCGTAGAGCAAAACCTGGGAGACGCAAGCGCAGGGAACGGGCAGTGCCCCTCGTGGATCTTCTGGCTGGGCAGGGAAAATTTGAAATAGCAGATTTAGAGGCGAGATAAAAGCGTCTGAAGTTACGGTTGGATGAGATGCTGGTGCGCTGAGGATGGCAGGAGGTGCGGGTCCGGCAGTGCCTTCCTTGCCCACAGAGGTAGGGGTGCTCACAGCTGGCACCCCGGTTGCACAACCGGCACAACTGGAGAGGGGGCATGGGGGCGCCGTGGCCTCCCTTAAGAGGCTGCTAATTAAGTGACGGCTTTAGAAGGGCTGCTTTGTGGCTTCGTGGTGGGAACCGAAAGAATTCTTTAGGTGGTCTGCTCTGTGGTTTCATAAAATCGGGAGACTCCAGCTGGCCCCAGAGGAGGAGGCTGGTAAAATCAGACCAGGGCACCCACGGCTGGGTCAGGCTGTGACTGGCCTGGTGGCTCCTCTGGGTGCTGCAGCCCTGGAGACCACCGTGAGTTACTGCCTGCACGGGGCTGAGGCACCAGATGTGGGTACATACAGCCATATGGGATTAGGAGGATAAGAAAAGCTCTTATACATATAGCACACTAACGACCCTCTGCTTCACTCTCGTAGGTAATAGGAAAACCAGCCTAGCATGCACAAAACACCTCCCAAAATGAGCTGCCGATGCTGAAGAAGCACAAGGGCAGAATCCATGTGAAACTTCTGGCTGGATGATGTGTATCTCGATTTGTTAAGCATTAGTGATTTTTGAAAACATTAGCAGTGGTTTTGGTCGTTTCCCGAAGCCTTACTGCAGGGGGTTGTATATACCATCTCAGAGGAGAAAAATCATTTCCTTCTGTAGTAAATTCAGTTCTAGTCCCTCTGCTGAAGTAAGGGAAGAAGTAAGAGAAGGAGGAGAGAAGGAGCCTCTTGCTGAAGCTGTAACTGCGCGGGTTTATGGTGAAGCTACCTTCGCAGGCTGATGGACCATCTGATCGCGTGCCTTGTAAAGCGGTACGGGAGAGACAGTCCTCTGCGGATTCATGGAAAGGATGAAGGACTGTTAAAGGACATCTCTATGATGTCAAAGGGGTGAGGTGAAGTCAAATCACCTTTAATAGCATTAAGGACGTGGAAGGGAAAGGTAATTATGCTGTTGGATGACACAGCTGGGTAGGGACCCCACAAACCCAAGGCCAGCCCCTGAGTCGGGCAGGGGAGAAGCCATATGGACAGATGGGGCAGCAAACCAAAAAACCGCTTTGAAACCCCCCGCTGTGCCCGCTGGTGACCAGCTGTGAGCGCCACCAGGCCTTGGAAGAGGGCAACCCGGCAGGAGCGGTGCCGGGGTAAGCAGCAGGTGAGATACTGCTGTGCGGCACGGCGCGGCCGCCGAGGCGGCTCCGGTGTTTTGGGCTGCGCCGGGAGGGCAAAGCCTCCTCCGGAAAGCTGCTGCGCGGTGCCTGGGGTGTGCCGTCGGCAGCACGGGCACCGTGATACCGGCAGACTTCAGAGCTTAGGGGGAGCCTCGCCCAGAAGGTAAGTGGGAGAGAGAAATGAGGAATGCTTCCAGGAGTTAATATTTAATTTGGCTGAGGCGGTACGGGCAGGAATGCGATATTGCTCTGAAAGCACAGGGAGGTTGTGAAAAGCAGGGAAGGAGAGGAGTTATGCTGGCGGTTCGCCAGGCAGTGGGATGATAGCAGGTAGAATTGAAAAAGAAAATTAAATAAAGCACTAGGCCTGCAAATCCGCAGCAAAGATCCATGGTGGTGCGTTGCCCTGCGAAAGGATTGCCCAGAGAAAGGAGGGTGATGTAAGGATGCACAGAGCTCCAGAAAACGTGTCGGGAAGCGACAGCATGTGCTTCCCTTTAGCAGATGGAGATAAACTTTTTCATTCCTAAAATTCTGTGACTCTGCCATACTGGGCATCTGCATTTGTCTCACGTGAACGAGGCTTAAATCACTGCACTGTCAAAAAGTCCATCTTTTGAGAGGTCGGCACTGGCAGAATTGTTGCAGTAACAAACCCACGTTCCTCGGGAGATAATAAACACTTCAGTCTGGTGATCCACTTATTAGAGTCCTCGGGATTGAGGAGAAATGAAACCAGCTGTGAATCTTAGGGGGGAAATGGCATTTTGAAGGGCTGTGGCATACTCAGACTGAAGATCTTCATTATTCCCATGGCATGGAATGAGATTTTTGAAAGTAGTGACAAACAGCAAAGCTGTTAGTGACAATTAACTGTGTCATAAGTCTTATACCAGTGTACCGACGGAAAGAAAAGGTGTTTCAGTGAACGGAGGGTCAGGGTGGGGGATGAACCTGCAACCTTACCGGTCCAGTGCCTTAGCATTAATGGAGCACCGTATATTGCTCCCGATACGAAAAGAGAATATTTCTGGTTCCAGATGCACAAATCAAGTTAATTAGAAGGTGAAATAAAGATATTCTCCTGTATTAAGAATGAAATGCATGGCAGCACAGCTGGCTTGCCTATCTTGAATGCCATGCTTATGCTGGCATGCGTCCAAGGAACAAAGTAGTCTTGAGTATAAACAGATTGTAAGAATCGGCTGTTTGGAGGATTTGTCAGCCTGCTTTCCAAAGCACTCGTTGGCTCATGTTTTAAAACTATCTATTATTTTATGCCTGGATATGTTGGAGGGGGTGGGAGAGAAAAGAAAAACTACAGCAGAAAGGCCTTTGATAACTATCAACATTGTTTAGGATTTAACTTCTGAAAGGAAAAAACGCGAAACACAGAAGCCAAATAAGTATCAGTCATTTTACCTGGTGTACTTTGCAGTTATATACTGCCCATCTTCCATATTCAGGAATTAAGTGTTTCACTTCCTCGAGCCAACCTCCTCCTCCTTACAGTTGGACTCCATGATCTTAAAGGTCTTCTCCAACCTAAATGGTTCTGTGACTCTACGTCCGATGGAGCTCAGGGAGAGGGAGGGGCTCCCGCTGCTGCCCATGGACACCAGAGCCGATGTGCCCATGGCACAACTCACGGCCAGCGCACGTCTGCGCTTCAGTTACCCACTTTCTCATGGAAAATAGGAAAGTTGCCTAAACAACATGAGAAGGCACAAGAGAGTCTTCTGCAGCCCCGGTTTATTATTACAAATTACACTGGGTTTTAATATAAAAATATTAGGATCCTGCTACTGGTTCCCATACCAGGGAAGAGACCTTTGTTTCCCATCTGAATCTGTTCCATATGATGTACAGCAGGAAGGCAAAGTCGTTATCTCCAAACACTGGGACAAAAATCAGGAGAGAGGATACTTTATCTCTTAACAAGGAGAGAAGAGATTGTCCATATGTTTCCCACATTTCCTCCGATTCAGATAACCCTTTACGGATTAATCAAAGCGTCCTCATTCTTTTCAAACAAAACAAAATGCTCCTGCCTCTGAAAACTTTTCAGATCATTATTTTCCAAAAATGAGCCAAAGATCTGACCAAAATTCAGAAAAATAATAAAAAGGACAGAGTCAGGGGTCCGGCCAGACAAAGGTCAGCTTTAATACGAAAGTGTTGAAGCTATTGCTATATGCAGAGCAGAAAACCCCTCAACAAAGAAAAAGAAAACAGCACTGTAGGATCAGTTCTGTTCTGATGGAAAGGGCCTGGATTTCTCCTTTCTCTCTGGGAAAACAGTAGAATTCAGGAAGTTCCGAACAGATTTTTTTTTCTCGGTTTTATATTTTACTAGATCAGCATTTGAACATGTAGCTTCAGCTTAATATATTAGCTGCTTTCCCCCCCCCCC
>VYXH01004910.1:181192-195571 GCA_013397275.1 Burhinus bistriatus
CCCCCATTGTCATTCATCACCATTCCTATCCCACAGATGAAAAAAACAGATTTAATTGCACAGCTTTTGTATGCAGCGCGGTGTCAGGGCTCCTCTCCTCCCCTTGCTATTGCGTGCCGTCAGTGCAGTGCTTTCCAGATGGCTTTGGTTGCTCCTTATCCGAGCGGATAAAGCACGGGTGACTCTATTTCATCCTTAATGGGGGTGAGCAATTTTTTCCCCATATTTAAAGACAGTCTTTCCTCTCACCCGTCTGATGGCCTCAGCAGGCTGGGACATCCGCTGACTCTTCTGGATGACCTCCAGCTCTGTGCCATCTGCGGCACCGCCCCTCGTTTCGGATCCCAGGTGCCAGGACTGGGTTTGGCCATAAGGAAAGAGGCGCTGGGAAGCACTGGGACTCCCCTGGAGCGAGAGGCCAAGGCTCCCGGGAGCCACTGGTGCCAGCATCCTGCCGGACCCTGGAGTGGGGCAGGTCTTGGCAATGGGATGGCACAACCGCCCTGGAGCGGCTTTCAGGGCCTTGGTAAGGGCTCCCGGCTTGGTAAAAAACTCTAGAACGGAAATTGAACCAGGCACCGGCACTCCCCAAAGTGCCGTCTATGCGCCCGTTACATCCTACATGACACACGAATTCCTTGCAGCACACAGATGATACTTCTTACATTTCTGCTTCATGTTCAAATGTTTGGGGTTTTGGTTTTGGTTTTGTTTGTTTGTGTTTTTTTTAACAGAGAACAGACATTAACGAGAGTTATTCCCCCCCCCCCCCAAAAGCAGAAATTCTCTGTTAAAAAGAATACTGATTATAAACTCGGAGCCTTTCAGCATTATGGGGGATATTTGGGTTTGGAAGAACAGTTTGTTATATGAATTTTTCATCTATTCTGCAGCCACTATAATTTGCATAATTATGAAATCGTATTATAGACTCAAAAAATGAAGTAATGTAGGGCTGTTTAGAAGCCGCGGGCAGCCGTACACCCTGGTTTTGCCAGCAGACACCACAGCAGCTGTTGAACGGGTGTTTTTTGGAGTCTTGGTCTCTGCAGGCAGCAGTGGGTGCTGCCACTGGGCTTGGCTCGCCAGGCGGCCGAGGAGCATCGCAGCATCCCAGCATCCCCGCATCCCAGCTCCCCTGCGCCCGCTGCCCGCACCGAGGGGCTCGGCAGAGCTGCCCTGCCTGGGCCAGGCACGCGTTTCAGGCTTTGACCCGAGACCTGCCCGTCTCTCAGCTTCTCAGCAAACCCTCAGGTCGTGTTTGCCCACCTTTCCAACACCCAGATCCTCTTTTGGAGCGGCATCCCAGATAAAATTAATAATACAATAATGGTCTGTAACAACAAACAATACCAGAACCCCCCAAAAATCGTAATCCGTGTTCAACCCTGTAATGGCAGGGTCAGTTTATGGCCCTCGGGGTGAAGCGCTCCCCCCAGAAGGGTTGCTGCAGGAGGGAAGGAGGGGAAGCTCGCCCAGGGAGCGGTACCCCCCCATCGCTCCCCGGTCCCGCACAGCCCGCAGCACTGCGCGCTCCTCTCCTCTGAGGCTTTTGGAGCGGGTGCCACGCCACACAAGGGGTTCTTCAGGGCTTCATCACCGGAATTGTGAATTGAACATCTCGGCACACTTGCATTTCCCAACCCAAAGCCCAGGTCACGGCAAACCCCCAGAGCGCGGGAGGCGGGCACAGCGGCACAGCGGTGGCCTTGCTGCTGCCACGTGGCACGAGCCCTGGGTGCCGACGTCTGCCCTGGGGACGGCACGCGTGGCTCCCGCACAGCCCCAGGCACGTGCCTGTGCCCAGTCCGCTCTGAAGATCCTTCTTCCAGGGGCTTCGCCATTGCTAACGACATTTGCAGGGAAAGGAAGCATTTCGCTCAGCTCCTCTGCTTGTGCATACTGTTTTCCTCTCTGGCACGGCGTTCCCGTGTTTGCGATACGGGCATCTCCACAGCAACTGTCACACGCGGGGCTGTGACTTCTCCCGGGGAACACGCAGGAGGCGTCGAGGAGCTGTCAAGCAGCAAAGACGCTGTTCCAGCGCGGATGCAGGAGGCAGACGGTGACACTGCGCTTGGTCTCCGCTGTCCTCCTCCCGGTGAGCCCCTGCTGGAGGTGATGTAGGCTCAAGAGAGGAGAAAGCCCTTCCGGAGGAATTAATTATTTTAATATCTGTGAAATAAGGCCTAAGAAAGACCTCAGGCTTTGGACAACTCTTTAGGAGTAATAATAATAAAAAAGGAAAAAAGCTAGGCAGAAAGCGTTGTCATCCGACCTACCGCCATAAACCTCCCTGCGCAGTCTGGTGTTGACGACCCTTCAGCTCGGTGCAAAAGAAACACAGCAAAGCAAACGACAGTCTGAGCAAACGTGTGCCAACACGTACATCTCCAGTCGGTAATTAACGAACAGGTTTACTCGTTCATCACAGGGTGAAGACTTCCCCGGCTGCGTACCTGGCACTGCGGGGAAAGCGTACTGGCTCTGCTCTGAAGATTTTATAAGCCCGTGTGTTAGTATCACATTAAAGGGAATTACCTGAAGAGCCAAGAAGGGGGGATGGCCACTAACACGCTATGCCCGGCACTGCGAGAACTGGACGACAAATGAGAAAATCTCTTTGTCATTTTAGCCGCGATTTTCAGACCAGAGCAGGTCCCCTCTCCGGGGATGCCGCCGTTCTGACGGAGACCTCGAGGGTGCGTTGGACTCCTGCACAGGCGTGGAAAATTGATCTGTTGTATCTCTGTGGTTGAAATTTCTGGGAACCTTTCACCCTCATCGGAGTTTTTACTCTGAGCAGGCTGCCGAACCCCCGAAAAGCCCGGAGAAACGACCGGCGCGCCTGTGCTTCGCCTGGAAAAAGGCGTCTGGGCAGGAGAGGCGGATACCCTCACGCAGGGTACCCACATCCTTGCAAAAATGCACCAAATTCTGCACTAGGAACAAGTGTTTCTTAGAAGAGTGCTGTAAAATCAAATCAGCTTATCATTTACGGTCTGCAATTTATGTGTATTTTGTTATTTATTAGCAGTGAAATGAAGCCTCAAGATTTGGATCTTTGCAATGTCCTGGATCTGGCTTTACGTTTGAACTCCCCGTTTGGGAAAGATTGCTGGTTACCAAAAGGAGAGAAGGACATTTTGCTGGAGAAGGTAATTCCATTTTTCCTGCTCTATTTACTACACTAATTACATCACTTGATTAAACTAACGATGCAAACCCTAGCAGGGAAAGATTTTATCCTTGGAACCGACAAAAATAAACTTTGCCCTGTGCCTCGCAGGGCGTGCAGGAACACTGAAAGTGCTCGTATGCTACGTGGTCCCGGAAGGTTTGGGGTAACCAGGATAGAAGGTGGGATAACCGGGATTGAAGAGGGAAGAAAAACAGGATTTTAAATGGGATGATTAAAAAGCCTTACATTGCTGAAAAATTGCACAAAATCGTTCAGGTGCACCAGGCCATTTTCAGCCCTCTCGATCGCTCACCTGTGCCTGGTGGCCCAAGAGCAGCTACCGAGCAGTAGTGTCTATGAGAAGCGCTTTGCTGGTAATTACACGTACGGAGGTGGCACACGCTGCCTTCTAGTGCTGGCCGCAAAATCTCCCCGGCGCTACCCTGTGCGGGACGGACGGCGTTTGTCCCCCTCCTCCTTGGCAGCGCCGCCTCTCTCCCTGCCACCTCCTGCCAGCCCTCTTCCCGCAGCCCTCTCCAGGGCTTGCACATGCTACACCAGTAGCTACACCAGTACTACTGCCACACCAGTAATTTTCAAATATAACCTATAAAATGCAACCTATGCAGTGTAAATTCCCTTAATCTCTTTCGTTGTAAAACCTAGGAACACACGTGACGTTTGTGGGCTTGGGCTACCCAAAACAAGCAGCAGCTGTATAAATACATCATTTAAAAATTCACTGCTTAGTGGATGTCTGTAGTATGAATTCCCTTCGACAGTTAATACATTTTAATGTACTATATATCAAAGAGGAATTAGCACTTAAAGATGAAGTGTGTTCCCCACGGCAGCTGCTGCGGGTTAAGGACTTGCACGGGGACGGTCGGGGTAGCAGTGTCGGACCTCGTTCAGTCGTGTGCCTCAGCTGGAACAATCCCAACCCAGTTTAACAGCGCCCACACCAGGGGTTTTGCCAACCCAGTTAAATCACTTTCCAGCAGAAGAAGAGCCTGTCTTTATGGGTGGGGGTCCGTGTCCGGCTCTGCCGCCCGGGCGGGAGGAGAGTGACAGCAGCTCGGTGCGGCACCGGGGGACGTCGCTCCTGAAACACACCGTCGAACCACAGCTGCCCCGCAAAATGCTCTGTGTCAGTCATTAAAAAACATTTCCTAGGGTTGTCCTTGTGAAGGTGTATCTCGTTAATAGCTGTTGTTTGGGCTTTTAACATGGAAAAAGCCTGGGTTGTAACTCATCTCCTGATTTCCAGGTATAAATGTGAAATACGGTGTTATAGCAGACGCCAAGTACCAAACGTGGAGCATCCTGCTCCCTCAAAAACAGCCTTTGGTGCGTCATCCTGCAGGAATTAGTAGTTAATTCCCTCTGCCTGCAAAAGAAATGTAAGCATAGTGCAGTAAATATATTGTGCTAAGCACTCTACCTATTTCTGTTCTTTCCCGGCAACAGATCCTTGAGAGATGCTGGCTGCGACACTCCCCTCTTTGAAGGAGTCAGACCAGCAGCAAGAGCTTAGAACCCTTCAGATGGGGGGACCGTGGGGGCCGCTGCCGAGGGGCAGGCATGAGGGGCAGCGCTGCTCCCGCAGCAGGAAGCCTTCCCCATGGATGCTCCCGTGGATGCTCCCCCTCCAGCCCGCCCGTCATGCACAAGTTTGGCAGCAGTTGCAGATGGGTGCCCTGGCGCTGGTGCTACTTCTCCTTTCCCCTGCGTGCGGGGCTGTCCCGCTGCCCCCACTGCCTCTCCCTTGCTGGCCTTGGCCTTCCCACCCCACCTTGGGCTTCAGCGATGCCGATGGGAATGACCAGGTCTGGAGAAACTCCGTTTGGCTAAAGTGCAGCTCTTGCAGCGACCTCAGATACCGCCATCTCCTTGCCTGGTCCCTGGCGTGGTCACCTTTGCTGCCGGCGCTGGGGCCGAGCAGCGGGGCTGGCCGGGGCTGCGCACCGCTCTGCCGGCTCTGGCTTGGCTGGCGCGTGCCACGAGACGGGCTGAGTAACTCTTGTGAAGCCGTTCCGTTAACTCGTGCAGCATCCTGCAGGGTGAGGTGGTGAACCTTTGAGCCTTGACACCAGCGGAGAGAAATAAGATGGAATCCAGCCTGTAATTACTGCCGGTGTTGCCTGCGGCATCCCTTTGCAGCGCTTTCCAGGCTGACCGTCCTGTAGGTTGCACCTCCAGCACCCCCTGGAAGCAGGGGCAGCTGAGGGACACAGCTCCGGAGAACCGGGCCGCTTTGCAAGCCGAGGTCTTGTGCACCAAACCCCGCGGGAGCGCAGCCCTCTTGCACTGGCTGCGGAGAGCGGCTCAGGCAAGCAGCGAGGAAGCCAGACGGGGTTTCCGCTGCAGCCGTGCCTGCGCTGCTGCTCCCCGGCTGCCACCCACGCACCCACCACGGGCCGCCGGCTCCTGCCAAGGCGCTGGCCCGGGCCGGGACCTGCTCTGCGGTTTTATGGAGGCTGGCAGTGACTGGTGACGCTGGGGCACATAGCGTTTCCCTCCCTGGGTCGAGCAAGGGACGTTTCTAGCAAGCTCTGCAGCGTGCAGCAAGCGCTGGCTCCACAGGGCTTGGGGTGGAAGGGATGTCTCTCGCGCAGGAAGCCCAGAGATGGCGGTGGCCACGGCAGAAATAAGAGAAGTGGGTCTAAATGTCTCTGGTTCGTGGGGCTGGCCATGGTGCGAGTGCTGCCAGCAGTGTGCCGGCAGCAGCAGCGCCGGCCAGGCAGCCGTTATCTGCGGCTCACAGCAGGAAGGGAGCCCCGGGGGCACCGCCCCAACCATCACCCCCTTTCCAGGGACCGTGGGCGACGGCCTGGCCGGGCGGCCCCAGCCCGTCCCCCCGCCAGATGCCAAGGGGCAGATTAATGGGGCGCAGCCCAGACGTCTTCAACCGGTGCATTTCAAACCGCCCGTTTGTGGCGGAGACGTGAGCTTCCCCAGCAGCGCGCCACGCTGCGACTCGAGATGTGGCCGCAATGCAAAAGCACTTCCTCTTGCATCTCTTTTTTTTATTAGCTGAAAGTAATTTTTGCTTCTTTAAGAAAATATATATGCAAACCACAGCCCATCGCCATGGTTACCGCTGTATGCCACTGCGAATAGCTGATTTCACATCCGTAGACCTATAGGGTTTGGAGAGGGTAACTCTTCTGGCCTTTCACCGTTTCCCCTCTAGCTAGGCCACCATCCTGCCGTTGCAAGAAAAGCATGTTGTAATTAGCCCCGCGCGCTGCTGGAGGAGGCGGTGGCTGCGCTGCCAGAGCGCTGCAGCACGCTGCCACGCACCCCGCGCATCAGGGCCCCCAGGTAAGAATTGCTCTTTTTACCCCACTTTTGTGGCCCTTGCCGGCCGTGCAGATCCGCAGCAGAACAGTGTTGTTCCGTGGGTCACGGCAACATGTTCAGAAAGCTTTCCCGTGCCTGCATTTCACTGCGCCTACTGTGGCAGATCGGTCTTGCCGTCTTGAGACAAGTTAGGGAAGATTTAAGTAATATGTTAAAGAAATGAGCACTAAATGTAAGGTTGTGTTATGGAAAGTTTAAGTAACAAAACTCTGCAGTTCTGAGGAGTATTAAAACTTGCTGTCAGATTCCAAAGCAGACCTTCCCGGTGCTTGCCGGGGGCGCACTGGCACCCCCAGGGTGTGGAGCTCCTCCGGGACCCTGAGCGATTGCGGACCCGCGCCCAGGGACAGGTGGGACAAAGCCGGCGCGGGTCCATCATTTTCTTGTCTTCTGGTTTTGCTCTCACTTTGTCGGGTAACCTCCTGTGGTGCTTGCTCTGCTGCAAAAGCGGAGAGAAAGATTTTTCACGCGTTTTGAAGAGCCCCCTGAGCTGGTGCACCGGTTTGTCGTGTGCTGTCGGCGCCGTGGAGGCAGGGCGGGATGCTTGTGCTGCGGCACCCCCGCCATGGTTGTGCTGCAATTTGGGGCTGTTTCTCGCCGGGGGCCGAGCGCGGCTCCCCCAGCCCCAGGGTCCCCTCAGGCCCTGGGTGAGGTGGGTGGGTGCCCGTCCCCGGAGCATCGCTCCCCGGTCCCACTCCGGCCATCGCTGGTAAAGCCCACGAGAAATTAAAATGCTGCTAATCCTCCGAGAGTGAGCCCTCGGCTTCCTGCCATGACATATGCGGCTGCCGGCAAATGTCCCACCAGTTCTCCATGATTCAATACCGTGTTGGATGGCAGGCACAGTCCAGCCGGACTGAGCGCCCTCCGTGGAGGTTCCAGTGGACCCCGGCACTGCCAGCTGCGCTCCAGCACCAACTGGAGAGTGATAAAGAAATCATCGTTACAGAGAGTGCAAGGGACGTAGCAGATATCATAATTATTCACTGTGAAATTAGCAGTGTGCATTTTGCTCATTTATACGCTTGTAGGCTAGACTAGTAGAGATTTAAAATACTTTATTACTTTTAAGAAAAATATTGTCACTTGATAGTCGCAGGAGGCTTTAAAACAGAAGGACGGTAGCGTGGAACAGCCAAGTCTGAAATGTATACGTTACCTTTACTAAAACGCACATGCAGAGAATATCATTAAAACAGAAAAATAAAAAAGATCTTTTGGCACCGTAGTGTCACAGCGATGGCCTCCGTGTTGCTGTGAAGCAGAAGCGGAAGTTCGTTACTGCAGAAGTTGCGCTGTGCTAGAAGAGATGTAACGATTGCTTTCTTTATCGGCAAGACTCAAATTTAATGTCTGGCCTTTTCCAGGAACTTGAGTTTCATGGGTGTCAAACAAGTAACAGCCTAAGGAAGCGAACAGCTTCTCCAGGCTCGTAATCGTATTTAGTCTGTGTTTGCGGCAGCTTCTGTATCTGCCTTCAATAAAGGCCGGGGGGGGGAAGGGAAAATTAGCATACAAGGTTTCTTTTGTGACTATTGCATTCCAGCCAGTTGGGATGATGAAATGAAGCCACAAGACATACTTCAAGCTAACGGATCTGCACAGTGATTTTTGGTTGCCTGTTTGACGGGCGGGGGTATGGCGGCAGCAGCCCGTGCCCCTCGCGGGTGGGAGCTCTGCAGTGGGGCTGCAGCGAGGAGCCGCCCGGCGCTGCTGCAGCCGCGGCGCCCATCGGGGCGGGCTGCTGAGGACACTGCGGATCTCTTAACCCAGTTGTCCTTTAAGCGCTGTGTTACTGAAAATGCCGGAGAGAGCAGCTTTCTTTGGGGCGCAGAGCTGGAAGCGCGGCTGGACAAACCCTCCGGCGCGGGTTGCTGCCAGTGCGGGCGGGAGCGTGCCGGGCACGGGGCACCCAGGATGGCGCCCGGTTCAGCCAGGCGGCTCCCACCCAGCGCCAGCCACGCAGCTGGCTGTGCTCCGGGGCCTTTTTCGGTCAGTCCTGAACTAAATTAGGTTCTTAACTGACTTTTTTTTTTTTTTTTTTTTTTTTTTTTTTTGCTTAGCTGAGAGGACNCTATTCTTAACGAAATTTAGTTTTTTACTTGTTTTTTTTTTTTTTTTTTTTTCCTTCTTCTTTAGCGAAAGATTCCTCCTTGATTTACAGTCTCACCCAAGCAGGAGCTGGGGTTTGAAGGAAAGGGCTGGCGCAAGCCGAGCTGGAGGCGCTGGTCCGTGGTGGCTGTGCGCGCAGCGGTCTGCGCACCCCCAGTCGCGTGCGCCTGCCCGCCTATAGGCACCAGGCACCTATAGGGGCCCTGAGGCTGCCTGGGCAGGCAGCGGGATGCCGGGTGGCGCTGCCGTGGAGTAACGATTGAGGAAAAGGGCTGCCGAGTTGGCGGGTTGCCTTCTCCTGCCCATACCGAAAGCCCTAAGAAACTCACCTCTGAGGGGGGGCTAGACGTGATCTATGAGGCTTTCATAATACAAATTTCTTAATTCGGCAGGCTTAAGTCATCTTTCAGAGTAATTGTCACATTTGTAATGACACAGAGAAAATTTAAATGTATTTTCTCCGTATGTCCTTAATGCCATGCCTGTTACAGGATGACGCGTCACTCAGAGTTTTCCCTTTCAACTTTTCCCTTCAGATCATTTAGAAGTAGGAACTGAAGCGGGAAGTGCTTTTGTTCTGTTCTCGTGGGGCTCCTGCCAGCCTGGGCTGCTCCTCGCTGGCCCCGCAGCCTTCCTCGACGGGTTTCCGAGGCGAGGGAAGGGCTGGCAACCGTTGCACAATTTTCGGAGGTCGGGCTCCTGCTTCCCTTGTGCAAGGGCTGCGTTAGCCCAGCCAAGAGAGTTCCTCTTTTTGCTCCAGTTGTAACAACACCTAGTGACTCTAAAACATAAAATGTCTCTCGCAATACTCTCTCTGTACACAACGCGTTTGTCTTCTCCCCTGTCGCCTAATTTATGTCTTTGAATGACATATTTAGCTAAGTGTACAGTGACATATTTCTTTATCTTTCTCTGCTGGAAGGTGATTAGTCCATTGTCCTGTTTGGTATCCCAGATGATAATTATCCTTATCAGATGATAATCTGGGAGACCCCTGGATCTACGATTTCCTACAGTTTCCTCCCTACCACGCCCTGCCTGGACATCGTGTTACTGCGGAGCTTGTGCTTGGCCTCTGCGCGCTAGGGCTCAGCCCCCGCAGCCTCCACAGACCTACGGGAAAGAGAAGCCACTCGCCGTATAGGATACAGTGAGAAATGACATCGCAGGCGAGCAGGGCGCAAACCCAACCATACGGCAAACGGGCCCTGTGCCTTGTCGAGGTCGGGAGGCGTTGGTTCCCAGCAGGAACGCCCGGCAGGGCGGGCAGGGCTGCTGCCCGCGCAGGCAGCAGGTACGGAGCCCAGCAGGCAGGTCGCTGCGTGCTGTCACGGGAAAATGGACTTGGCGGGAAAAGGAAACTAAATAAACCTCATCCAGCAGCGCGATCAAGTAACGGCTGTGGAGCGAGGCCCTTTCGCCGGGGGGTGGAGGGGGCTGCGTAGGGAGCTGCCATTCCAGCCAGGAACATCTCCGTGTCCGTACCCGCTCTGCTGCCGCTGCCGAGGCAGGACAAGGAGGCACATTTGAGACACCAGTTATTTTTTAAAGCTAGCTCTGCGTATAGAAAAGATCATTTGGGCAGACACTGGCCTAATGAAGTTATTTAAGAGAAATCCGGGCAGCGAGGTGTTTGTACAGAAAACTTTGTGACCGGAACAACTGCTTTGAAAAAGCCCAGCGTGCTGGTGTAAGCATATAGAAAGGAAACAGCCTCACGCATTTCTTTGTGATAGAACAGAAACAGGAAGAGCAACAAATGATCCATTACAATATTTGTTCCCAGAGACTATCAAGGCGTGTGCAACCATTGCTGAAGTTATCGGCGTGGTACATCTGCACTGCCGCTGCTTCATATAACGACAGGCAAAGTCATCTAAGTCAGACAAATATCAAAATAGGACGGGATACTGATTGCCATGAATTTCTTACCGATCTGGATTAAACTTCTTTGAAACATAAGTGTAAATTCATGGCCTATTTTCCTGAAAGAAAAAGGAACATTTCTTTATGTCCGTTCAGTCTCCAGTTTCTATAAAAAAGCCAAAAAAGACAACCAGAAAATACCAGCAAGCTCTCCCAGCCGGTGAGGTGCCCTCGCTCCCCCGGGCACTCAGCACTGCAGGGTGCTCCCCGAGGCGGCTCGGCCTGGGCAGCCCCCGAGGAGGGACGCGCAGGGCACCCCGGCTCTCCCCCGGGCTCAGAAGCGCTGCGCGGTCTGTTGCAGGGTGTGATTAGAGCACACAAGGAGAAAAGTTGATTATATTAATGCCAGGCTGTGTAATAGAACAAAAAGCCTTAAGAAGGAAACGGCTGGAGTTCAGATCTCTTGAGCAGGTAATATTATCTGTCTTCCAAAGTAAAGTGAGGAATTATTCATTAAAGCTGAAAAGCACATTATCGCCTCACTTCACAAAGGAGAACTCTTTCCTTAGTTCAGCCCCCAGTACAGATCAGGAAATAAGGCAAATTTAAAGGCAAATTTCTTGTAGTCTCCAAGCCTAATAAATTTCAAAGCAAAGAGCAAAGAGGTTTGGCTTATTCTGTTACAGACTGAAGGATGTGGAGGATGTAATTCTGAGAGATCATTTTAAATTTTAGACGTCAACAGAAGCTCAGTATCTAGAAATGAATAAAAGTAGCATTCAGTTGCAGCAGAGATGCCACTTTAGTACTGATTTTTTTTCATTTGTAAGGTAAAAATAAATATATTCTGGAACAACTTGGCATGAGTAACAAGTGACGCTCAGAATTATAAACACAAATTACAAGATTTGGGGGAAAAAGACAAGCACAAGAGGGAGAAGATGGAAAGACAAAGTTCTCACAGACCTGCAACCCCCAGAGCATTTGCTAGAAAAAAAAGCAGTTGGAACAAGGTGTCTGTGTTGATAGAGATGTTTAACACAAGCAAGTTACACTCCTGATACTTGAGATAAACCCTTTGCCTTTTTGCTTGTCTTCTCTGATGCCGATGCGCCTCGTAGCTTCCTTGCATTCTGCTGTTCATGTTGACTGGGGATGAACACCAGCCTCACGGTCTAAAAAACTACATGGCACGAGAGCCCCAGTCTGCAGAAACAGAGAGAGGATGAAAGCAAACCACAGCTGAAAATGGGAGCCTGCTGGGTGGGAGGGAGGCCGTGTGCTTGTTTCCTAGCCGCAGGGCACCACTGCACGACCACTGGTGGTCACAGCATCCAGCCCCCAGCACTGCTGTGGCCATCATGTGCTTCCAGTCGAGACAACCCAGCGCGGCAGTAACCAATAGGAGGGATCACAGTTCGGAATAAAGTCACCAAGGAGTGTGAGGTGTGAAAGACAGAGGCGTTCAGAGTACCTAGCGTTTCCACACAAAAGGAGGCGAGCGGGGAGAGAGATGCAGGGCACGGGACACCTCAAGCAGCACGTGCACCAGAGCCCCTCGGTGGAGTGCCTGTGCTGGACGGGGCACTGGCCTGAGCTGTCGGGGAGCCAGATCAGACCAAATTTGAAAACTGAACCATGGACAAGCCTTCTACAGTTTTTTGTGGTTTGATTTCTGAAGCACATGGTACCCAGCTCCTTGTAGTGGCCCTTGAACCCCTTCTCTCTCCACGCATGCCCCCATGCTGCAGTCCCGGCCGGTGAGGGACCGATGCGTAACAGCTACGGGACTCCAGAAAAAATTGCCTCCTTACAGACATTATGATGTCTTTTTGGCGCGGTGTAGATTATGCTGGCAGCAAAATTGATTATAGGATTCACACTCTTTCTCTCCGTGAACACTCATTTATTTGATGGCTCTTAATTTTCATAACCAAAGCGAGGAGAAAGCTCTATGGAGGTGGAGCTGTGAGCATTCGACATGTCCATCTGTAGTGCTCTCCAAACCTAAGAGCAGATAAAGCCTCTGTGGAAGCTCCCGGTGGTACCCGTCATTCCTGTGGAGAGGCGGGAGCGCAGCGCTGGCAGCCAGCGGCCGTGGGTGGCCACACTGGTCACCCAGCAACCTGCCACCGAGATACCTGTGGGCTGGGGCCGGGCATCAGCCGGGGCTTTGGCACCCGTGGGAGCTGCTGGGGCACAGCCTGCGCCAAGGGCGAAGAAGGGATTTCCTTGTCTTGACTAATCGGCCTACCGTTACATTTAGTAACAGGGACCAGGGAGGAACAGAAACTGCGGGAGCGCTCGCCGTGAGTTAACAGGAGGAACTGAATTGTTCCCTGGGGAAGAAAACAGAAATTGAAATTAAAAGTTTAAAGGAAAAGAGAGTAACTGGGTTTTTTTGAAAATTTATGTGTACAGGCATTGAAATACACTCAGCCTTATCAATGAAGAGTTGCTTCACACGACTTAATACTTGGAAAAAAATACAAAGCAAAATGTCTCCTGGAATCAGTGCAAATATTTGTAGAGTTTGGGTGTGAATTTGGCTAAGACACGACTGTTGCCTTGATATCAAAAGACAAAGTCAGACAATCCTGCCACTGATTTTATTAAAGTGGTAAAATACAGAGAACTGAAAAACATAGTTTTCAGAGGCACAGGACTCTTCTATGGCAAACGGCAAAAAAAAAAAAAAAAAGAATTAACAATGTAAGAGGTATATTGTGAGCCTCGGGGATGGAACAGACTGCACACTGTAAAAGAGAAGTATAGATCAAAAAGAGTAAACCTCGGCAGGGTCAGAGGAAGAAAGAGCTAGAAGAGGGACCACAAAAGGTCACTTAATCCTTTCCCTCGCCCCAGGCAGGATGGAGGGTACCTAAATCACTCCTCGAGATGTGTCTAACTTTGATTTAGTGCCCTTGCCAGTCCTTTTTTTTTTTAACTCTCAGTCCAGCCTGAATCCCTCTCCCTGCAGTTTAAGCCCATCTTCTTGTCCTCACCACCGTAAATACAGAGACAAGATTGTTCCCTGCTCTTTATAGTGTCCTTAAATCTTGGAAGATCATTGTTGTGCTTCCTCCAGCCTTGGCGTTGGCAGGCTGTTTCCAGTTCTTTCCATCATTTCGTCCCCACCACCCTCTCCGGAGCTCCCATCCTGCTTCCCGCAGTGGGCTGCCACCGGTGGAACTGGACCCTGCGTGTCCCCCGGCTCTCCCACACAGCCCCTCCCTGGCAGCCTGCCTGCCTCTCTGCGTATTTAGGTGTACGTCCTCCTCTTTTTCTGTCCCTTTCGTTACTGCCATGTTGTTTTGTTGAGATTCCTTTGCATGTGGCCCGAGATGTGAGTGTCCTGGCAAGGGACACATTTACATTGTGCCTGACTAACCTCCAGCTNATTACTGCAGCTCCTTTTTCTGCACCGCGTCTGCCGGTGTCACCACCACGGCGGCACCCACGCGAGGCTGGGCAGAGCAGAACTGGTGTCTCGGTGATGGGTGCGTCGGTCTCGAAGGGACCGGGTCTCTCTGGCGCGCGGGGAGGCTCGGAGCAGCGCCCGGCCGTCCTGGCGGGTGCCAGCCCCGTGTGGGGGCGCGGGTGGGTGCCCCCGCCAGACCGCGCAGACCCCGGGGGCCCCAGGGGCAGCCGAGGGCCTTCGGTCTCGCCTCGTTGGGACCCCGCGGGCGAAAACGTGCTGCACGTGCCCAGAGGAAGGCAGGGTGGGAAAGGGGATGAGGGCAGGGCCGTTCGGCCCGCTCTGGCAGGCAGCTGGGTGCTGCCGCCTCTTCAGAGGGAGGAGAGCGTTCCGGGGGGTCTGCTGAAGCAGCAGCCCCACGGCCAGCGCGGCTGGG
>VYXH01004910.1:195744-214385 GCA_013397275.1 Burhinus bistriatus
CGTGTGGCGGGGCCCGGGCACCGTGACTCACGAGGCGCCGGGCCGCTCGGCCGCGGGGAGGATGAGGGAGGCGAGTCCCCGGGGGAGGGCAGCCCGCCGCGCCGCCGCCCTTCNCGCCCCTCTCCCGGGAACGCGGGTGCTCGGGAAAAGCGCAGCGATTTCGGTTAGATCCGTCCAGGTTCGGTAACTTCAAAGGGCGGGCGGCGGTGGCCCGGTAGGAGCCCGCTGGGCTGCCCGCGCCTGCGGGAGTTCTGCGTTCACGGCGGGGAAATTGGTAGGGTTTTTTTCTTTTTGGAGAAAGTTCTTGAATTCGGAACTTTGTTTCAGAGCTAGTTACTGTAAACAAATCAGTTTGTTGAGATGTTAGTATAGTGGGAGAGAAAAACGCAGGGATACCTGTATAAAATGGCTATTTTAGAAAAATACATGACTATTTCTTTTAGAAATAAATTATTTCTTTTGGTGATTTTTTTTTTTGGGGGGGGAGGAAATATATGCTGCAAAACATGGCAGTAGCAGAAGGACACAGGTGACAAAGAAGTAGAGAGTGAAACTGCGTGAGAGCAGGTTCAGCCACGAGGTGTAAGGGGCAGAAGTACATAAATAATGAACAAGGACACTGAACACACAGCTGGCTATGTCGTCTTTAGCGCTTCGGGAAAAGGATTCTAATGAAACACGCTCCAAAGTGACAATAAGGAAATAATTTGCATAATGAATAATTAACCGATGGTACTTATTACTGCAGGGGAGGTCCGAGGGTGAGTACCTGAGGTGGGGCGCTTGGAAGCTGCCGTGGGTCGCAGGCTGCCGCTGGAGCGCCCGGGCTCTGCCCGCTTGTGTGCGGTGCTGCCCCTTGCCAGGCCTGCTGACATCTAACAATATTATGATAATTTAAAGTAGATAAAAGAGAAAGAAATGAAAGGCTTGGCATCCGCAGCTTCACCGGAATGGGGGACAAAACTGCTGATTGTGGAAGGCTGGGAGGTAGCACTGCGGAAGCCCGAGGTGTCGGGAGTCCCTCCGCTTGCAGGGTGGTGCGGGCTGAGCGGGCAGCGCTGCCCGGGAGGTTTTTTGCGGCGTGGAGCACCCCGACAGCCTGTCCGGGGGGGACAGGGGGCTGGGTGCACGCTGAGCTGAGCTCTGCGGTTGCAGCGTGTGCTTTTGCAATTTAAATTTTGTCAGGCCTGCGTCACTCCTCTTTCCTCAGCTTGTGTCGGATTGGGTGCAGACTAGGACATTGTAGAATGGAACTGGACTTCCCTGGATTTAAAGGCTGGGCTTCTGAGCTACAGAACTTCTTTAGGCTTAGTTGGAACAAAAGATGTTTAAATAGAAAAGCAGTGGCGATGACTGAACATTGGAAGTTTCATAAGCAGTTAGTCTCCAGACTTGAGAAAATTTTGAAAACTTAACTACCCTGTACGTTGTATGTATGAATTAATGGTAATTGTGGAGCCTGCCTAGTT
Organism: Burhinus bistriatus; assembly: GCA_013397275.1. Lineage (NCBI taxonomy): Eukaryota > Metazoa > Chordata > Aves > Charadriiformes > Burhinidae > Burhinus > Burhinus bistriatus. Next base: position 197,214 of record VYXH01004910.1, read on the forward strand.
TATGTGACACCTAAAAGTACAGGATTGTGCAGTTGTTACTTACTTGGGCTACTGAGGAAAGATACACCGGCAACAGATTTCTTAGTCTGGTGCGTGAGAGAAAGCGACAGGGCATATTTATTGTCTCATTTCCTTAAAGCCATCATTGGATTAAATTTATGTTGAATGGCAGGCAAGGGTCTGAGTCCAAGGATGCTTTGTACTATGAGGCGGTTGAATCAATGGGCAAAACTGGGGTGTTATGTGAGCAATTTGTAAGTCACTTGAGTCAGGAAACGGTGCCAAAGCTGTCCTGTGAAACCTCCCCTCAGCTGCAGCGGAGGGTATGGTTTCCATACATCCACTGCACAGCCCTGGCCTTCCCTGCGGCGGGAACAGCCTTGCTTTGTGATTTCTTTCCATTTACCCACAAAATCCTCCTTTATGCTCGCTGTCTCAGAAGTGTTGTGAGGCACAGCTGTGCCACGTGCTGGATAGGCATGAGCTTCGTGTTTTTCTGGGCTGAAAGCTGTATTGCAAACACAGGAAATCGCCAGTTGAGAGGTATCCGATGACTGCCTACAGCTCGGACCCTGCTAGCCAGGTGTCCGACCTGCGTCCGACCCGTCTGACCTCCGTGGCAGAAGATGCTAGAGTTTTAGATCTGGGAGATTAACAAGGTAACGGATAGTATCTATCTTCAGGAGTATCAGCAAAACAGTTTAATTAGTGGAAGCAGGGAATTTTAATTTAAAGTTTCTCTGGTATATTATTATCTAATTGTGGAAATAATCATAATTCAGAATAGTCTCTATGCGGAGGTTTTTCTGTAGGTGGTCAGAGCCAAGAAGTTATTCTTTCACTGCCTCGCTGCGGTGGGTGTACGGTGTAGAGAGCGGTTTCAGCCCAGTTCATCCTGGGGAGAGTTGGGAGATGGCGAAAGCGTAATCCTCAGCAAGATCCGGGCATGGGGGGTTAGTGGGGTGCCCTGCAGGTTCCTGGAGCACCTTGCCATCACGCACAGCCAATGCACCACGGGGCCCTTGGAAAGGCTGGGGCCGCGGGTCAGGCTCCGTGCTGGGCTGCGGCCAGCGACGGGCACACAGCCCTCTGCCGCTGCCGGCCCCGCCATGCCGGGGGGCACCTAATTTTTGCTGATTTTCCTTCAGACTGGAAATGCTGTTAGTTCATTCTGCTTTGGGAAGTTCAACAATATAATCAGAAATAAATAAGTGTGAGTCAAGCCTTAAACGCAGACATTCATTTTCAGTTTTGGAGAAAGGTTAATTTTATTTTGCATTAATCCACCTCTTGAGTTCTACCACTTTGTTGCTTCACTAAGCGTCAGATGCTGTTCATAATTTTCTAGTATTACTAGGTAATAATTACCAAGTTTATATTCTGCTTCCTATAGCGAGGCCAAGGATTGAATAAATTAATATTTTTAGACACCTCCGTGACAAATACCACACACTGTCAAGCATTTGAAAGTAGCAGGTGCTGCTGTTGCTTTCTTTTAAAACCTGTTTTGTGTGGAGGTGCTTGTCCAGTTTGCATGTCTCAGGAGCACTGAAAACACTAGTTTCCAAAATTCCGTAAGCAAGGAAGATACTACTGAAAAGAATCTGTAATGTCATTCACTGCAGCCTGCCCTGCAAGGGATTTTCAGAGGACTGGTGACTGTGCTGTTCCGTGGCCTTGGCACAATGTCCGAGCTGCACCGCGTTGCATCCCTGCCTCAGGTGCAAATCCAGCTTCCCTGAGCTTAGAGCCCATGGATACTGGAAACCTGGAAAATAAATGTGAAGTACAGGAGATGGTGATATGCATCACACCAGACAGCTGAATCAAACATTAAACAGCCAAAAGGACGTTGCTCCGCAAGGGCCATTCTTTTGCCCAGAGGAGACAGACAGTTAAAGCTGCCTGGTTTCTACCGTCCTGCCCAGGATGGGTTATGTGGCCCCAGTTCAGATTAAAACGTACGCTTTCCCCTCTGTTTTTATTTCCTTTAAGAACTTGTTTTATTCTGCCGCTTCAGATGTAATGTGGAGGTGGTAACGACGCAGGAATGCCTGTAATTAGGAGGATGAGCCTTAGCACCTCTTGATGTCCAGAATAGAGGATGATTGCTACTTAGGAACAGCATGTATAAACTGCAAGCATCGTTTTTCTAACAGCACTAACACCGAGGAAGTCACACGTGTTGGATTATAAAAGATGCCTTGCGTTAACTATTCATTACTTTTCAAAGGCTTAATGTGTGTTTTCCTTTGCCTTATGCACATTTTAAATGCAACCGCTATGAAGAGGTGATTTTGCTATTAACAAAGACCAGCTTATTAAGATGAAACTGCTAAAAAAGTTCTGTTCCATTTGGTTGTCATATTTTTATGATTTTTGTCCATGCTGAGGATGACTTCTGTAACTATGAATATTTATCAAAAAAATTCCTGCAACTGCTCCTGTCCAGAAGGAATTTTACTGTGGTTGTATTTTGTATATTTTTATGGCGGTTTTCTAGTACGAACAAGGAAGGATGCTAATGTCAGCGATCAGGTGTTGCCTGAAATAATCTGCTTTTGTACTGTTGTTCATTTGTAAGCGGTGGCAGAATAATCCTGCACACGAACGTGCAGGTGCTGCCAGAGGCCTCAGAGATCTGCCAGAGCGCAAGCAAAGCTCAGATGTGTAGATCCGGGATTTTGGTTAATGTGCTTTATACACCTAACATGTTAGGTGTGGAGTCCGGCTGGGTTTGATCGCTTCCCTGGGGACTCCCACGTTCAAATCTGTCCTGCTGATTTCAGCCCCGCACAGGGCAGAGGGGTGACAGGGGGACCCAAGGCAGGCAGGGGTTCCAGGGCTTTCCTTTGCCTGCATATGTGGTGGTCTCCGCTATTTGTGTTCCTTAGGGATTAGAGCAGTTGCCTATGGTTATTATTATTATTTTTATTTTATTAACAATTATATATTGTAAACTCAGTTTCCCAAGTAATGCAGCAAAGTAAACAACATTTCCTTCCCACTATCCTGTAATTATTTACTGAAAAGATAAACATGTGAATGTTTTTTTATTGCTATCCTCGGTGACATTTGGAGTCTGTTCTGCCGCGAATATGTGCCATCGTAATTCCCATTAGTGTCAATGAGAGTTCGCAGCAATTACCAAGGAAAGAGAAGGGACCATTAAGACTGTATCACAGTTGCGATGAAACTTGAATACAGCCCAAGATAAAAAAATACAGCCCAAGATAAAAAAATACAGATTTAATATACAAAGTTGAGAGGTGAAGGTTTTGCAGATGGCATTGTATAATGGAGCGTGGTTCCTGGTAAGGATGTTCCAGTGAGCAGTCGATGTCACCCGTTCCCGTTCCCCCTTCAGCAGTTTGTGCAGGGTGAATGTCTCAGTCAGTACTTTGTTTGGAGGATAAAGCCAGTGACAAATGTTGGTTTGCATTGTTATGTGCATTCAGAAGCAGCAGTAAATTTTCCCGCTCCGAGGCTGAAGTTTCTTCCGCAGCTTGAGTGGAAGCAACAGGAGAGCCCAGCAGCAGCGTGGAGCTGGTGCAGGTCGCCGCACAGGAGGCTGCCCGTGCCCGTGGGCTGTTTGACGCTGTGTGAGGGTTGGGCGTGTGCTGACCTCGGGATGAAATCCAGCTATGTGCCAGGAGAATTGCTTTTCCTCTGGGATCAATTAATTTTTTAAAATGTCTGCTTGCTGTCAGCTACTACGCTGTGAAATAGTCCATGTTTCAAATTATGTGCATATGCTGCATTGTTATAAAAGAATATTTTTATCCAGGATATCTTTATTTGAGGTAGCTGGGAGAACTGTCTTTTAATGTACTACAACAAAAAAAAGTCAAAGGTTGCAGTAGATACAATCTGTTAGTGCTCACTGAAGTCTAACGTTCTCACTAAATGCAGCTTGAATTTTTAATGGGATGATTGCTATTTAGTATTAATTAGAAATAGCAGCAGCAGCTTATAAGGTAAAAGTATGCTTCTGTCACTAGGATGCTAAATAGTGTGCTCAGAGTTCGTTTTCGTTTGAATCTACGGATTGCCCAGGAAAACCGAGGAAGCCAGAACTGAGTAAACCAAATTTGGGTGGGAGTTTTGTGTAGCCCGAGTATCATTTCCATAAGGCACGTGTATAATCAGCACCGACCCAGCGCTGGGGCACAGGCAGTGCTGCCCCCCAGTCTGTGTGTCCTGCTGCAGCCCCGCTGCCTCTGGAGCTGCCGGTCGCTGCTGGCGAGAAGTCTCGGGGACAACCAACTTCCAGCCCTTATTTGAGCACCAGAAAGCGTGCAGCTGCCCGTGTTCCTCTTCGGACCTTATGCTTTTGGCAAATATGCCAAATAGTTGTTTTGACAGAAAAATATTTTGGGACATAAATATGCAAGCTGTATATCGGTGGCTGAATCGGAATGAATTTCAGCACAGTAAAAAGAAGCAAGTACTAGACGGGTTAAAATATGTCTAGTCATTTGGCATTTTGAGAAGTGAGCTTTCACATAGCCCTCCATCGCTAGCCCAGCTGTATTTGACTCATTTTATCAGGTCTTTGTTTGAATTTACCGGTGGCAGTTTAAACTTCTGCATATAGTCCAGGTTTTCCTATTGAAAGCGTACCTTCCTGTCTGACCCTGAGGGACACTGCTGTTGTAAAATGAATTTTTTTCACTCACGTACTTGTCATTAACGTTACATTCGGAGTTGGTTCTTACAAAAGTGCGTCAGTCTTGCTTGCAGTGGCACAGAAAAAAATTAACAGAGCGCACACTGAATTTTCCCCTTATCACACTGTACCATGTTTTATATATCTTGTAGTGAGATGTTTTGTTTCTACGGTTTCAGACTCTGTGTTTCAGAAGATTAATAGACTTAGCAGCCCTGTTTGCTAAGCTTAGTGATGATAACAATGTAAGAAGTCATGAGACGGTCGCAGATCATCTGGCAAGGCAAAATAGGCCTTGGGCTTGAACTTGGAGCAGGTATTATTTGGAGAGAAAAGTAAAACGTTGAAAGCATTATAAATAACCCGTCCTGACTTGGGTGGCTGTGAGTTCAAGTTTGCCTGAAGAACCTGCATGGGAAGCTCAGCTGACGGCATCTGCATTCACCCTTTATACGTACCCACGGAGGGAGAGCGCAGTATGTATAAAGTACATGTATGGTGTTTCATGCAGCAGGTCCGAAGCGCAGCATCGTTCCTCTGGCTGAGGTCGGCGCAGGCTGGCAGAGTGGAGGCGGTGCGGTGCCGGACCCCTGGCTCCCGCAGCCCTCGCTGCCCACGCCGCCTGGAGCAGCACCGCACATTCCTGCTGCGCCGCTGGCTCCCGCGCCAGTCCGGCTGTGAGCGGTGAGTAAGGACTTGGGAACCCTGAGCATGTTTGGGCTCTGGGCCCAATCCTGCTTCCAAAGAAGTTAATGGGAATTTTTCCTTCTAAAAAAGGGAGAGCGGTCAGAGCTCCTCAGCGCGGTTCTGCAAAGCCCACAGCACTCCTCTCTCGGTAGTCCTTTAGCCCCCAGCTCCCCTTTGCGTGGGGAGGAGATGGTCCACCGGTGCGTGGCTGCAGCCTGCGGCAGGTCGGCCTGCAGTGGGGCGCGGGGGACGGGGGCATGCAGGACGGGAGCACGCTCCTGAGACTGCTTTAGCTCTGGCATTGCAGTGACGTTATCTGTGCTGCAGTGACACCTACACGGTGTTCAAGGAGATAAGCTTTTCTTTTCAACTTAAGTAAATTGCTGTAGGAGAAAACGAAGTTTGCTGCGTTAATTGGGTCTAGCTATACCCAAGGTCTCAAGCCTTTAAACTCTGCGCTCCCCGGGGGCACCGTGCAGAAGCGTGTGTGCTCCAGGAGCTCGCTGAACCAGGCAGATGTGTCAGGTTTTCCGAGCAGGTTGCCAAGCTGAAGGCAGCAGTAATTAGGCCTGGATTCACCGTAGAAAATACGTCTCGGTGTGCGCAGGCGCCCGAGAGCCGGTGCTCCAACATCTGCCGACTGCTGCGGGTGGGATGAGGGGCAGGCTGTGCGGAACCACCCTCCCTTCCTCCTCCTCGCTGAGCCCCAGGGTCGGTGCTCGCTGTCCTGCTGACGCTGGCTATTTTGGTGGTGCTTGTGCCATCTGGTTTCCATGGAAGAAAGGTCCCGTCAACTGCACATACTGATAAACACAGCATGATTTACTTGTGAGAAATAAACTCCACTGGTTTTTTTCTGTGACTCTCTGAGGCTGGAGGAAAAAAAAAAATCCAAACAAAAAATGATTCTTCCACTGTTTGGAACACTTATTAGTGCCTGGGCAGCATTCTTGACTCCATGTGATCACTTTTGGTTTTCAGTGAAGTCCTTTCCGTATGTAATTTTATACAGGAATCCTTCAGTGCTTGATACGTAGGCAAAACTTAAACTGACTTTGAGACTTCTTTCACAAGCAGTGAAAAATCAAAGGTAGCAAGTCTGTGATACTGAGAATGTAATTTTGTGCTCTTCAGCTTTTTGATGTGTACCAGTTAAAAATGTTCTTCTGGGAGTGCAGGCACTTGCTGCTTTGACTTAGCTCTGCAGACTGCGTAGAAGAAAGTCCCTGGGAAAGTATCTTGCTTGCTGCTTATCATCAGTTTATTGAGCTCCTGTATTTATGTGCAAATACATTCCATAAATAAATCTTTAATGATGTGAATTTTTTGTGAAAAGTAGACGGAGCTCTCTTCAATTCTTCTAATTAAATACAGCCCATGGTGGCAACTAAAATGCAAGAATTTGAACTTCTTTCACTCATTTTTCTGCCTGACTGACAAAATTATTGCTCTGGGTTTGTTTGTTTTGTTTTCTACAACTTCTGAGCATTCTGTCTTTAATCACCATTTTTACAAAAACTGCTTTTTCTTAAATCTCTTCCGAAGCTATTTTCCAAATATTCCATGTTTTTTTATACAAGACTAGAATTTTGAACTTTCATATTCAGTCTTTTTAAGTAGCTTTTAGAGGTAAGAGTGAGAACACAAGAAAAACCATAATCTTTTGAGCTTTTCCCAAAATTTCTTCCCTGTGTTGTTCAGTTTGGGTGACTGGTGCAGGTATGTTAATGAAAAAGGAGACACGTCGAGGAGAACTCAAGTAGAGGACAGAGAGGAATCTTCCACGTGAGAAATGTTTTGGGGAAGCAGACGAGAATAGCGGAGGTAGAGAGTGATGATAAATGTTTTGGGTGTTGTGCAAGCCTCTGCAAGACACGAGTTCATTGGCGCAGTGCTGGGGGCTCGCAGGGGCCGGTGCGGGATCGCTGGGTGCCCTTGTCCCTGCAGGCTGAGGGGTGGCTCGGCTGTCGTCCCTGCACCAGCTCCCCGAGCACGTGGGCTCGCAGCCTCGCCGTCTGCTTGGCCGGGGTACCTCTGCCGCGGCTCTTCTCTGGCAAGAAAATAGACAAGGAGCTGCGGTATTAGTGCTCAGCGCCTGAGTGGCTTGAGCACTTTTTTGTATCAGGTTTTCATACGGCATCATTCTTGAAGCTGTTATTTTGGTTAGTTTCAACATGATGACTGTTAAAAGTAACTCTAATAACAGGGGTATAACCTGAGTGTTTTAGATACTTTTGAAAAACTGTCTAAAATTTTTTTAGACACCTGTATTCCTTTGACATGTTAGCATTGTTATTTTTATTCTGTTGTAGCAGGCATTTGGGGGAAAGTGATCCATTTTTACGTTGCATAAATATATAGAGGTCATTTCTTCTGCAAGAAGAATTAAGGGGAGTTGGAAGGTTATGTGTTTTGTGATTTGGCAGCAGTTGAGCGTAAAAAAGGTTGCCTACAGGGCGAGCAGAAAGGACACAGTTTGCTCCCTGCTCACGAAGCAGACTGTGGTGGAGCCCGGGCTGCCAGCCTCGCGTGCTGGAGCGGTGGGCAATGCCGCTCCTGCGGACTGGCCTCGGCAGGGCGGGCTGAGAGTGTGAGTCCCAGGCATGTGTTCAGAGGGATAGCAAACAGATAAAAGCAATCCAGCAGCTATTGCAATGTGAGACTATGAGGAATACAAGGATGCAAGAGGGTAACGAAGGGTCTGCATTTGTTCTGCCTCAGAGACGTTCCTTGATTACTCCGTGGAAGATGGGAGTGCAGAAATAGTTGAGGTAGCTCAGCCGTGCAACAACCATAAATAAAAACTCAGCAAGGTAGTGGTTACAACCTGATCTATAACCCAAAAGCAAAAATTATTAAAGAACTGACTGGCCGAGCTGGAAGCCCCCTGTAGCTACCATTTGCGGTGGTGCAGAAGGTGCCACCACACTTGCTGCACCTTCCATGCCGGGCTGTCACTTGCTCTGTTTCTTTTTTTTTAATACGATAAGGTTAGTGAGCTCAGATGACAACAGCCTGTTGGTGATCTCGTGTGCCTTTATGTGTTACACCAACGGTGTCCCTGAAGCCCTTTTTGCTCAGTGGCCCCAGGAACGCCCCAGGACCCCGTGGTGGTACCAGCTGGGGTTTCTGCTGCGGGCGCTGGCTGCAGGTGTGACGGCGTTGCAGCTCCCTCCCGTACGAGCACAGACCCTCTGGAAGAGCTGCCTTCTGGGCGCTGAAGTAACCAGAATTCTCTTTTTCATCCTCCCCTAAGTTTATCTTTATTACCCACAGCAAAAGGCTAAAAACAAGAGAAAAGTTGTATGCAAGCATGTACTGAAGCAGCGTTACACCAGCTGGGTCATTCTGACGTCGGGGAATCCGTGAGCAAAATGAGCGTTGGCAAAACTCATCACCAAAGCCAGCTCTTGATGGAGGAGGGGAGGAAGGCTAGCCCTAAACCCCGTGCGCAGTGCGCCGCCGCAGTGGGAGGGTGTCCCCAGGACCCTCCACGCGCTGGGAGCACCTTGCTCAGGAATTACGACTTGCCTTTGCCAGCCAAGGCGCTGCTTCTGGCTGAGCTTTTGTGCGGAAGCTGTTCCGAACAGGGGCCGTTAGTGGGTTGTTTTTTATGATTATTGTTAGCTACGTAAATATCATGATTCAAGACAAACAAGCATAACGATAAATTATAGCAAATAGCAATTAAAAAATGGTCTCAAAGACATTCCTCACTTCTTTCCTAAAATAAAGCATAGTCATTCAGGTTTTGTAACTTCTTTTTAATACTGGTGACTAATTTGGAGCTTTTCCTTGATATCTGAAGACACATGTATTTATTTAGCTTGGGTGAGATTGTTCACGATGCAAAATTAATCACATCAATTAGCGTTTCTGTGCTGCTGAACACTGTATCTATAGTGATGTCTGTAAAGTCAAGGAAAGCGTCTCCTAAACTTGATTAGTTTTGCTGTATACTGAGGAATCATTTTGCTCTTATATTAGTGCATAACAATTATCTCGGGTACCTCAGGTGGTGACAGAGCATAGAGAATTAAAACCCCCATTCTCTAGGATTTAGATTCTTACATAAATCATAAAAAGGAATTATTTTAGAGGCATTGCATTTTCTGATGTCACACAAGTTTTTACTATTCTGGAGGGATATGACTGATAAATATAAATGAAATGTAACGCCAGAATGTATTAAAACATAGAAAATACTCTAGTTTGGATTTGAGATTCTTTGAGAAACAGAAGGCTTTGAACTGCAACGCAGTTGGCTTTATCTCCTATCCTGCAACAGATGCTGGAGTAGTTGTGCAGCACTGTCCTTGCCCTGTGATTCACGTTAACGTGACCAGGGCCAGGCAGTGACATCCTCCCACCGAGCTGGCGGTGCCTCCCTGCCCCGGCTGGCCCCGGCGCGGCAGTGCTGCCACTGGGGGAGACTGGGCGGGATTTTGGAGGTGCGGGTCCCTGGGCCCGTCTCGGAGGTGCTGTGCCAGGGTGCCGGGGGGGTGCTGCTCTCCTGCAGACCCTACTGCAACGGCAACCCTATTTTCACCCATTCCCATGTCGTTTTCTCATCCTTGGGAGAGAAGCACGTGATTGTCACAGCATTGCCACAGCTCACCATTACTGAGCTGAAGTGACCCGGCCATCGAAACCTGAGTTCTAACTTGCTGTTGAAAGCGGAACTCTGTGTAACGTGTTCCTCATTATCTGCATTCATGTCCCCTTTTGTTTGCCCTCAAGTCAGATGCAGGGTGAAGCAATCCACGTCCCTATAACTTCTGATTCGCCTGGCGAGGAGCGTGCCCCTTGGGGCAGCGGGCAGTTAGTGGTGAGGTGCCCCACACTGGATTTTGCTGAAGACGCCGCGGTGCTGCCCGGCAGCCCCGCTGCAGCAGCCCGCCTCTCCGCAGGGCGAGCAGCGGTGTGCGGCCGTTCCGGGAGGTGGGATGCTGGGCTGTGACCGGGAGTGGGAGTGGGACGATGTGCCGGCTTGGAGCAGGGGACGTGAATGGCATGTTTATTAAGTTCAGATTTAATCTCACTGACTAATTTGATGTGGTGGCTGCATCCAGACTCCAAATTCATAATTGAAAAATGATCAGCATGCTGGCCTGCGGCATGATGATCAAGAACAAGGGCAAGAACTTTGAAATCTAGAGTTTGGTGACAGGGGCAAACACAGGAGGGGGTGCCTGGACTGGGGCAGGTTGGTGAAGCTAACCGGAGGAGCGTGTTGGCTGGAGCAAATGCTATTAGTAATAAATTAATAATAATGTTAGTACTGACCATGTATATGCCGTAATCCATCGGGTGCTCACCTGATGGTCTCCCAAGACTCATTTTACCCACTGCTTTATCTAGCCATTTCTGGGGAAGGAAGAAGCCACCCTATGCAACCAGGGCCATGTGGCAGCTGCTTTAGGAAGGGAAGTGAAAAACTATATATCTGATTGTAAAAAGTGGGAACCTGAGCAGTAATAAAGTGCCAGTATATTTTCCCTTGCTCTGAAGCAGATATTAAGGCATCTGACCTGCAAGAAGCGAGGCTGGGTGTCTGCTGCATCTCATGCGAGGGAGAGCTCCTCCGGGTCACTTTTCCTCCCTGAAACCATCGGCATCAGCTGAATTGAATGTTAGAGAGAAGCAGTTGCTTCCCTTGCTGAGTCACGGATGTTGCTTTTTTCTGTAGTGGTTGTTATCATGGATGATGCTAATAATCATGTTTTTTCTATATATATACACACAGGTACAGTTAGAAATCACCTGTCAATATGGGAGTGTTTTTCAGTGATGTGTAGCTATCCTTTTTGCCACAAGTACCTCCCAGTTTGGAGTCTCAGTTGTGGAACTTCTCTTGAGGTTCGGCATGTGGCTGTCTTCTTGAGGAAAACACCCAAAACCTGCTGCATGCGGGGTGGTCATCGTTAACATTTGGCTGCATAATCACCAGGCACCCCAGCCTGCCCCCACTGAAACAAGCAGAAGTAACACGTAATACAAAGTCACACATGCTCATGATGCAGGAGAGAGCAGGGAACGTTTTACAGGTGAAATGTGCCTTTCTGGTGGCAGGGGACAGTGGAGTGGACGGTTCGCAGTGAGCGAGATGCTGGGGTTGTGCGAGACTGATCCTGGTGGGATCCTGTTGACGTAGGTCATCTCGCTCCTCTCCTGCATCCCTTGGCTTACGTACGGTTGCAGTTAATCAATGAAAATGTCTTTCCTGTGTAAGAGTCTGATTAATAAATAGCTCTGTACTTTCTGGAAGAGTGCATAGTTATTTTGTTACAGCCTCTCAAATGTCTTTGTATAGAAACACAATGTTTAAAATTAATACTAATTAGAACAAGCACGTAAGTCTGATTTTAATAAAAGAGCCTTTGGTTATTTCAATTCAGTTTGTTTTCTTTTTTAAAAAAATTACTTCTCAGAGTTTTAAGTTAAATCACTAGATTACTGTTATTTTTAAAGACAAATTCCTTTTAGACTTGCATAGGAAATGTCAATTCTCGTATGGTTGAAATTCCCTTATGTCAGGATAATACAGAACTTCCTATTTCTAAAATATATTATGTAGATGTTATGGTAAAGGAATTATAGTATGGATATGTTTTTACTACCAGAAACAGAATTGGCAGCTTCAGTAGCATGGATGGATATGGGAAGGGTTTGTAATACATAAATCAATGGCAAAATGGTTTAAATGCAGAATAGTCCTGCCTGCCATTTTGCATCTCTGGCTTACAAGTTGCAAGAGCAGAATAATACCCAGTATACACGTTTGCTGGTTTAGAGGCAGCCACTGCCCTTTCCCTGGTTTAGTTTATAAATACACATCCATCTAATGCTGTCAGATAATGGGACTTCTGCATGTCTCTGAAGTCCCAAATTTTGTAAAGGAGATTGATGTATACCATAGGTTATAAAAAAAGAAAAATTTCAACAGGCATATTTCTTGACATTAAAGGTTTTTTTTCATTACGGTAATAGTGGTTACTTCATAACCGTCTACTCTTTGAAGGAAAGAGGAATTTTCAGTATAACTTTCTGACTTGGAAATAGCACTACTCTAATTAATCTAAAGGAAGAAAGGATTGGGCTCTGGGATTTGTATGTCAGCGCCATTACACTGGTGTTAGGAATTGGTTCACAGTTTGGTGAGGGATGTAAATCTTGGAGAACTGATTTCAAGGAAATACCTTCTTTCTGCACACTGCAGTAACGCATGTGTAATTGAGGGCACTTACTTTACGACATGTTGCCTCTTTTTTCATTATTTATCCATTTTTCATGAACTAAGTACGCTTGGATGTGTTAAATTCAGACGTAATGTCACAGTTAGGTGTTTCTGCTAAAACAGTTTCAGAAACTGTGAAATACACTCAAGATAAAAACACGTCTGATGAGGATCTGCCCAAGAAGCCCACTGAAGGCAGTGGGAGGTTGCGCTGCCTTCCCAAGCAACTCCGTCAGAGCTAAAACAGTACAGAAATAACCTTTAAAGCACTACTACTAGTACTACTACTACTAAAACTATGTATATTATGCAAAATATCTGGGTCATAGAAGTAGCGTTGGCAGTTTTTTTACAGATCTGGTGTGGGACTTGCTTAGTAGTTCAATGCTAATACATGCTTGTCGTTTTACCAAGCTCTGTTCAAGTCAGAAGTTGCTGGGCTGTGGGGGGCTGCGAAGCACATCTCCAACGGTGCAGTACCCGGGCATTCCCACTTCAGGGCTGGCTGGGCTGGGCTGCTGCCTTTGCGCTCGACTTTTTCCCGCTATAGGCGAAAGTACAAAATTGAGAGAGGGGTCTATTTGCTTTTACGTGCTGTCGTATGGGTGCAGTGGGTGCAGTTCCTACAGAGCTAGAGTACAAGACCAATTTGGTTTGTTCAGCGGGAGTTTACTAGAGAATATTTTTCTTTAACCAATCCTTCACTGTTATGTGGCCAAGATGTTAATTAGCTCATTGTTTCTGCTTAATTTTGTGACAGCGCTCTAATTATATCCCTCAATTGTGCCATGAAGTAATTGCTGTCTCTTTTCCAAATTTTATGTTGAGATATGTTATTGGTAAACTTTGAATTTGGCAGAGGTGTTTCGAAAATACTGTAAGGCAGTCCGTAATTTTTCTATTTCTTTATTTAAAAGACAGCCATTTGGCAATTTCAAGCTTTGAGACTGTACTGTCAATGTAAATAGAATATTGATTTTATTCCATTTCCTATCTCATTAGAGTCATTGTCATGAGGGTGGATTCATGTTGTGTAATTATCTGGTCTTGCTGACAGTTCTCATGTTATTGAGACTGGCATTTTCAGCTTCCACTTTGAGCATAAAACCAGCATTCTTCACAGCCATGTTCTTCTTTAGTGTTGTGCTTTTTGCCTGTCCAGCTTTCTACATCTTTCTTTCTGAGAGACGTGTGTGAATTGAGATAGAGAAAAACAGGAACGTCCAGCAAACCCAGTTACAGGAAGAGTGAAAACAATGGCTCTTCGGGAGCGGTTCCCAGTGCTGTGAGACACTCCTGTTCAGATAGCTTATTTTTCTGTCAGAGACTGTAACGAGAAGAGGAGGAAAAATGTATCGTTTAACCTGGCTGTACAACACTTCTTTATTGCAGTAATGGGAAGTAATAAAAATTGAACATATTTAATCAGAACTTAGAAACCATAATCACATGGTCCTTTCTGTGTTAGTTTCACTTTCTTGGGCGTTTCCAGATAACCTTTCCGTTGATTTGTGAAGCTGTTTCTTAATCGTTTTCATTGACCCAGCTCAGCAGGCAGCTAAGTCACCCCTCTTACCCTCTTAAGGAATGACTTCTCAGTGTTATTTCTCTCTTTTGTCTTTTCTGAGAATCACTTTCTACTTTGTTGGCAGTATTTTGAGCTTCATTTTCCTTGTATTCCCAATACTCACTGAAGGCGAGGTTATGCTTTGTCCAAACCCATGTTGCAACAGTCCCAAGACAAGTAGCAAATACTTTCAAATTTCAAAAGGTGAACTTCAAAAACCAGCTGTGGATTAAGAGCAGCCTTTAGCACTGAATGGCCTACTAGGTGGAGTCTGGAAACTGTCAGCCCCCAAATAAATTTTAATTAAATTCAAAAACAAATTACTAAAATCAACTCAACTCCTTTCCCGTCCTCTCACCGTGGTTCCTCCCTCCAGATCTGTTGCCGCCTTTCCTAGCTTATCAGAGACAGCTCAGAGAGAGACATCAATACATCTGCTGGGTTGGGGTTTTTTTTGCAGACAGTGATATCCTTTAGTATTTGAGGCTTATTGGGGACTCCTTATTGACTCGGAATATCACAGGATAATTTCAAAGTGAGAGGAAAATCGTTTATGCAGATTAAAAAATACAATTCTATGCTAACATCTTCCTTTATTTAGTGGAAATATTGAAGATATACCTCTGGTCTGAAGTCAGTCTTTATTTTTGCTAGAAGGCTATTTTTAAAGCTGACATTTCTGGCTATGTTTTCGGGTAGGTAACAAATTCTGACAAAACAATTTTTCTTCAAGTAACTGCGCAGACAAAATATACATCTAGCATTTCTTCATATCCAGAAGATTTACCTCTGAGGCATCACAGCTCCTCAGAGTAATACTTTTCGTAGCTGGCAGCCTGAAGAAGGAAGGGTGAAATTCAGCCTCATTTAATGCAGTTACAGATATGTGACCGACCTCAACAGTAGCAGCATTTCGCTGTGAGTAAGCAGCTAGTCTGATGCCAAATAAAAAACTTATTACAAAGCTAGGAATAAAACATAGTTTCGTGAGTTTTACCAGGGAGATTACTCCTTTCGCTACACATGAGCACCAAAGATAGTTTTCATCTGTTTTCATTTTGTATGTTGCCTTCATGCTATCTTTCTTTCCTCATTAGGGGTGACTACTCTTGTAATGAGAGTGAAATTAAGTATCTTGTTTTGAAATGTGGCCTTTAGCTTGCTTTGGCTTTAGCATGTAAAATATATCAATTGCTGCTCTAACTCTTCTTGGTGTTTGGAAAAATCAATGCTTGGTATGGATTGTATAGCAAACTGATGACCAGGAGAAAATCCCTGCTTAGAGCTGTTTCACAGCTTTGGTGTAGAGTTCTTACTGCCTGCATCGGCATCACCCTCTCCTGAGGGTCACACAGGGAATAAACGTTCATAACAAAATAACATTCAGAAGTTGACGTTTTGTCCTGCGCAAGAGTGATGGTGGGACGAAGTGGATACATCTGTTATCTGTATCTGTGGAGGACAGGGCGAGTTGCGGCACACCTTGACTGGAGGCTGGGTGATGTTATAGGCTTCCGAAAGCTCTCTGATGTGAAGGGCAGTCCTGCACAAGGTGGCTGGGGACGCCTGGAGCCTGCCCCACCAGGGTGCCCAGACGGGCCCGCTGGCATGTGGCCATGGGCAGGCAGCATCATGAGGTCCCAGCATACTGTTCTGCGCTTCCAAATCTCTAGGTGCTAACCCGTCACAGCTGGGGCGTGGGGCACAGGTGGGAGAACCAAACTTGTTTGCCTGAGCACTTGTTACGGAACGAGTTGTCAAGACCTGAGTCTCTGCTGCTGGCATGGGATGACTCTGATGTCTGAATTTTAGGCAGTTGAAGCAAATGAGTATCTGTGTTTATCAAGAAAACACCTGGTTGTTAACTTGTGCTTGCAAGTAATTACACACAGTTGTTTCTCTCCTGCTAGTGGGGATTAAAAACGTGGGCATGATTAGAAGCGTCCTGGCAAGGAAACCACGGTGCCCGTTATAATCTTATTAGCTGTATTAGGTGCGCCTTACTTCTGCTGTAGTTTGTTGTTCTAATCACTTAGTCCCTAAGGAAAAGACTCCTCGTAGATTTTCCCCGCCTGTCAGTTTACATCCACGCTGACCAGCACCGCTTCCCAAAGTGTGTTTCTGATGACTGTCAGTGATGCTGTTTTGGGGGGTGGAGGGGGAATGGACAAATTATGGAGCAGCGTCTTTAGAAAGACAAGGATGTGAACAACCTTCCCCCTAAACACGGGATGCTGCTGGGGGCTGCAGTGATGGCAGGAGAATTCCCATCGTCTGTGTTGCCGGCAGGCTCCAGTGTTGTCCCGCAGGCACCGCTGCGAGGGCCCCTCTGCTCTGTGCTCCAGGCTGCTCTTTTGAGATCCAGGCTGGGACAAGAGTTACAATTTATTATAGAGTTAATATTGAGTTATTAGTAGAGTTATATAACTCTGTATTAATAGAGTTATATTTACACGTGGCACCAGACTTCTGTGGCAAAGCTGGGCATCTGAAACTCCTCTCGAAGAAACGCCCGTTCCGCCTTGGCATCCGAGGGGCAAGGCTTACCCTCGCGGTTCTGGGTGTCGGGTGCCCGGGTGTTTCTGCCAGCGGATGGTGCTTATCACGAGGCCCGTGGCTCACCTGCAGGAGGCTGACGGGAGGAGGCAGGGCGCCGAGCGGTCCTTCTCTCCTGGAAGGGGCAGCCGCACCCGGGCGGACACACCGTCTCCCGGGCTCAGCCCCGGCGCGGGCCGGCGTGCGGGGACCGTGTGCTGGGGCTGCGCACCAGGGCACGGCCCGTTCTCTCGGGCAGCCGGGGNGGGTAGCGCCGGGCCCGCAGGCTCGTCCTCCGGCCGCCGGGCCAGCCCCGCCGGGCGCGCTCGGGGCAGCGCAGCGCAGCCAGCGTCTGACAGGCGCGACCTTTCATAAGACGGCCCCCGCCATTGGCTCCCTGCCCGGAATATCGCTGCAAGGCTCTCCGCGATTGGCTGGCTCCCCATCATGCCTGGCTCCGCACGGGGAAGCGGCCCC
>VYXH01004910.1:214837-273607 GCA_013397275.1 Burhinus bistriatus
TGACTTGTAACGTGTCTCTTCTCTCTACAGGTTGGTACTAAGAAGTGCCTTTCCTGACGTCTCTGCTGCTTGGGACCGCTGCTAGAGCCGCCGCTGCTTTTTGCCTTGCTTGCTGCCGGCTAGACGGCGACGACAGCGCATCCGCCGCCAGACACCCCCGCTGCACCCCCGGCCGGGAGAAGGGCGCGGGCGGGCCTTGCCGCAGGCTGCTTTACTGTAAAAATAAAAGTGTGCTGAGAAGGTCAGATATCTGCTGCCCGAAAATCAAGGAGAGGAGGAGGAGGAAAAAAAAAAACAAAACAAAACAAAAAAAAACCCCAAACCAAACCCCCAACCCAAACCCCGGCCCAGTCTCGATCGTTGCTCTAAACTGCTGCATCTCTCTATGCCAAACTAATCGATACCGATTGCACCACAAAACCCCGCTGCAAATCCAGCCGCCTGGAGATTACCTCTCAGACAACTTGACCGAGAGCGGCTGGGAAATCCCGTGTCGGAGGGTCTGCCGCGTTTTCATGCTGGCAGCGTGGGCCCCGGTGGGCGCTCGGGATGGGTCACTGAGCGCACCAGGCCACGCTTTTTAACCTTCACCTCGCTGGTAATCCTGGCGTTTCTCTAAGTACGAAACCTCAGTCGATTGGCGGTGTCACGCTGTGAACTCCTGGTGGCACGTCTTTGAGGTTGCAGCCACCCAGTTTTACACGTACTTTTAAAATAGGGAGCGGGGGAAAAAAAAGGATTCTGGAGGTGGCGCTTTCATCATTTCCAGTTTATCAGTTCAGCTACTCGTTTGTCCGTTTTATTGGAAATTTTAACTACCTGTAAAATCTAAAGATGGCTGTTAGTGTCACGCCGATTCGGGACACAAAATGGCTAACGCTGGAAGTGTGTAGGGAGTTCCAAAGGGGGACTTGTTCACGACCAGACACGGAATGTAAATTTGCACACCCATCGAAAAGCTGCCAAGTTGAAAACGGACGCGTAATCGCCTGCTTTGATTCATTGAAAGTGAGTAAATATTATATTATTTTCAAGGATATACGGTTAATGAAAGAAGCAGTTGTAGCCAGAGAAAGCCTGGAGCCCGACAGGGAGCAATTGCTGGCTGCCAGCAGTGGGATGTTTTGCTGCTGTTATTTTATTGATGCTTGTTGATTTGTTTTGCTGTTTTCTTCAGGGGAAGGGGAAGGAGAGGGGGAATAAAGGGAAAATACGCTTGGCAGGGCTCAAATCCTCTGGTACGGCTACAGTGACTGGTTCTTTGCCTCCAAATTATTCTCTGCCCGTAGCTGGAATAAAGGGCACTTCACGTAGAAACAGCAAAGTCACTGTAAGGATTCTTTGTTTTTAATAGCACAAACCACGTAAGCAATATGATGATTTGTTTCCATCTCGTAACTACCAGCGGGTTGTTGGTGTCTCTGGACAGCTGATGGTGAATCTTAGAAGAGTGTTTTCCTCCCTAGGTTATTTGGGTGCCCGTAAGCACCCTGCTTGTATTTCTGCGTTTGGGACTGCTGTGGTTGTCCTGTCTTTTTTGCAAATGCACTTGCTTAAGGGAAGGGCGACGCTCAGCAGAAGGCAGGGTGCCTCTAGACGTGCAGGCAGGGCTGCAGCAGAGAGGGTGCAGCTTCCTGGTGATTTTTAGGAGGCATATCCGAGTTAGGCACTGTAAATGTATGGCTGCTGTTTTACTGTAGCTGTAGTTTCAGTAATGGGTGTTAAATGTGTGAATCCCAGCCCCTTCTCTTCATTTTTTATGAATTAAATAATCTTAACATTTAAAATACTCATCCCACAAACAGTACAGAATTAATTCAGTAAAGTCAGAAAAAAACAAAAGTTGGGAAACAGGAATATGCCTGTCAGATTTTCTACAGTATAATTTTCTCTGCTTGGGATGAAATCCCGGGAAGCGGCGCAGAGCCGGAGTGTGTGGGGTTGCCTCGCGGCAGAGACGTGCTCTGGGGAGGGAGTCGTAGCTGTAACCAGCTACTGCAGGTCGCTTGTGCAGCCAGGCCCCCGTGGCCGCGGGAGCTGGGCAGGAGGTGCGCTTACAGCGGTTTTATAGAAATCCTGCAATGCTCCTGAGTTTAAAAATGTGTCTTGTCTCAGATCAGATCCACTCCTTTTCTCCTTCTTCTCCCTGCTGTTCCGGAGGAAGGGGGGAGCTGCGTGAGCGGCTGTGTGGTCCTGGCTGCCGGCAGGGGTTAAACCACGAGAGGGGTGAACCTTTAAAATGCTCTTTGGCCTGACATACCCAGCCCCACCACCCCCAGCCATGCTCTAATGTACAGATCCTGAAATGGTTTTGTTTGTGGTGTTCAAATTTATTTTAAAATTACAATAATTATAATGGGAGGGGAGAGAAATTAATTTTAGAACATGGAAATAAAATGTTTCTATGCATTAAAAAAGTGTTGGTGTTAGGAGCAGTGCCAGGGGCTGCCAGTGCCGATGGGGAGTCCCGGCCCCGAGGTGTCACCCTCACTGGAGGAGTGGCCCAGGGCCTCTGCCCCAGGGGCCACCACGGTCACCGCCCCCGTGCGGTAGGGAGCCCGCCTGGCACTTCTGTGTGGCAAGGCATGGGGTGGCACGGGCCAGCCACAGCTGCAAGGACACTGCACCACGGGTGCCAACACGGCCGCCCCACCGGTGTGTCGTTGTCAGCGGCGACCGTGCCGCAGCGCTGCACCCACGGTGGCATACCTGCCGGGAACACGGGCCTGGCCGTGGAGGCTTAAACCTGCCTCTGTGCGAGAGGGTGTGGGAGCGAAGATGTATTTACTGGGAAAAGTGTATCCACAGTGTCCCCAGTTTGGTCTCCACCAAGCTGGTGTTTGGTGGCACAGCACACGGCAGTCACAGTGGCCTTACCCCACTGGCCTCGCGCTTTTCAGAGCGAGGATCCAGCGAAAAGGTTGAAAGAAGCCGCCAGAGTTGGCTGGACGTGAGTCTGCTCCGTTATGGGAGGCACCGTCCATCAGCGTCCTCTGCTCAGGTTTCTGACGTCCATGGTGATCAGAAGTGCCTCATGCTCTGGGTGCTGGAGGAGGGTGGCCAGTGGCGCTGGGGCCAGAGCGGCAGTGTGGGCTTGTGTCCGGATGAGGGACCAATGGGGGAGAGCCAGGCTTCCCGGTGCCCGCCGGAGCGGCTGGCTCTTCTGTTGCCATCAACAGGGCTCTTCCGCTTCCTTTTTGGTGGAGGTAATGATCACCTTTGTCAAGAGCTGCGAGGTGCGCGGTGGGTAAGATCCCAGCGTCACCACGTGGCATCCGAATGCCCTGTGGAGGAGTCTCCTGCCTCGGGAGCCAGCGGGGTAGCCGAGGTGTGAGCGGGAAGGGCTCTGCCGCTCACCGGTGCACTGCCTGCCGGGCGGCACCGCCTGCGGGTGCTGGGGGTTGGCGGGGGGCTGAGGGGCTGCCTGCCGGGGAGGCTCCGGGCACCCCCGCGCTGCAAGCCAGGGAGCAGGGCCAGGTCCCGTCGCTGCCGGAGCCGGGAACGCTGCCCTCTCCCCAGCCCTGCCTTTTTTCTTTTTAGTTAAATAGCTTCGATAATGGATGAAAACACCTTTGGTAAACGAAAAGTGGAATATCTCTTCCCTGAATTCCCTGTCCCATCCATGTAGCAGAAAGGCCGTTGGTCAGTTTTGGTTTTGTTATCTTGGTCAATTTGTGTGTGCGGGAAGGGAAACAAGCGCTGGTTACTTTGTTACGTTTTCTGCAATATCACAAACTTTAGATGTTATGCAAAAACAATGTAGGGAGACGTTGTACCAGGTTTCTCTAGAGCCTGTAAGGTCAGTTAATAGTTTACCAAAGGAAAAAAAAAATGGTTTTTGATTAGGACATTCAAAAGTAATTTTTAATATTTCAATAACTTGGAGTGGGTGTAATGTCCTTGCTCTTTACTAAAATAACAGTACACCAAAAAATTGACCTTAATATTAAAGTACTTGATTTCTTATAAATGTATGTAGTATCACTATTAAATGAACGGCTGTTCTTGCATTGTCTCTTGGACGCTAGACTGATACTTGGCCACTGAATTTTTCTTTACAGACCATGAATGCGCAGTTTCACTGGTAGCGCTCCCAAGAATTAGTGTGTCTGAGAAAAGCCGCCGCGCCTTACCTGGCGTGGGGCGGGTGTGTGGCAGTGGGGCAGGGAGCTGCAGCCCCTGGTGGCAGTCCTCGCTCCCCAGCTGGAGATGGCCGGTGTGCGCTGCTATATTTAGAAGGCAAACGGGCCAAGCCCGTACCCTCTGAGGGGACCCGGTGAAATGGCAGTACCCTTCAGCTCTGGCCCCCGTCCCAGGTGTCCCGGCAGGGGTTGTGCAGGGACGGGCACACGGGGCTCGCAGCCGGCCACCAGCAAGGGTGACTTGTCCGGGCTGCTTGGAGGAGGGAAAAGTAGATTTCAGAAGTGGAACGTTCAGCTTGGGTAAAAGACTTCCTTTTTTTTTTTTCCCTTTTTTCCTTCTCCCTGTGAAATGAAAGCAAAAACTGCGTATGTAGGTCTCGAGCAAAAAGAGAGGGGCAGCCNGAGGGAAAAGTAGATTTCAGAAGTGGAACGTTCAGCTTGGGTAAAAGACTTCCTTTTTTTTTTTTTCCCTTTTTTCCTTCTCCCTGTGAAATGAAAGCAAAAACTGCGTATGTAGGTCTCGAGCAAAAAGAGAGGGGCAGCCGTTCCGGAGAATCTCTCCCCCAGGTTGTGCTGCCACCGGCAGGTACGGTGGTCGGCGTTTGCAGGGAGCTCCTGGAGCTGTGGCACCGACCGCAGCGTGGGTCTCCGGACACGTGTCGTCTGTTGGGAAACATGTCCCGTGTGTGCACCCGGTGGGTTCGTGCTTAACGCGGGGTTGGTAACAAGCAGCACTTGTCACACGCTGATGAGAAGCGCGGGGGAGAAGGAGGGAGAGGCGCGCGTGTCTGTGGCCTCGGCGGGGCAGCGCGAGGAGGAGGTCAGGGCCACGGCAATCACAGCCAGGTTGCATCCTGCCGCTGGTGAACACCCCGCTTCATAATCAGGCCTAATGAAGGCGGCGAGGCCGTCCTAAGGGTAGCGCGTTAATCAAGATAAACGCGTGCGGGATAATCTAGCCCTTAGATATTAGGAGGATAATTTTAAAACGGGAATGATTATGTACTATATTCAAATTGTGCGCTGGAGTGGCTGAGTCAGCTCCAGCTCTGGCTCTCCGTTGTTTAAATGCCGTAGGATTTTTTTCCTAAATTTGGATGCCTAAAAGCCTGTTGAACTGTCTACAGCAGAAATAAACTCTTGAGTTCCTAAATCCGGGAAACGGTTTGCAACAGAAATTAGATTTTTAGCATAATTTTAAAACATTTTTCTTCATTTTTTTGCTTGGAAAAATATGCCTAAGTAGAATTCATTTTTGAAATTACGTTAGCTTCATCAGATGTTCCGATATATGAGTCATCTGGCGTTTCCTGAAAACTGAGATAAAGATGTCTTAACAATGGGGAGATGGATGTCAAATGCAAATCCTGTGGGAGGCTGCAGATGCGCTGAGGACGCCCCATCAGCCTGCCCGCAGCTTGTCTGCGCGCGCCACATCCCTCGGCTGCCGCGCCGTCTTCCCTAGCCCTGTATTTTTGAAAGTATAAAAGCAATGAGGAAGAAAGTGGGGAAAGGGTGATGAGGACTCGGACGGTCTTTTCTGTCGTGCTACCTGGTTGTGGTCAGTGCTGCTGTTCACCGGTGCTTCTCCACTGCAGTCAGTGGGCTTTCTGTGGGGTGTGAACTGTTGTGATCCCAAACACACGGTTCTAACTGATCTGAACTTCACGTGATGTCAGCCGACTCGGTAAACACTGCAGGACTGGGGCTAAATCACCGTTTGTCCCTTTGGAGCTGATGTCTACTACGGGCACCGCAACTTTCAAATAACTTTGCTCTCTCAAGTTATGCTCCTGCTAAGGAGGGTACTTCGGGTTCGATGAAGTATAAAGGCTTTTTTCTGCTCTTCCGTCAACAGCTGAGAAGTCTTGAACTTTCATATTCCCCTGCTTTTTTGAAATTCTAAGAAAAAGCTAGAGACTATAAGTTCAAATCTTTTTGCTGATGATGTCTTGAGTTTGAAGCTCTGGTGCCTTGTGTCTGAGATCCACCATAGTATATTACTATTTTATCTTCTGTTTTAGAAGTACTTAATTCTTAAAAACGAAACTCCTGAACTCTGTAGAAGTGACATGCCACTTTTTACCGAGAAGCCTTAAAAATATATAAATGCATTAGTATTGTTATAGATGAACTCAGTGAGCACTGTATTTCTACCACCTCAGAGATGTAATTGTTAGTTGTTCAAATCTGTCTACTTTGTCACTGCTTCAAAACATAATGACTTTTTGACTTATCATTCCCCTTTGTGTTATACTTACCTAGGGGTATAGAATAAGAACCTTATTTATTTATTTTAATACAAAGAAAAGAATGGTAAGCATATTTCACTAGTCATGTGGGAATGGCAGATCGTTGTCTCTGTCTCTCCTCTAATTCAGGCAGAAGAAAAAAAACCCAGAAACGTAGTTAGAGCACGCTTCAGTAGGGGACTCTTTAGTAATTCTGGCTTTGGGGTGTACAGCTTCACTCGAGTGCAAGGCACTCACGGCGTTCCGGACGCAGAGGTGAGGGTTGGCTTGGGGGCTGGGAGGCAGATGGACACACGTCTGATTCCAAGGAAACTCGTAAAGCAGTAACCCTTGGAAAAAAAAATAAAAATATAAACAGTGTTCAAATTCCGAAGATCTGATTTGCTGTTTTTCTCCTCTTCAGCCTGTGCGTCTGCCAGTAGGCTGAGCTCCAGAAGAGGAAGCAAAGGGAAAGTGGCAAATACATTGGGAAAATGGTGCAATTGTTAGGCTGAGTGGCAAATAATCCATTAAAAAACCAAACAATTGAAACCATGCGCGTTCCTCTATGGGAATATAAATGGCATTTTGAAGTCTTATCAGATATTCAGACAAAAGAGTTATGGCTCACTATGGTGTTCAGAGTTCATATTACAGTTTCAGCTCTACATCTGCAGGAAGAAATTAAAAAAAAATTAAAACATTGCATTGCAGCATTTGCACTGTCATTTTTTTTAGAGGCTGTACATAATAGAAACCAGCATGGATTTCTGTTCCGTACAGTCAGGAGCTCTGCTGGGTACAGTCAAAATCAGTAAAATTCTGAACTAATTTGTGGGGAAAATTTTTAGAGGCATAAAATAAAAAAACCTCATGTCAAGAATATTCAGTCATTTGTCCCAAGTCTTCAAGTGAGTGGTCAGAAACAGCCTGTGAGGCCCCGCTCCTTCCCGGGATGACCCCAAGTCTCTGTTGCTCTGTTTTTCTGAATACAGATGCCTTGTTGCCAAGGTTCACTCTTAAATTTATTGGAAGCAACAAATTACATGCAAGCCCGAATGATCACATCTGGTTTTTGACTTTGGAGAAGCGTTGACGTTTCTTCGTTGGGACTGCACAGCCTTGCTAGCCCAACTGGACACCATTGAGGAAATACTGCCCTGGGTGCTGCTGAGAAATCGGTGCTTGACGTCAGGAATGGCTCCCGGGTCGGAGCCGTGTCTAGTGTCTGAGAATGGCCAGTCTTCTAGAGAAGAAGTCTCAAAGCCAAGGCAAGTCTGCCACCCTCCTACCCATCTGGTCAGGTTGTGAAAACCCTGTTAAAAGGAAAACCAGCATTGTTTTGGGGATGGTTAGTAATAGGCACCTCTGTCATCCTCCCCCTGTTTTCTTACAATTCCTTCTGCGCCGTGTTGTTTTTCCCCCATGGATTGGTGATGGGTGCGTGAGGCCGGGCTTGGTGGAGAGCCACGCGCCTGCTCTCCCCGTTTTGCAGCAGCGGTTCTCCCCTGGAACCAGCACCGTCCCACCGCTGGTCGGGCTCTGGACTCGGGGCGAGGGGGCAGCAGTGCCCTGTCCTCAAGCACGGGCTTGGGGTAGAGAAGGCTTTGGTGAAGAGCAGTTAAAAAGTCTTTCCCCCGCTCTGTGTTGCTTTCAAAGGGAACAAAAGGGAGAAAGCAGAGCCAGGTGTGGCTGGAGCACCTTCACAGGGCAGCGCTGCCTGCGGCACCAGGGCAGCTCTCCGCTTTCGAGGACCAGGATCCCAGATGACATGCAATTTCAGTGACGCTAATTGCTTGATTTTGTCCACTGATTGCCTCGCTATGTGTTTCCTCCCACCAGGATTTTGTTACACTGCTTGGGGAAAATAGGAGGGTGATCTTTCTAGGATATGAAGCCACCTCACCAAGTCTTGCCTCGCTGGCTGTGCTAATTGGCGTGCTTCCTGGCAGCCTTAATCGCGAGGGACTGGACTGGTACAGGTGAATCCAGCCGCGAGCAGCACGGGGGCAGCTGGGCCCTGCTCGCCTGGCTGTGCAAGCCCCCCGCGACGGCGGGGGGATCCAGGCTTTCTGTTTCTTCGTCCAGGGCTGCACAGCAGCGGTTAAATTAGCCCCCGTATCAAACAACAAAAGAGATGCTTCTATTCTGATCCCGAGTTCTGTCTTTTTCCTTCATTTGCACGGTGCCACTAGATGGATCACTGCTGTTGAAATAAGATTTAAGTAAACACTGAATTGTCAGGTAATGAAACACAGGATTATGCAAATAAGAAAACCTTTTTGGGGTTCATCTTTGAATTTATTGAAATACTTATAAGTTATCCCCTTCATTAGGGAACGTCTAATTATTTAACTGATAGGGAACACCCGTTGAGGTAGTTGGAAGCACCTCCAACGTTTTGATCAAAGAGAGGAAAATATTAACATCTGATTAAGTGGATTTTTAAAGAAGAATAATAAATCCAGCTACTTCATCTGCAGGGTGTAGCGATGCTGGAGTGCTTCACGCCAGCAATGGCAAGCTGTGGGACGCAGCGGCTTTGTGAGCTCCTGCTGCGTTGGTAGCAGCAACGTAGGAGACCTCGCAGGACCACTGCTTCACACGGTCCATCAGAAGGTGTTCCGGAACCTGGTCACGTACCCAGGCGATGCTGGTTTGAGCTCCGGGCGCTCCGGCACCTCCCCGCCAGGAGCTGCCCCCGTGGCAGCCCTGCAGGGTGAGGGGCTGGCAGGGTCGCTGCAGAGCGGTCCGGCGCGTCCCTCCTGCCCAGCCGGGTCTGCCATCCGTCCGCAGGGTTTCCCGAGGGGCAGCACTGGGGCAGAACAGGTGAGTGCTGTTGGGGGCATTGCCCCCCCAGGTGTCCGTGTGCCCAGCCCAGAGCCAAGATCTGCTTGGAGCTGCTTTCCGTGGGCACTGCCTCGAGAGGTGGTGTCCCTCCTTCAGGGACGTTCCTGGATATAGCAGATACAGTGATAATCAAACAGTATCTGTTTCCTCAGGTTGCATTTTTTTATATCCCAGTCACTGCATAAACTTCCCGGTTGACAGAAGTACTAAACTCGGCAGCCTTTTGTACCCCAGTACACTTGAACTGCCAGCTCTCAGCTCTGGGGATCCTGAGAAGTTCTCTCGCTTTCCAGAGACGGGATACTGGGAGCACTAGTGCTGCTCCGATGGGAAAATGCTGATACTGTAGAAGTCTGCCCAAAGGCTGCTGAAGAGCGGGGGTGCTTTAGCAGGAGGGTTGGAAGGGGCCGGCTGGGGTAGCGGGTTTGGATCAAGCTCACATCTCGAGAGCACTTCAAGTCCCGTGAAGTTCCTGGAAAGACTGTCTTCGGCTCCAGATTCCTCTGGACCATTCCTAACTTGGCGAAATAGTACAGAGAGTTAGTAAAAAGGGAAGAGAATACTGTTTGAAGAAAGCACAAGTTTTTTTAGGAAACAAAGCCGTTTTACTTTTTGTCAGCATGATTTCACTGAAGTTGAATGGGATAGTTTCCAGGCTTAAATATCAACTTTCTGCACTTTCCTAACTGTACTAGCAAAGATAGTATCAATATAGGATTGGATGGTAGTTTAACATATCGCTGGAATAAGTGTTTTTCCCCAGTAACGTGCTTGTAACAACTTATTTTCACGTTGTATTTTGTGTTCAGAAACCATTCTTAGTTTTGATGTCATTGATGTGCAAGCAGAGCAGTGGACACACGGGTGTCATTTCTGCGCTGTCCCCTGTGAAAACACACAATATGTGGAGCAGGATTTGTGCTGAGGGGAGGTAAATTTGCAAGGAAGCTTAGTGAACTCTTTAGGAAGAATAAACCTAAAGGCAAGTAAAAATGCGATAATGTTGGTGAGAAATTCACTTTTCTGCATGCAATTGTTAAATAAGCCTAATGGCAACAAATCAACTAAAATACGTGTTAAATATAAGGAAATTGATGCGCTAAGCAAGGACAATTTTCAAAATGTAGAAGTTTTTACTCGAGGACTGAGGCGAAGCGGGATGGGGAGAGCAAGACAGAAGTGCAGCCGGTGCAACCCGGCAGCGGGATCTGTCAGCTGGTGTGGAGTGAAATAAACCCTCCACGTTCCGGCCTCTGGACTTGGACGTGGCCCCTGATGTGGCCGCCAGCTCGACCCGTGCTTCCAGAGGTGGCCAGGGATCACCTTGCTCTCAGCAGCGGCAGTGGCAGACTGCAGCCAGCCCAGGTAAACGGATTTAAAAAATATTTAAATGGCAACCCAGTAAGATGCTGCACACTAAACTGGCCATTTGCTAACACAGTGGGAGGATCCCATCTGAAGCATCATGAGTAAAACTGAAGGGAGACAAGTAGAAACACATGTAATCATATTTTTTTTTTTAAATCAGCAGTTTTCCTAGTGACTGGAATTTGACAAGAATGGGTGCTATCACATAAGTGGGAAAATAAGACCAGCCTTATAAATAGCCTGCATAATTTTTCAGAAATATCTAGATACGTACGTGAGGGAGAAAGGCACAGTGATTATATATAAACCAAAATTTAAATGTCTGGATGGTGTGATGCAGCTGACTTTTGTTTGTGGTACAGCTAAATAAATGAATTGGCGAAGGTAAGAATGCCCTTGTGAGAAGGCAGAAATACCAGCTTTTTGGCAAGTGTATCCCGTTTATTAGATCATGGATTACTGTGTTTAAAGCTTTCCTCAAAGATTACTTTCCTAAAGCCTGGAAATTGACTGAAATAAGCTTAAATTGTACACAGAGTCAAAGTCTGGCATATATACTCGGTCTTCCAGTGAGTCCTGTTACCTGGCAGTCATTTGGCTGCCCTCCTCAGTTAAATTTCGGCGGAGCAGGACCTCGCAGCCCTCTGCTCAGAGAGGAGAGCGGAGTTCAGCCTGTTGGCGATGCTGGTGGCAGTGGTGACAGGAGAGAGACCCGGCGGTGAGCTGCCAGCCCACAACTGCCTCGTCCTGTAGCGGGTACCACTAAAAAGCGGTAATTAAAGTAGCTGTAAATGATTCAGGTTTTTTATGTGCCTGGTTCTTTTGGGTAGAGGTGAGTGTTCCAAAGCGCAAGTTGCTTGCAGCGTTGCTCATTTTACTTTTAAAAGTTTTGAATCATGCAGAAAATTCATTCAAATGCTGATGTAAAAAACGCAGAAAAAACTGACTTGGGAATTATTTCTCATTTGGTTTTAAAACCACCTTGAAGTGCTCCTTGTTGGTTTTGGGTTTGTTGGTTTTTTTTTTAATTACCCACTGCAGGTATGAGTTGATATGGCTTCTTTATGTCAAAGTAAGCGGCTGTTCCTAAGGAGAGGTGCCAGTTTTACCGGGTAAGGTTGAGAATACCAGCATTTCTGGCTGCTTTTTTGTATCACATCTCCTATTCGAACTATGGATGGCTTGATTTTATACTTAAGGAAAAAAAAGGGGAGAGAAACAGAAACAAATTTATTGAGTATAAACTCAGATATACCCAAATGATCTGAAACAGACATATCATGAAGTGGTTAATTATAATTAACATTCATTTAGCTATCATCATGTTGCTGACCCCGCTTAGGACCCGGTCAGAAGCGTGGGTGGCAGGGTGGTTCATTGCCCTCATCACGCAGGCTCGTTAGGGTGATGCCCGCTCGGGAGGTGGGCTCTGTGTGCCGATGGCACAGCCCCATCGCCCTGCGGGCGCTGGGCGAGCGGGCAAGATCTGCTGGGGTGCCCGGCAGCCCGCCTGCGCTTCTCTCGCGGGGGGAGCTCGCCCCTCAGTGTTTTACAAGTACGTGAATGGTGGCAGGGTGGGAGCCCGGAATATTTAGGTGAACAGAATGTGTTGCAAGTAGTTTCTTTGAAAATATGTACCACTGTGTATAGAAGGAAGAATATGATTTTAGTTGCTGTATGCAAGATTTTGAATGCAGCTACTGCACTTACTGCTTCCTTTTTGAAGTATTTCTTGAAATCAGAAGTTTCTTTAATCTCATTCTATTTGTTATATAGGAAATTCAACCAGTTTTCTTAGGTCTATTCTTATTTGCTTTCGTACATTAAAGACCTGTTTTTGCAGGAAGTTCCATAAGGAGGGGGTTGGTTGGTTTGTTTGAATTCAAGGCTGGAAGAACAAAGACGTTTGGGTTCTAAAATTTTTATGTAAATGGCCTTATCATAGCCAGCTAAGGAACTGGTACGTTGTTAATGGCATTTTGCCTCATTTTTCACACTACGTTTAGCTGCAGGGGAAAGCAGATAGAGTATCCGTGTGTTGGGGGCCGGGAGGAGGAGCGGCTGCAGGGCCAAATGGATCAGGAGGTGGTCCCTCACCCTGTCTCTGCGCTTGTGTTTTCACTTCTCATCTCGGAGGGGAAACCCCTGCTCAGACGGAGAGCTGCAGCTCCCCAGAGAGCGGCTGGCTCTGGCTGGTAGCACTGGGTGGGTTTGATGTTCTCCCCTGGGCAGGGTGCTGGTCGGTGCCCCTCAAAACGGTGGGATGTGTCCTCCTGCCCTGAAGACACCTTCACCTCTGGGCTTCGTCTTGGCGAGGGCGAGAGCATGGGGCTGAGCGCTGGCGTAACCTGCACCGAGGGGAATCATAGAATCGTTTTTGTTGGAAGAGACCTTGAAGATCATCAGGTCCAACCATCAGCCTAACACTGTGAAAACCACCACTAACCCATGTCCCTCAGCACCACGTCTCCCTGTCTTTTAAATACCTCCAGGGATGGTGACTCCACCACTGCCCTGGGCAGCCTGTTCCAGTGTTTGATAACCCTTTCGGTGAAGAAATTTTTCCTAATATCCATCCTAAACTGGCCCTGGCACAACTTGAGGCCGTTTCCTCGCGTCCTATCACCTGGTCCTTGGGAGAAGAGACCGACACCCCCCC
Organism: Burhinus bistriatus; assembly: GCA_013397275.1. Classification (NCBI taxonomy): domain Eukaryota; kingdom Metazoa; phylum Chordata; class Aves; order Charadriiformes; family Burhinidae; genus Burhinus; species Burhinus bistriatus. The sequence goes on from VYXH01004910.1 coordinate 228,088, forward strand.
TCGCTACAACCTCCTCTCAGGTGGCTGTAGAGAGCGATAAGGTCTCCCCTCAGCCTCCTCTTCTCCAGGCTGAACACCCCCAGTTCCCTCAGCCGCTCCTCGCAGGACTTGTGCTCCAGACTCGGCACGGTTGGCTTCCCGGCGTCCCCCTGTCCGGCAAGCATGGCACAGGGGGGTGCGTGGGGAAGTGGCCCCCACGCTGCCGGGCTCCTCATGGCCGCGGCGCCGTGGCTGGGGCCCTGAGCAGAGACCAGAGGGTGGTGGTGGCCACCCCTCCTCGCCCCGGGGTGAGCCTGGTGCAGGGGAAGGCGCCCACGGGTGAGCTGGCACGGGCCATGGGTGAGAGCAGAAATGGAGACCTTCAGAGGGAAGTGGAAAAGGAAAGTAGTCAAAGGGGAAGAGGAGGTGACGACCACAGGCCTTCTGCAGCTTACAGAAATGAAATAGGTAAGGAGGTGGTTAAATCTCTAACTCGACAGGAAGACAAAGCAGAAGGAAGAAAGAAAGAAATTCCGAAGGAAAACGGACTCGGTTTTAAAAGCAGGGACAGACAGAGGGGGAAGAGGAAGAAAGAGTAAAACACAAGAGACGTTGAGAACTGAACTGTTCAGGGCAATGCATCCATTGGGTGTAGCATAGAGAAAAGCTCTTGTATTCCTTGAGAAAATGCGTTTGTTCTCAGTTTCTGCCAGCCCTTTGCAAGACAGTTTTTTGTACCTAGTTCCAAGCGTGGTTACTGCTGTGATTTTAAATATATCTGAAGAGAAAACTAATACTTGGTTTTGGACTTTTTTGAATACGGAGGAAAGTTCACCTAATTTTGCCGTGTTGGAAACTTTTGACATTTGGCTTAATGAAGGCAGGCACTGAAAATACGCATGGAAGCAGAGGCCGCCTCTTCATGTTTCAGGCCATTAACTGAGGATTTTTTAATGTCTGTAACAATGTAAAATATTTTTACATGGTGTTTGTCACATGTTTATTGTTGAGATGTTTCTGGTGATTTTAGATGTGTAAATACCTAGGTGGTTAGACACAAGTGGCTACGGTGGAAGTTTAAAGTTACTTGTTAGAGGGCTTTCAACTAAGTGTTTTACTCTGTGCTGTACATACACGTGTATATACATACTGTATACTAGTTGTATGTATATGCTCAGTATATACTATGTATATTATATATAGGTCTGTATGTATATGAAGGTCACAGATTAATGACAGAAGATAACACAAAGCGAGGTTCGCTGCGGGCAGGTGAGGGACAGGAGCTGTGAACTTTCAGAGCTGTTGTGTTTTGGGCTGTGTCGGCGCTGGTCACCGCCCCGGCGGTGGGACGCCCCGTGCCAGCGGCAGCACCTTCCAGGGGATGCTCAGCTCTCCTTTCCCCGGGGTGGCCGTGCGTGCCCTGGTGCTTCCAGTGCCGCCTGCGATGGAGCCGGGCTGAGCTCGAGGTGCCGCCCGGCCCCGCTTCCACCGCACGGCTCTCTTCTTCGTGTGCGAGCCGGCTGGCTTCAGAGCCGGGCAAGCGCTGCTTCAAACGCACTTGAAAGGATTGTGAAATTAAAGGAGATCTGTTATCAAAATTGCTCTGAGGTTCCAGCGATGGGCTTGGATCCCGATGAAAGCGTTTGGCGCGCAGGCACGGAGGGGTGTTGTCGGTCATTAAGTAGCTGGGAGCAGACAGGCTTGCGGTCCTTGGGAGCAGGCACGTGTGTGCACACACGGCAGCAGTGGTTATTTGTGGTACCCCTCTTGCGCATGTGCATAATGTCGATAGCAAGAGGTATCCCAACTGTTATATATGATTTACTAATCATAGTGCATTGCTTTCTCTGGCTTTGTATCTATCTATATCATGTATAGTTTTTTCAGTCAGGCTGTTTTTCAAAATTCTTTTGTACTTGCTTTCCTTTTGGCATCAGTTGACTAGCATGCAGGAAACCGAAGGAGAGCTCGCCCCGGAACACGTGGGTGAAAGGCAGGGGAAGTGCTCGCGTTATGTTTAACAGAAGCAGGGCTTTGGGCTAAGGATAGAGTTTTGTTCCCTCCGAAGACACGAGGGAAACACCAAGTGACCTGAGTAAGATCAGACACCCGCTGACTTTTCTTTTTTTTCCCAGTGGTAAAGCTTAAAGACTTAGTAAAGTAGAGGAAATACAACAGATAAACTGTTTATTTTGGTTTTTTTAAACGCCTGTCTTAAACTCTAGATTGGCAAAATCTGTAAATAAAACTTTTACAGTGAAGTGTTTGAAACGTAAAAAAAAATTTAGGAAAAAGAAGACATTCACAAAAGCTAAGGCTTAGTCAGTGTTTTCCTTTCACACTCCCCTGCAAGACATCCCCTTCTTCCATCGAGCTGAGGCTGGGGAAAAGGCAGTGTCTCCGATCGGCTGGGACCGGGCTTGATGAGCGTGCCTTGCCGACAGCTCCAGAGGTGCTGCTGGTGTTGGGAGACAAAAGTTTTGGCAGGATCGGCGGGTCCCCAAGGGCGTCTCATTCCTGTGTCTGCGGCATTTGCTGGTGGGAAGTTGATGGGGAGAAAAGTTTCTACCCGCTCCGGCCCTGCAGAGCTGGGGCAGACGCAGCGCACAACTGTGCTCCCTTGCTCCCCTCCGGGGCCGCCGGGGCGGTTGCTGCCTGGGTGAGCAGGACGGGCTCCACTGGCTGCGGTGCCCTGCGCCCGCCCAGCATGTCCGGGTGAGTCCTGCCCCGGCCGTGAGGGCGCTCTGCTCGGGGCAAGGCTGGGTGTTTCGGTCAGCACCCAGTACAGCCGTCCCGGCACGTGGCTGTTTGGTGCTGGAGGTCTGCTGGACCAACAGACACAGAACTGACAACTGCCTTATGGGTGGAAAACGCGGACGTAGCGAGCCCGCTGCACTCCAGGTAAATCAGGGTAGTATTCAAACCGGGACGTTGATCTCCCCGCTGTAAGGCCAGTCTCACCTTGCATCCGTCATGTGCTACTGTTGCTCAAAGGTGGGGAAAAAAGACCCTGAAAGTCACTTGGGTTTGATTTCTGTGTATGCTCTTCTCCCTTATTAACTGCACTGGTTTGAAAAATAGCTGAGCTTGGCATTAATCTATTTTATTTCACATGACAGTTTTTAAAAATTAAACTTTATGATGTAAATTACACTGTCAAAATGACTTTCTCAGTTTTACACTTTATCTACCGCTGACTGCAGACGGGCTCCGGAGCTGAAACGTCCCTGTCCTGTCTGACTTCTTTCTGTCTCTGTGTATGTGTTCTGATGAAGTTATGGTTGGTTGTGGTGGGTTTCCTTGGTTTGTACGTTTGGACAGGTATGACTGCTGCATGTATTTTCGCAGTACATCGATGGGTTTTTTTTAATTCTTTTTTAAAAGGAATGTTCCTAATGTTGTTCCCCATATACAGTGCTTGAGAGTGGAGAGGACTGCCGCCAGTCTTTGGGAAGGTGCAGCAGTGACACCCCTCTGACACACAGAAGCCACCTCGCGCTGCGAGCTGGCAGAGTGATGCTGGAGGGTGTTACTGCGGAGGTGCAGCAGGAGTGCACAGCCCTCGGCCTCCGAAACGCTGCGTGACGCCTCGCCGCTCGGGGTGGCCTGGGGCAGGTGGGCGCAGACAGGCACTCTGGCTGGGGACGTACATGGGGATCTCCCTCGGGGTGGGAGGTCGGTAGTTTGGGACGACAGGGAGTTGTTATCACGGTGATACACCCTGTGACCCTGCCTGTAGCAAGGAGATAAAGTGGCCATGGATCGCCGGGGCGGCATCCTTAGGCACCAGCAATTTTGCCCCATGTCTTTTGAATTCTTGGCCTTACTATGGATTATTCCAGCAGTTGCAGCAACTGGTGCCAGATGGCTCCTCCACATTTTATTCAAGCTGCTGTGTTTTTTGTATTGACTTTGATTTTGTATGTAAAAAGGAGCCTTCAGCAGCTGGAAAGGCCTTTTGTGAATCAAGAAAAACTGCTTTGTGCTTAAACAAATTGAAAATAGCTGTTGCTAAAAATACACACGTATTTAATTTTTAAAATTTGGAAAGCATTGCTGGATTTTGTTGTTGTCTGGAATACTGCAAAAGGTCACTTGTCCAGCACCGTCCATACTTGCTTCATTCTTTTCTCTGTGTTCTATTTAAATCACAGGTAGTTAAATGTTACTAAGTTCTGTTTTGATCATCTGACAAATTGCTCAGTTCAGCTTCGGCTCCTTAACTTTGTTTAAAAAATGTCTTAGCCCTCAGGAGCTGTGAAAGGCAGGGGTTTCCAGTGGCGGTGGTATTGCCGTGTCACTTCGAGTGCTCGGGTGTGCTTTACCTGCTGGAAGCTGGGACCGGTATTCCCAGGCAGAAGCACTCAGCGCTGAGTGCTCGGGGAGGATGGAGAGCTCTCCCTAAGGGCCTGCCCAGTACAAGTTCAGATACTGTCAGCAGGGCCAGGAGCGCAGGAAGCATCAGCAGTTAGGGTCCTCCTTGCCCTCTGATCGTGCTCTCGTTACTGTGAAGCCAGAGGTGGAGGACAATGATGCATGGTGTGGCACCACCTGGAACAGCGGTGGGAGCAATCATGGGCAGGAATTCCAGGTCTCCCTCCAGCCTTCTTCCTCCTTTCTTTTCATCTTGGCTTCTGGTCCCATCTCTCCTTCTCCCTCCTCTTCTCCATCCTCCTCCTGTTTCTGTGACAGGAGCAGACAGGCTCCAGTCCTCATTCTCAGAGTGGGAAAATTAATTTTGCCGGCACTGGCGAGAAGCCTGACGTTAAGTGGCTTCATCCATACAGAGGAAGAGGAGGGAGGTGTGTGCTGGTGAAGCATGCCTTGTCCTTCGCCGTCGCCCTTGAGGTGCCGTGGTGGAGTGGGATGTGAGCGCTGGGGCAGCACAGGGCACAGCACCGGCTCTTGGGAGCAGAGCATCTCCGGATCCCGTGAAATACCTTGCTGGGGCTTTTAGGGCTTGGCAGTAGTGGTGGGCAAAGCTTTCAACTTGAACTTGTTTTGTTGTGGGGAGGTTGTAGTGTAGAAAGTTCTCATTTGCTATTTCACTTGTTTTACTACTTTTGGAGCCAATCTGGTCTCACTTGCTTTTTGGGTTTTTTTTCAATAAGAGGTGGGGGAAAACAGGGGAATTTAATGATGTTTTTATTTCCTTTTACTACTAAAATAGTAGTTGTTTCCTCCCTCATAGATGTGTGTGAAATGTATTAAAGGAGAATTTAGGTTCTTGAAGAGCAAACACCTGTAAGGCAGCCCTCCAGCCAGCCCTGAGGCCGATGCTCTCATCTCTGTGACTTTGACTCTGCCTCACACACGCTGAACTTTGGGAAAAAGTGCTTCTCAATGAGATCATGATACGCTGCTCTTCCTTCTGAATGTTACTTTTTGTTTCATCAGCTCTGTTGGCTCCCACACATGGAAAATTTTTAATTTCCCACCAGCTATGTGGCTGAACACTTCAAGCAAGAGTGTTCAAGTCTTCAGGTCGTAGGCATGTTTTTGAGCTCATATGCACTAGAGATAATATCTGCAGAGGTTGTATTTTCTTTTTCTCGGTCTATACGGGAAAGGCAGTGGAACTGTTGAAACGTCTTCTAACGAACTTCGACTGCCATTAGTACAAATGCCACTTCCTACAGAAAGGTTGCTTCTGTAAAACAAATACACCCCCTGCCCTTTTCACCGTTGCATTTGGATTTTGGTACCTGGCCCGGGGCAGCCGCTGCCGCCGCCCGGCGCTGGGGGGACCCGGGAGCTGAGCTTCCATCCGGAGGAAAGCTGCTGCGTCTGTCTGCACAGTTTGTGCTTGTCACAGGACATTGCAATTGTCAGTGCCCATGTTAAAATAAACAATTAAAGGGAATTCTGACTGCAAAGCAGTATTTTGGCATATTTCGTGATTATCTGACTTTAGAAAAATAAACCCTGCCATCTGTGTTTCCCACTAATTCATGTCCATTGACTCCCCCATTCACCAACTCAAGCGAAATAGCGAGGGCAGACTAATCGTCACCTCTTTATTCCTTCAGAGCCCAGATGCTCTCTAAGACCTTATAGATGCTGAAAAAGTTTCTGCTGTTTCTATGTACTTTCTGCTCCTCTAATGTCATTGTCATGTATTCCATAAGCTTTTCTGAGCTATCATTGCTTTTTCTTCCCCCAATACGTGACTTCGACAGAGTTCAGCTTTTCCAGACTTTGATACCGAATATCCATCCTGCAGCCACGTTTCTGAGCACGCAGGGGATTTTTACCTGGGTCCTTTCTGACGAGAACAACGCGTGTATCTCAAAATTGTACCGGGGCTGCCGGCCGATGCCAAGGCCAGCGGGCAGCCTCCCCTCGGGAAGGGGCAGGGGATGCAGGGATGTGCCTGCAGCCGAGGGGGACAGGCAGGCACCGTCACCAGCTGCACCGAGAGCTCCCGGCGCCCTCCGTGACAGTGCTGCGGTGTGTGGTCGTGTGCTGCCAGCTTCGTCTGCGGCCGTACGGACTGCCTGCTCCTCAAGTGAGAGAACTATCGGACTTGTTCTAACAGCACGGATCGACACCATGGAGTAAGAATTCTGTATTTATTTGCTCTAACAGAGTTGCATTTTTAAAAGTAAAGTCTGTACAGGGGCTTTAGCAGAGAGAAGATGGAGAGCTCCTGAGAGCAAGTGATGCTTTCTCATAGCCTTAATTATATTTGCACTGCACCGGTACGGACAACGTAGATACTATCTTTGTTTGCACACTGTGACTTACAGTGGATCCTTTGTTCTGTCGTTTTATTTTCACCTTGTTTGATGTAGAAAGTGAGGAAGGCCAAAGCTGTGGTGTAAAAGCTGAAAGGGGTACAGAGTGTGTGATTACAGCAGCGCTGCTTGTTAGATATGGTTTAATTAGCGCATACATCCGTCGTGCAGCTTTGTCTTTGTAAAATATTGATTTACAGTATCAGTGTTATGAGTCCTGGAAAGCACTTAGTTCAGGAAATTATTCCCAAGCTATATTAAAAAAAAAAAAAAAAATAGTCTGTGACCGATGCAGGGCCTCTTGAGTGCAGCTTCGCTGCCAGGTCAGCAGCGTCCTGCCATTCCCCTCCGCTTCAGGCCATGCGGGACGGAGCTCTGAGCAGGAACTTCGTCATCGCTATGCGTTGAAACTTTCAGTTTCCATTAGCGTTTCCATGTCCCAGTGTTAACGATTATTGGATCACGGCATGGCATGTCGGTGGTGGAGCCGGACACTGACCTGGGGCACGGTGGCTGGATGCTGGACTGCGCCCGCGCCTCGGGCGTTGTTTTGCTGTTGTGTGCTGAAGCCGAGCTGCAACGGCCACCACAAATTAGAAATTAAACAAAACTTTACTTGTGGCATCAGGTGATGCAGCGGAGACCCAAAGGGGTCAGTGTCTGTGGCGCTCCCCGGTCCTTTGGTCTGCGGAGGGCCGCTCCGTGCCTGTTGTGCCCCGGGTGCAGACGGTACATGGTGCCCACCAGGTGAGCTTTGCAGAGCGAGTACCGGTCCCGCTCGGCCAGCCTCGCCTGCTGCTCGGCCCTTTGCCCTCCGCCTGCACATCTGCAGGGCCACGCCGCAGCACCCAGCAGTGCTCCTGCCTGGCTGGGTTTGTCCCCACGGCTCTGCTGTGCCCCCCCGCACCGGTGCCGTGTCCCCGACGGCCACACGTTAGACACGAGCAATGCAACCTTCCCTCCCGCCAGCGAAGACTGGTGTCCTCCTCTCATTCCTTCTGTTTTGCCCGGTAGCTGTTATACCCCTTCAGGATTGCTTTTTGGGGATTTTTTTACATAAACCTGGCAATAAACAGGTGCGTCCCAAACGGCATGGCGAAGCAGTGCTTTACGTGAGGTCTCGCCTGTTGCTCCGCCGCAGGGATTCACTGGCCGTGCACCCAGTCACTTGATTGTGCCACAGCTGCGGTTAGCCTGCAGGGACTGGAGGGTTGTTTATTTGGTTAGGAAGCTTTCATTGTGCCTTAGCACACATTTGCTAGGTAAAACAAACCCGAGGTATCAGCCTTTATTTGCCCATGACACTTTCCCTTTGCTACCCTTGCTTGCTTAAACTTGTTCTTTGTTAAAGACTTTTAACTCTCGCTTTTCCTCCCGTTATCAAACATATCAATGTTACTGGTTCTCTTTCTTGCCACTGAAATCTGAATTACTTATAGACAGATTTTCACTGCAGTAATTTTTAAACCATAAACTTGGGGGTTTTATTTCTCTGCTGTTGAACCATTTACTCATTACATCCTTTTCTTCCTTCATTTGCCTAAGCAGTAAAAAAAAACTTTATTAATCAAGCTTGTCTTCATTTTGGCACAGTTTGGTTGCTTTCTTTGTCTGTCCTCTAAATATTTTAAATGTATCTTTCTCTCTGCTACGCATGCCCCTCTAGATGATGTAGTAAAATTTTGGATTTGTGTTTTTCTACCATAGTCCCTTTACTGACGTCCAGGGCCGTTATCCCCTCGTCGGTGAGCAGTGCAGACCATGTTTTAAGGGTAACCTGTACTTTTCCATGTGGAAGATCGCCATCAGGGTAACCCGATCTTTTCAACTTTTTTCCCCACTTCTGAAGCTGCTGCAAAGTACCCTTACGGTCTGAGTGCCGGGCTGCGTGAGAGCCGCCAGAAACGGGCGCATTCTGTGCACAAGCAAAACGCTCTCCAGCTTGGGTGAAGCCTCAGGGTTACGCTTGGGTGTGATGGTCTGTGCTCTGCCCGCCTGGGTCCTGTCCTCGGCCGGGGTTCGCACCCTCCCACGCAGGCGCTGGTTTCTGTGGTGGTCCCTAACGGGCGCGAGCGGTCACTGTCTGAAAGCTGGCGGGTGTCCTGTGCCGCACCGGTCGTACTCGGCTCGCCTTCTGAAGCTGTTCTGTGGTTTGAACGATAAGGGTGATCAGAATTAAATCTATCCTTAAATTCTAGCTACTGTATGTCAGCCCTCCTTGGCCTCCCCTGGTATTTTCTCATCTGCCCCAAGGTGAGCAGTTGTGGTGCTCTCCACGCTTCCCTCAGGGAGGAGAAGCGGGGATGCGGTTTAACTAGGTCACAGTTTAACTTCAGTCATTAGCAGCGGTCATTAGCTGCAGTCGCCTGGGGATGAGAGGAGCAGATCCTGCTGCATTCGCAAAGGGTTTGCTGTAGCCGGGGTGCCCATCACCCAGCCAGGCAGGACAGCCACCCTCCTCCTCCTCCAGCGTCCCCTGCCCGTGCCTGCCGCCCTGCCAGCTGGGCTCTGCTCTGCGGGCCCCCAGCCCAGCCGCCCGCTCCGCTCCCCCCGCCCCGCTCTCATACGCTTTGCTTTTTTTGTCCAGAAGTGACTAAGCTTCCTGTTATTCCACTCTGTCAGTTTTTCCCCGATACTGGTGTCGTGTTGAGCAATATTTACTTGCCAGCAGCTTCCTCTGCCGCTGTCCTGCTCCGGCTCCGTTGTGTTCCCGTGTACCTTCCACGGCCACGCTTCGTTATTAGCAGCCCTTACGGCTGTTCGCATGCACTCAGTTGGACTTGTACCCACCAAAACCAGTATTTCTAAAGACGAGTCAACCCCAGAAGAGCTTTAACGAGTTACTGCAGGAAAGCCCCGTGAACCGACGGTCGGTCAGCAGAAAGGAAAGTCGCACTTGGGTTCTTCCTTTCAGCACGGGTATGGGTGCAGCCAGAGCGGGCATAGTTAAGGTGTCCTCAGCTATCCCGAGCTGATAAATGCTGCTCATGTGTGTGAAGGGATTGTCTCTGCCTCATCAGAAACCGTGGGCACATTGTGATTTAGAAGGGCTTTCCTCCAGACGACTGGAAATCAAAGGCTTCTCCCTGGGCAGCAGCAGCTGGGGCGCAGGCAGGCATTCCTTCTGGAGCTCCCGGGGCAGGGCAGGAGGAGGACACGGCTCTCCCTGGGTGCCCGGCCCAGCTGGCAGGGCGGGTGGTGGCTGAAGGTGTTTCTCACCGACCCCATGGGTACAAGGACCTCTGCCAGCCCTGCAGGACAGCCCTCTGCGCCGAGGCGGGAGGGCTGGGGACATCCCCAGTCTGGCACCCTGCGGGGTTCATGCACCCGGCCCCCGCCACCTGCCTTCGCTGGGACCAGCAGCAGTGAACCACCACGGCTCCCCAGAGCTGCCGCGGTAAAAATAACACATCAGGAGGAATAAACAAGTTATTTTTGTGTATTAGGGGTGGCCATGCGTAACTGACTCAGGGCCTCGGCTTGCCCGGCCACCGAGGGCTTACTCAGACATCCCGAGCATTTAGAAACAACCTGCGGCATTTCCCTTGGTTTTCGGAAGGTGGGATGGGGGCCAGCGGGCCGTGGGGGGTGTCAGTGTCCTGGGAGGGGCTGCTGGGCAATGCTGCTGCCTCTCGGAGCAGCGGGCATCCGAGTGCCAGGTCCGGAGGTGCCGCAGCAAGACCGGCTGGTCCTGCCCAGGCTGCTGCCAGTTCTGCTGGTGTTTGTGCCCGGGACACCGCTAGTTACCCCGGCGTTTCAACAGACTACGAGGCATTCAAAGCACTCAGACTTTCTGAAAATCAGCTGGTTTATAAAAAAATCTGAAATTTATACCTACATTCTTTAACCAGTAATATTTGACATGCTGCTGGCACAGTTAAATGGAAGGGACAGAGCCTGTTTTGCAAAGTTGGTGCAGCTGACTGTGACCTCCCCTGCCCGCTCCTCCAGCAGCGCTGCAGGACGCTGCAGCCACACGCTCCTTTGGACAGGGTTAAGATTTTGCTTTCCTTCAGAGAAACGTTTTCTAAAAGTTAATAGGGATAAAGCTAGTAGAAAATGAATAGCGCCCAGCAGAAATTGGGCATGAAAAATAACACAGAATGGAAAATAGTTTCTCTTACATGGAATTAAAGCGCTCGTCACCTGCAGGCTACAGCAGGCCTGGCTGCACGGGGGAGAACATCTCCCTCTTTTTTTTTTTTTTTTGTTTTGTTTTGATGGCACTGTACCACTGTAAAAGGTATTAATTTTAATTGTTTTAATTTACACGTGCTGAATTCCGTCAATTACTAAATTATATGGAGCAGTACCCATTCCCAGTTAGGCTCCACGGGTTTATGGCGATGAGCAATGACCATATAACAAGGCACTCCTCATTTCTGCAGGCTTTCTCCCTAGCCACTTCTAGAGGTTTTCTTCTGCCGGAGCAGGCGAGGCTTTAAGTGTGCCATCGGTGCTTGTACTGGAGCCTGGATTTTAGATTTAATGTTATCCCCATTTGACTTACACAGATAAATCGTTAGCGCTGGACACGCTCTCTCCGTGCCCAGGGAAGAGCACTGTTGGGTGCCGTGCTGGTTGCCAAGCCGTCTGCGGCACGGGCAGGTGCCAGCCGCTGCCCCGGCTACTTTGGCCAAAGGGCCGCCTGCACAGCCCTTAGATGTGTGTGGATGGAAACACCTCTTTTTTGACTGTAAAAGGTATCAGTGCAAGTCCTCGTTGTTTATTTGCATCCGTATAAATAGCTGCCCGCACATACCTGGTGGTGCGAGTGCTTTGGCTAGCGTTTGGCAGGGGGCTGCCTCCAAAGCTGCCCTGGCTCGGCTCCCGCGGCCGCCCCCGGGCTGCCCACGGGCACTGGCTCAGCGTTCCCTGCAGCTCCTAGTGCTGCAGACACCGGGACGTGAATTACGGGTGTCTTCTGGACCTTTACCAGAGCGAGTGGAAGCCTTCTGCTCTCTCTTGAAGGTAAGGAACGGTGGTAATGAGTGGGTATTAAGGAGCAGAGAGGATTTAATGAGCGCTGGCCTGGGGGCAGTTTGAAGAAGACGGGGCAGCATGGGAATTGGGCTGGGCTGTGGCCACATGTGGTACTATGATCGATGTGAGCTGTTATGGAGCCTTCTGCCCTCCCTGCAGTCCACGCTCAGTGCCTCGGGGCCAGAGAGGTGAGCTTCCCACCCGGCCGCTGGGGCGCTGCTCTCCTGCTGTGGGCAGAGCCTGAGTCTCTGCCTCTTGCAAAGCCTTTCGTTCTCCTCTTCAGCTCTCCTCCTCCTCCTCCACCCTCTCCCCTCCTCTCCGCTCGCTTGCCTTGTGGTGGTGTGCTCTCTGCAGTGCTTTTTCCTCATGCTCTTTTGTCTTACCTATCAAAATCAATTGTTTCTATTTTCTTTTCTATTCCCTGTCCCTTTCTTTTGTAGCAGCACTGATTTTGATGGTTCTCCAGAGCTTTGCTTACCTGTCCTGAGGGCATCTCTTTCTGTGACCAGCTATTCCTGGCACGTTTCATAGAGCTGGCCTCCAGGTCTCTTAAAAACTTGACTTACTGCATTTCCCCTGTGTTTCAGCACCTGCTGTCTGACAAATGTCACGTGTGATCTCTCTTTTCCACCAAATCCTCCACTCTTCAAACACCTCGTTTGCTTCCACACCCAGCAGACAGCAAGGAGAGTGAGAAGGAGTTGTGAAGAGCGACAGAAACTATCCCCTGCCTTACCCTGTGGCAGATGGGTAACTTACTTGGGTTTTTTTCATCAGAGAAGTTTCCACGAGAGTTGTGTACCATATAGCCTGCCCTTCCCCTGTTTCCTTTTGAAGTGTTTGCTATTCCTTTGCATAAAACTTAGTCTTAGATATGATTTGTAGTAGTCAGTTTAACTCCAGGAGAAAGATTTCATTACTTGGTGGAACGTAAAGTTCAGCTAGGGCCAAAGCTAACAATTTTACTTATGTTATAATTATGACTCAGTAGAGAGCAAAAAGAGGAGAGCAGTGTTTGTTCTGTCTTGTGCAATTAAGGAAAAATGCAAGTCTAATTTTCTGTCAGCCTAATCTTTATCTTTAATGATTGTTCTTTGATTTTCACTTCAAAAAAGACAGAATCGAGCTTTAAAAGAAAAATTTCAAAGGTCCAGGGGTATTTAATTGCCAGCCAACAGAAATCAAGGGGAAAGGTGTGGGGACACGGCAGTGCCCTGTGGGTGGGTGGCACACCAGGTTTCAGGGACAGTTGCTGATCTGTGGATGCTTTTAGGCTTGAGGTCCCTGCCTGGTCCTTGCTCATAGGTGCATGCTGCTGGGTTCGTTAATTCTTGTTGAACTACTGATTAAGTCTTGCGAAATGTAACTGCCATCGATAACTTGTTAAGTGTAGTAATGCCAAGCTGCAGGAGACTTTGCAGTTGTTTAATTGCAGCACAGGCAGCCTGGTGAGATGTGGCGAGGAGCTGTGTTTCACACCGACCCTTGGACAGCTGGCCCTGTCCTGCGCTGCTGCGTGATTGCCCATTAATTACTGCTTTGTTTAGCCTACTTCTGCTTACAGCTGCTTCTGACAGCTCCCGCTCCATCAGCGCAATAAATAATAATCAGATGCTGACGCTTCTTGGCTTGGTCGGATATGCAGACAGACTGTTTGCTCTGGATTCTTATTGCGCCCATCCCAGGGATGCAGTTAAACTAAATACCTGTTTTGTCACGGTACGTGTACCTGCCACCACAGGTACGTGTCTGTGGGCTGCGGCAGTCCATGCCCGCCAGGCTGTGGGGTACACGAGGGTGCCAGAACCAGGGTCACACAAGTGGCTGTGCCTCCAGGCATCACATAGTGCTGGTGGTGATGCCCGGTGTCCTTCGGAGGCAGGGTGGCAGGACGCTGTGCTGTGGGGACCGTTGGGGTGCAGGAGCATGTGCCTGTCCTCAGGCTGGGCCGGCACACGTGTCAGCCTGGCTGGGAGCCGCTGCTCACAGCCCTCATTCCTGCCACCGCTCTTAGGAGGACCGAGTTGACTGGAGAGGGGTTGGTGGTTGTTTTTTAAAGATGTATTTTGTTGGAAATCACTGTCTTGTCAAAAGCTGGCGGCATTGGCTTCACTGAGTTCCCTGTTGTGGAAAACACGTGAAATTTTTTCTTAAAAATGGTTAAAGATTTCCTGATCAATTTTTTTGGTTTTTTTTTCAGAACAGGAATTCTCCTTTTTTTTCTAGATTATAAAGTTCTTGTTGGACAGGGAAAGTATTTTCTGCTTTACTCAAAAAGTTGGTGGGTTTGTCCTTTCAGTTGCAGCAGTGATGTCGGCTGGAAGAGGGATGTCCACTGGCCCGATGTGTCTCACTACTGAAAGCTCGCAGCGTTTTTCCGTCCTTTTCTACGTTTTTCTAAGTTTTTCTTTTCTCTTTTGTGTCTCTCTTTAAACCTCCCATAAGTTCAGTTTCTGTTATGCTATTTCATTGTCCTGTGCTGACTTGCTGGACTCTGTCTCGTGCCTGGCGTTGGGATTAGCTGGACCTTTGGCAGCTGGGCACAGACATAAGCCACATCCTTCCTCCTGCAGCAGGGGATGCCCTGAGGAGTGCCCGCCGTTCACCATCCATCAGTCCCAGCATCCTCGTGTACCTCGGACCTGAAGCCCCCATGGAAATTACATCTCCAGGCTTAATGCTTTGTGGTGACATTAGACTAAACCAGTTTTGAAATCCAGTGCAATTAGGGGTAAATGTGAACCATACCTCCTGCATAGGCCTTTCTTGTGTGCCTATGTGAGTTATTTCATAGAATCATGGAATCGCAGAATGGTTTGGGTTGGAAAGGACTTTAAAGACCATCTTGTTCCACCCCCCTACCACGGGCAGGGACACCTCCCACTAGACCAGGTTGCTCCAAGCCCCGTCCAACCTGGCCTTGAACACCTCCAGGGATGGGGCAGCCACAGCTTCTCTGGGCAACCTGGGCCAGGGTCTCACCACCCTCACAGTCAACGATCTCTGCCTAATATCTCATCTAAATCTGCCCTCTTCCAGTTTAAAACCGTTCCCCCTTGTCCTATTGCCATTGGCTTTCTGGGCTGCGAGCACACCTTTCCAGCTCATGTTGAGCTTCTCATCCACCATCACCCCCAAGTCCCTCTCCTCAGGGCTGCTCTCAATCCATTCTCTGCCCAGCCTGGATTTGTGCTTGGGATTGCCCCAACCCACATGCAGGACCCTGCACTTGGCCTTGTTGAACTTCATGAGGTTGGCACGGGCCCACCTCTCCAGCCTGTCCAGGTCCCTCTGGATGGCATCCCTTCCCTCCAGCCTGTTGACTGCGCCACACAGCTTGGTGTCATCAACAAACTTGCTGAGGGTGCACTGTCAGTTTCTCTTTTTTTTTTTAATTACTGTGTAGACTGGCATGCCTTAATTTGATTACTTTGTAAGCAGACCGTACAAAAAGTGACAGAAGTGTTCAGTTTTCAGTTGCCAAGGGCAGAACTTGGTGTCAGCTGCCAAAGGCAGCCTGTCCTCTGCTGTCACACACCTCTGCCCGAGCAGCACCCACAAAGGTGTTCCCACAGCCGAGAAAATGCTGTTACTTGCTGAAATGCCCAAGAGAGTCTCTGTCACAGTCCCCTGACATCTCTCCCCCTTCCCCTCCGTAGCTACTGCTCTCGGTTTATTTTGGCAGTGCTGGGTATGGCAGTAATTAAGTAGAGAGGTTTGGACGTTATTGAAGCAATGTGTTTCCATCTAAGAAAGTTTGCTGTACTGTGGAAGGGCTCAGTTAGGGGTGAGGGACTGGAGAGTTGTTTGCATTCCTGAAAATCAGATCACTTCTCTGTGCCTCCTTCAGCGACTTCCAGTGCAGAGCCGTGCCTTGCAGGTAGTGGGATCTCCTGGCACGCAAAGTGTGCTGGCTTTAATTTGTCTGGTTTGACTGAAAATGCCAGCCAGCTCCATGCTGACCTGCACAGAGAAGCAGAGCTGGTTGCTCGGCGGAGATTTCAGTGTGGCGTTACTGAAAGAGATTCAAGATCGTTTCTCATGCTGGTACTTAAAAATTGTTATCCTTCATAAACTTGGGAAAAAAGCTCTTTGTGGTGAGCCTGGTTGTGCGAGTCCGAGTACGTACATTGCCTGTCAAACGCAGCAGGATTTCTGCAGATCAGGGATCCAGTTCATGTCTGCCTGAAATATTTGGGGATGGAAGTAAACTGTCTTGCACTGCACAGGCAGTGTCTTGGTTTTGTTTTGTTTTTCTTTTCAGGCATTTTATGAGGATTTTAGCACATGGGTGATTTCGTGGCCAAAGCTGCCTGAGAGAAAGTTAGCTATTCACTTTTCCAGGTAAAAATAGCAGTTGCTTCCCGTAAGTGCCGCTAACCCACTCTTTGTTACTTGTATAAGGATCCGTTCGAGCCCCGTGCTTGGTGATCGCTTGGTGAAGATTCCCTGTCTGCTTTTCACATTCAAACAAAAGTGGCATCTCAGCGAAGCTCAGGGGATGCATTTCAAATCGCGTCCCTGGGCTTTGGTATCGATTTACAGAACGGTTCCCGTTTGACTGGTTGACCTTGGTTTTGGGGAAACGTTTTATTTAAATATTTTCAGAAAATTTCACTTTAATTATACACGCGATTAATTTCCCTCTTTAAGCTCTGCATCTCATTTCCAGCAGGCTGCTCCGACGCGTCAATGCCTTGGCATTTTCAGGTTAGGATTCCAGCAGTAATTTCCAGTGTCGGTGGTGCAGGGCTGCAGTTTTCACCAATGCTTTTAAATCGTCCTCTCTTCAGTAGAAATCCAGACAAAAAATAATGACAGCAGTTGACCTTCAGATTGCTAAAGGAGGGCCGTTGGTGTGCTGTTGGAAAGTGGAGAACAATTTATTGATATGACGTTAATTTTTTTGTTATTCAGCAATGACCTTAACTATAAATGCGAGAAGAGGCTGCCCGGCGTTGGCAGCCTGCGCGGCCGCTGATGTCTCACCCGGCACGGCAGAACATTGCAGTCTGTGTCCTCGTTTCACCCGGAGCTTCGTCCCTCAACAGCCAAGGATTCATTAATTAGGATGGAGGCAGATGAGAGACCTCCCAAGTTTCACTACCCGCATAATACAGTTTGCTAAAAACCTGACCCTGCAAGGGACCCAGCACGAGCAGATTCCAAGAGAGATTAAACACCAACACTGCAAAAATGTAGTAGCAAAAGTAGCATGCCTTGTGGTGGGTAATACTGCGTGGAAGTTTGTAGGGATCACTTCTCTTAATGGAGTGCATACGGAAGGAGCCTTCCGAGTAAGTCTGATGGGCGTAGGATGTTACAGAAGAGGTCTACAGCAGTGAAGATTTCCCACATCCAAACAAAACTGGTGAGATTCCTTCAATACAGGAGCGTGAGGCTGGGGACCGTCCTTCGTGTTGCTGTTTGACTGTCTCAGCCCGGCTCCCCTTTGCAGCATCTTCGTGGTCGTACCCTGAACGCCTGCCTCCAGGCTTCTCTTTCCCGAATGCATCTGTCTCCACACTGTGTCTCGTCGGGGTGTTGTAGCAGCCTGTTATCAGCTCTTGGTTTTATCTTTGTGTTTAAATTAGTCCCACAGGTCTACAGCGCTCTGCCGTTTTCATGCCTCGAAAAGCCGGGATGCGTTTCAGCGGTGGTGCTGGGGTGTAGCGCGGGCAGCTCCAGACACGGCTGTGTTGCTGAGGATCCGCCGGCTCCTGCTGCTTCCCGCATTATGTAAAGGGCTGCCTTCGAATTACCGTTATTAAAAACACCCGGGCACTTTGCAGCAGCGGTGGAAGCGCAGGCAGGCGCAGCTGTGCGTGCAGCTACAGCCTTGTGGAAAGCTGTCGGAGCAGCCTGCTGGAAATGAGATGCAGAGCTTAAAGAGGGAAATTAATCGCGTGTATAATTAAAGTGAAATTTTCTGAAAATATTTGATATCTTTTTAAAGGATGTTTTTGGTTTTGCAGTGGCTATATTGTGCATTGGTGATCAAATCACTCCCGCTTAGAAAGAAGCGTGGCAGTTTGCAGCTGCACTGTGTTTAACGTTGCTCACGTCCCAGACACTGTAATCGCAATGCAATGGTGTATCACTGCCGTAAAGCCTCGTCAGAGCTTTAAGGAGGGAAAGGTGCGCTTCCCCTTCCTAAGTAAATGGTTTTGTATGACGAGGAGAGTCGTTCCCGCTCTCCCCTCCCGGTCCGTGTTCTGGAGCTCACCCCAAGCCCCCCGGGGCCCTTCGGCCTCTGGCCACGTCCAGTGGCAGGCCGGGGGTGCTGGTCCCGGGGCTGTGTGGCAGGGCCGGGCGGGGGGATGCCAGGCCGGGGACGAGCTGCAGCCACAGGGGTCGGTGGGAGCCAAGGGCAGCCTTCGGGGGCGCTGGGTGCCTCCTGCGGCGGGTGCCCCCGGCCGGGCTCGCTCCTGCGCTGGGGGCAGGGGGAGCGGCGCGGCGGTGGTGCCTTGCCCCCTCTCGTGCCGCCTGTTTGCCTGGCCTGGTCTGCATGGTGCGGGGTCGATTTGTTAGGCGGATGCTGTGGTAGCGCTGTGCGTGGTGCCTGCGCGCTGTGGGGCAGAGCTGGGTAGATCCAGCGCCAGAGCGGGTGGCGGGGCTGCTGCCGCAGAGGCAGGGCCGGCGAGCTCCCCGTGCCTGGCCTCAGCTCGCAGGTGCAAGCAAAGGTGATGGCAGTTTTTCTCTCCACATCACAAAAGCCAGGTTTTGTTTCTAAACTGTAGCCATCCGGTTCTAAACACAGCACCTATAACGGAGAAGGCTGCTGCGCATTTACACTTGGGTGAGGGCACTAGTTACCCAACTTAGACCACCGTGCCAACCTCCTCCCCTTCTCACCAGCTGGAAGAGACTTAAAATGCCAGTGCGCTGCAAAAACAAATGAAAATAGTTACATCTGGGGTTTCTTTCATATTTTACATGTGCGTATGTCTACCTTAAAAGTTACATTTGATATCTAGTAAGAAATCTGTGCTTGAATCAAGGGGCCATAAAGAGCGTGCGGGAGGCGCTGGAGGCAGCACAGAGCGAATGCCGGGGCTGGGGCAGTGAGAACAGACAGCCAGGGCAGGTTTTTAAACGATTTTAAAATTCATCAACTATGTAAAAAGTATATGATAACATACATGGTGTCATCCCTCTTGTGGTATTCCCTTTTTAAGTCTGCCGTAAATAACACTGACCCGTTTCAGCAGCTCTGCTGAACAAGGACCGTGTCCTTTTTGTTTGTTCCCCCAGTTTGGATGCGGTGTTTGACAACTTGCCTGTTTTCTGTTATACCACACCAAAACAAATCGGAAGCCTGAAAATATTATTAAATATTAATTATGCTGCAGTACATCCATTAAACAGTTACAGTGGAGCCCGATGGATTTTTCAGCTTACTGCTCATTTTAATCATTTACTTGGAACTGAGATCCTAAGAGCAGAGGCTGCATGGCAAAAAAAAAAAAAATGTTTTTCGGACCAAGTCATTTACAGGGAGATTATACACTGTGAACAGAAATGTTGATAGACGTAATCCTCGGTACCTGCAGCTGGCGAGGCTTTGTACAGCACTGCTTTGTTCACAGCCGCTTGCTGGTTGGCACCACATGAAGCTGCAATGATAAATACATTAAATCTTGCCTGCGTTTTACTTGATCTTGACATAAAGTCATTCGTTTTACTCTTAAAATGTTAGTTCTTACATGCTTGAGTAAGGATCACACGGCTTACTAGCGATTGCTCTAACAGGATTTTATGGCTTTGGGAGTTGAGAGAGAGCCGTTTCTGAAGTCCTTGCTCGAAATGTTTTGTGGTTTGTCACACTGTGTTGTCCGGGTGCAGCCCCTGGAGATAACCAGCTCCTGGGGGCTCCGGGGTTTCCTGTATAGCCTGGGAAAATGCGGTTCCCTCGTGTCCTGCAGTGCTGCACTGCTTGGGGGCAGGGGGGGTTACCTGGGGAGAAATCCAGGGTTACTCAACCTCAGTCTATAGAGTTTGTGTGTCTTGGGACTGGTGGTGCCATAAATATAATATTGATAAATTGATACATATAATGTTTATATACAGACACACGTGGATATACAAATATTTGTAATAATACAAATATCAATCCCAAATTGTATTAAAGGCTTAGAAACATATTTATGTTTCCTTAGACTATTGACGCATTTGCCAATGGCTGTTTTTGAAACAAAGATTCAGGCTGGTTTGGTAGAGCTTCCAGTGGCCACCTTAGCCCCAGGTTCCAGACTGACTTGAGCTGGAGGGATGTTTCGATGACGCCGTTGTGGGTGCTGCACAGGAGGAGGAGGGTGCAAAGCAAAGTGATGCAGGTGTGAGTGTCCCCATCTGCATCCCTGTCCCTATCCCCATACCACTTGTTCCTGGAGCTGGGGATCATAGAATCACAGAATGGTTTGGGTTGGAAGGGACCTTAAAGCCCATCTAGCTCCCACTCCCCTGCCATGGGCAGGGACATCTCATAGAATCATGCAATCGTTTAGGTTGGAAAAGACCTTTAAGATCATCCAGTCCAACCATTGACCCTACTCTACCAGGTCTGCCGCTGAACCATGTCTCCAAGCACCACATCTACACGACTTTTAAACAGTTCTAGGGATGGTGACTCAACCACCTCCCTGGGCTGCCTTTTCCAATGTTTGGTAACTCTTTCAGTGAAAAATTTTTTCCTAATGTCCAACCTAAACCTCCCCTGGCGCAACTTGAACCCATTTCCTCTTGTCCTATCGCTAGTTACTTGAGAGAAGAGACCAGCTCCCATCTCACTACAACCTCCTTTCAGGTAGTTGTAGAGAGCAATAAGGTCTCCCCTCAACCTTCTCTTCTCCAGACTAAACAATCCTGATTCCTTCAGCACTAATTCCTCCCACTAGACCAGGTTGCNCCCCCGAGCGCAGCAGAGGGGCAGAATCCCCTCCCTGGCCCTGCTGCCCACGCTGCTGGGGATGCAGCCCAGGATGCGGGTGGCTTTCTGGGCTGCCAGCGCACATTGCCGGCTCATGTTGAGCTTCTCATCCACCAACACCCCCAAGTCCCTCCCCTCAGGGCTGCTCTCCATCCATTCTCCGCCCAGCCTGGATTTGTGCTTGGGATCACCCCGACCCACATGCAGGACCCCGCACTTGGCCTTTGCACTTTCCCTCATTTTCCCCTGCCTGCTCCTGCTCGGGGCTGTGCGGTTTCAATTGCCAGTGATGACAAGGCGAGGGCTTGGCCAGGCCGGAGCAGAAGGTGCATCCATCCCACGCCGCTGGCCGGGGGAGCGGCTCTGGCAAGTCCCGCAGTGTGTCCCCTGCCGCGGTCCCCGTGCGTGGGCTGGCAGGAGCGCTGGGGCAGCTCCCAGCAGGCTTCAGAAACAGCGGGGCCGGTTTCGCCACTGTGCTGGTTTCTTTCCTTCTGAGTTCATGCTGGGAGTCTGCTTACTCTTTTGGTTTTTCTTTCTTTTTTTAAGCCTGTTGAATTTCACAGCAATAAGGCGGCTCCTCTGCGATTCTTCCCGTACAAGTGCCATTAGCAGTATAAGCCAAAGTGATAAATTACAGGGTTTGAGACTTTTATCTACAAGGTACACACACAAAGACATCATTAAGTGGTCACTTCGGTGTGTTTTATGGCTACACTGGATATGAAAAGATGCACAAAGATAATTAAAAAATATAAAACTTGTAGCCGAATCAATTTAATTATTACAACTGAGATCACATCATGCCAAAAAAGTGAGACAAAGCGCCTTGGCAAATTCAAATGAGTCAGATTTCTCCTTTTGTAAAGGCCCGGTAGGTGCCTGCAGGAGGCCGGGGTGCCCGGTGCCGTCGGGATGGGGAAGCAGCACGGCACAGCCCGAGCGGGGACCTGGGGGCTGCTGCTGTTGGGGCACCCAGGCACGTCCCGGCCCCATGGCAGCGCTGGCACCGCTGCAGTGGTGACCGCCATCTCCCGTTAGGTCCTGTCTCTGCAGGGCTGACTTGGGAAATCCTTGTTTTGTACCTGTTCTGGTAGTGCAGATTTTGGCACAGAACTCCCAAAGTGACCAGGAATAAATGAAAAAGGCCTCTTTTATTATTTTTTTTTTCTCCTTTCTGCAATAATGGCCATAAAACTGTAGAAAGAAATATATGATAAAGAAATAAATCAGTGAAGCCTATTCGGAAATAATTCTGCTCAGCCACTGATGACTTGATTTAGGTGAATACATCAAAATAATGCACTGCAGTAGCTGCAGCGCAGCATGCGCATTACAGTTGGGCTTACCAGAGACGGAGTGAAGGCCTCCGCGGCCGTGATAAAGTGTGAAGCTGGAAGGAGCGCACTTGCAGGCAGCCCGTCCGGCTTCGCCTGTCCCGGCACGGTCCCCCAGCTCCCTCCTCCTCCTCAGCCCTGAGGAAGGCAGCTCGTGCCAAGAGGGGCTGCATTTTGGCACAGGGGCTCCTGCAGAGCCGGGCGCCTGCACCGGAGGGTGAACCCCAGGAGGGTGGTGGGGATGCGGCAGGAGGCAGAACAGCCCCGAGCTAAGGTCTTCCAGAAATAGCAGGCTTAAACCAAGCTTGAAACAGCTCCGAACCAAAGTTAAACTCTTTTCCAGAGCATGGCCGAGCTTTGATTGGTATTCCTGGAAACAGGACGTCACCAAATATACTGAAAGTATCTGTTAAATGTTTAGAATGCTTTAAAAGCAGAAATTATTCGCTTGCTTTCTACTACAGGACCTTTAGTAAGTTTAATAAATAAGTTTATAGTCAGAAATGAAATAGCTGCATTTACATGCGTGAGGTTTGCTGAGGCAGTGTCCGGAGCCGGGCAGGGATGGGGCTGGCGTGGTCCCGGGGCTGCCAGGGAGACTGCAGCTCTGCGGGGGCTTCAGTGCTAAAGCCTGCTGTTAGGTGGAGAAAGGTAACGACCAGTAAAAGCAAAATTATGGTGAGTCTTGCTGACACTGTGAACTGGCTGGTTTGGGGCTTTGCAGAGGAGATTGGTTGGAACACGAGCAAGGGAAAGTGTCGGTGCCGATGGCGCGGTGTGCGTGCCATCGCTGCGTGGTGTCACCATCACTGCGAGGTCCCTCCGCTCTCGTCACATTGTCACGCTCCCCACTACAAATCTGCTCCCCAAGATCCATATTTAAGGGCTGAATAAATGCGTATTTTGGCTACCTAATAAAACCCAGGGCGTTTTTTTTTCGTTGTTAAAAATACTTTCTGCCTTTCTTTGCTGACACTTGGCAGCTATTGCAGTCTGGCAGAAAGCCTTAAGGGGAGACATATTCAGCCTGAACTGAAGCCTCTGGAAAGTTACCCTGATGATTTTTATCCTTTTATTTGATTGTTGCTATTCATTAAAAATGTGTTCTCCATGAGAACTTCATTAATGTTAGTGCTGACAGAAATCTGTGCTCGGTGACATGGGGCAGTGCAGGGCTGTTGCTGCTGGGTGCTGCTGGCGATTTATTTCATCTGCCACATGTGTGCCCCTGGACCCCCCCCACCTCCCGTGGGGCTGGTGGCAGCTTCCCAAAAATCAGCAGGCAGTGAGTGGGTCAGGTGCTGGTTTGGAAGAGTGTTGTGGAATGGCAAGGGAGAGACGAGGTATAGATTTTTTATTGCTTTCTTTTCTGTTCCTGCCCACCTGAATTCCAGCAGTGACACCGTCCTGGCTCCCGCCCGTGCCCATGACACCTCCTGGAGCGCTTGCACGGGGCAGGGACATGAGGGTGAAATGTGTGGCCTGTGATGCCTCGGTATCTTGAGGAGGTTGATTTATGTAAATGCTAAGGAAGTCGTTATCCTGTTGTTTATTGTTATTATTATTAAATAGTGAAATGTAGTCTAACTGCATACATAACGCAGGTGTAAAAACAAATTGAAGTTTGTAGGAATATTAATGCAGCAAAAATGCTGCAGTTAGTTAGGAAGGGGAGCAGACACGTGAGTGGTACCTTCCAGTGGTTCCCTGTAGTTGTTTCTTTTTTCCACTTGTGATTAACTTAAACAATATCAAATTCATAGTTTACTAACGTCAGTTATTTTGGCTGATGAGTTGCTGGGGTGAGGTGGGGGCGGTGGGACACGGTTTGCCTCCGGCTGGCAGCAGCAGTGCCCCCATGGCACGGGGCCGCAGCGGGCCGGGGGTGCTGACTGGCTGCGCACCACAAGCTTTCTGAGTGTGCATGCGGCGTGGATGCGGCCCCTCTGCTGCTGTCACTTGGTGCTGTGGCCGTGCACTCAGTGCTGTGCTCCTCAGCTTCCCTGTTTTGTAACGGGGATATTCAGCTGTGACTGGCCGGTGCGTGTGCATGAAACCCTTTGTTTAATAGAAATTCAGCAGTTGTTGTCAATATTTATTCTCGTCCGCTGCTGTTTAATCAACCCCTTATCATGTTTGATGCTGCTTTCCCTCTGCTAGCAGAGACTGCCGTGGGTGTTGCGGCTGCTGGTCTCTGCGTGGCCATACCGGCTTGGCACCGTGCCGTTCCCAGGCTCGCGTTGGACCGCAGCACTCGCATCCCATGGCTGCAGGAGAGGTTCACCTCCACCACTGCAGCTCCGTGCTTGGTTTGTAGGTTGGATTCTACCTTACTTACAAGTGTCTTTAGTTATTTTGAGGCTAGTGTTATAAAGCTGGGGCTAGTGGCAGCCCACGCATCTCCGTGGCCACTGGAAGCAGGAGGTGGGACTGGCTGGGACGATTTTCCAGAGCGGAGAAGCGTGTTTGGGCAGATCAAAGCGTGGCGGTGATAACTGGGGAAAACTGATGAGGTCTGAAGGGCAGCTTGAGCTGCTAGCGAGGGGAGAGACCTAAACTGCCACATCCATCGCCGCCGGCCTCTGCGCCTGCGGTCCTCTGGCTCTGCACATCACCAGGCCGCTCGCTGTACTTGAGGGAACAATGTGTATTTTAAGGGAGGCATTTGTCTCTCCTGGTTCTCCATGTGTTTGTTGTAGGCAGCTGCACCGGCACGCTTCCTCGCAGGGCAGCCCAACCACAGTGGTGCCAGGAGTGTGGTTATCCTACAGAGAAATAAGAGCCTGCTGGGTTTTGCCGTGCCGTGGCTTATTTTCATTTTATGCGTGGAAACCACATACAAAACCAGAAATAACCAAATGATTTTCATCTTTTTCACTCGAGCACAAAGCATTGATTGTCCCATCTTGGCATTTGCCCTTCTGCTGGTGCTCTGGAGCTGGTAGGTTTTCCTCCGGCATGCCAGTGCTGTGGAGGGACAGGCAAAGTAATGCACTGCTCAGATGGCTCCAAGTCCAGCGAAATGCAGCAACATCCCCCTTCATCCCCGTGGAGTGAAATCACCGTGGTGCAGGAGGTGCAGATCCCGTTTTGAGATGCTGCATCGGACTTTGGGCTGGAGCCCTGAGTCCCCCGGTCCGTCCCTCCGCTGTCGGGAAAGTTGCCGGTTTGGAGCCCGGAGTGGTGTGTGCCAAGGGCCAGCCCTGCGACAGGGGCACTGGGGACGGGGCCGACTGCCTGGATTTTAACGAGTTTTGGAACAGCCTAATTTAAAAAATAGAAATTTGTTTTTAAGGATAGATCCTCAGGATGGTTTGTGCAAAGTATAGAATCAGGTGTTCCCATTCCGGGACAGAGACGTGTATACTTCCCGTTGAAAAGCCTGTGGCTGACTGGGATGGAGTGCTGCCGACAGCTCTGATCTGCACCGCCCGCGGTGGTCGGGTCCCCGCGAAGGGCCGCGGCACATGGTGGTGTGCTCACACGGCTCACGGGAGCGGCTAACGAGGAAGCACACCTCGTTACCGTTCAGTGGGTTTGTCCGGCTCAGCCTCCGGAGGAGCCTGGGGGACGCATCAGGGTGGCGGGTGCCCGTACCCTCCTGTACGCCTCTTGGGGAGCCAAAAACAAGCTCCTCGCACATCTGCAGTGTGCGGTTTTGGACAAAAAAAACCAGTCACAGCTGTTTCCCCCTGGCAAAAAACCTGAATTCATTTTCAGCTTTCACCTTCAGTAGAAAAAGAGTGTCTGCAGAGGGTGCGAGCACCAGCTCCTGCGCCGCCGCCAGCGTCCCTGTGGCACAGCCCAGGCCTGGAGAGGTCTGAGGGGTCTTCACGGGGCGGTGCCCTCACCTCCTTCCTCTGAAGTCCTGCAGTTGCCACCAGCAGGTGGTCTGGTCACACATGAAAATTATTTGGGACTATCCAAGCCCACGCCACCTCCTTGGCAGAGTGTGGGGCCTGGCCGCAGCGGAGGTTGCCACGGGGCCTGCCTCCGCCGGCACGGACGGGCGATCTGCCTGGGGGTTCGTTAGCAAGCGTGGCTCCCAGCCGGTGGGTTTGGTGGGGAACCGGCTGCTGGTTACGGTGTCGGACCGGCTCCGGGGAGAGGCACCCGCCATCCCACGGCACCGGGGGCAGCGGGCCGTGCGCCGGGGCGGTGAGGAGCTGGGGTGCAGGGACTCCTCCTCCGGCGTGTGTTGTGCTGGGTCTCAAAACGGGCTGGACCTCAGCGCTGTGTAGTGCCTTGGCAGTGCCGGTCCTGCCTCTGATCCCTGCCTGGCTTCGGAGCCCTAAGCGTCGCCGTTGGCTCACCGGGACCGCAGTTTGTATGCTTCAAGTCAGTAAAATAAGCCCAGTAACTCTTTTTGTTCAATACGAAAAAAAATTTCTCTTTATGCTTGGCAGGGCAGCTACTACAACGAAGCGAGTGCAAACAGTTTATTTTTAAAAAGAAAACCATAGCTTACGTGTAGTTAAATGTTTTCCTGTAAAACACATGAGCATCGGTATAAATAGTTTTACCATTTACAGGCAATATTCAGATTTTACGTAACAGCCATCTTCCTGCTCGGGTTGTAACGCGCCGAGCTCTCTGCTGTCGGAAGGAATTTATACTCCCAAAAAGAGGGAGGTGTTTCCATGTTTGTTTTGGATCAAAACCCTGTAATCTGTCGCAGCTGCGCTGTTCAGCGTGGCTGCTGTTTGCTGGCTCTGGCTGGCACGGAGGCAAATCGGTCGGGTACCGGCAGCGCCGGCAGAGCCCCCGGCCGAGAGGAGCGTCCTCCGCTGCGGCTGCTGCCATTCCGCATCGTGGTGGGTTCGGAATACCCAAAACTGATTGATTTAATTATGTCAGTCATTAATAATTGTTCAATAGTGACGGGACGGTAAATGTTCTTGCAGTGCAGTTGGGATGTGCAGCACTCATAGGAGTGTCTGCTGGCCACAGAAGCTTTTTCTTTTGTTTTTAGGAGGTAGCCTGTCAAATATTAGAGGGTTATTGTGTCTGACCTTCAAAAGCAGGACTTGGTAACTCTAATGGCACAGAAATGCTTTGGTGAGTCCATCGTAACGTTGCGGGTGGTTGAAGGCCGTGGTAACTGCCAAAGGCCATCAGCAGGGATTACAGCCTGCTTCTGGTTGCTGCTTTTATGTTTAAAAGCCAGGTTCTTTGCACCCTGTAGCGTGGAGGTTGTCTCATTGATTTAATGGTAGCAGCAACGACAGCAATGCTGCATTCAGGATCTCGTATTTAACCATAATTTCACAAAACCACCTGAGGAAAAAATGTTTGCTCAAAACCCAGAGCAACTCCACAGGGCTGGTGTTTCTTTCACATCAGTTTTATTTTGGAATAAGCAAGAGCAGAGTTGGGGCCACAGTTTGTGTTTCCCTGTGGCACTGGAAGACTGGTCTTCCCTGTCGCACACGAGGTGCCCCATGGACACCTCCACCGAGGCCGGGGTCTGGCACTGGCTGCGGGCTGTGCACCACGGGGCAAAGGCAGCTCCTCATGCCCGTCCTGCCCAGCCGCGGCCAGCCGGCACGGGCACCCCACTTTTCTCTCCTGCATCTCTCTTGCTAAGAAACAGTTTTTAATTGGAGAATTAATTTGGTTCCAGGACATCCTGAGCAACCATACATGCTAAAAATTTCAATTGAAAGGTTGTTTGTCCTGATTTGGGCTGGACTGGCCATGTGAACACCTCCAGGGATGGGGCAGCCACAGCTTCTCTGGGCAACCTGGGTCACTGTCTCACCACCCTCACAGTCAAGAATTTCTGCCTAATATCTAGTCTAAAGCTGCCCTCTTCCAGTGTAAAACCGTTCCCCCTCGTCCTCTGGCTCCACTCCCTGATCCAGAGTCCCTCCCCAGCTTTCCTGGAGCCCCTGGAGGGACTGGAAGGGGCTCGAAGGTCTCCCCGCAGCCTTCTCTTCTCCAGGCTGAACACCCCCAACTCTCTCAGCCTGTCCTCCCAGCAGAGGGGCTCCAGCCCTTGGATCACCTCGGTGGCCTCCTCTGGCCCCGCTCCAGCAGGTCCATGTCCTTCTGCTGTTGGTGTCCCCAGCGCTGGAGGCAGCACTGCAGGGGGGTCTCACCGGAGCGGAGCAGAGGGGCAGACTCCCCTCCCTTGCCCTGCTGGCATCATTCATTATTGCATCAGTCCTATCCTTACACTGTGTTTATAGGTGAGTCCCTTTTTTAAGTAAGGGGGGTGGGGGGAGGTGGCTGTGGTCCTGGCGGGGCGGTGCTGCGGGGATGCAGGTGAGTGTCTCGACTCTGTAGCCCATGGTCGGGGCAAGTGTGCCGCCCCAGCACCGGTGCCTGTTGGTGTCCCTGCCGTGCCGCACAGGGCTCCACGCTCCTCCTTGGGGTCTGCCTGCAGTGACAGCTTCGGGCCGGGACCGCGGGGGAGAGCTCGGGGTTTGTTCCAGGGACCTCGGGTGAAGAGCCAGGATTTATTCCCATAACATCTCCACACGCAGTGAGTAGCACGGTGATGCTCTCCGTTATCCTCTGCCCCTGGACTTCTGTGGTGATATTTTAATGGTACAGTGTTGGTGGCTTGATGAAAACCAAGAAGCTTTCCAGCTTGCTTTTGTGAGCAGTAGTTTTTGTATAAACACACGCAGAGTGGTGTAGCAAGTGCTCGGTAACTCGGGTTGTGCTACCGCAGTGGTATAAAAATAGCATAAATAAACAGACCCAGCAGGCTGGCGCAGCTTCATTTTAAGACTTTCCCAGACCAACTGCATTTGTGAAACTTCTCCGTACAGATGTATTTACTTCAGCTGCGCGGAGGGTGGTCAGTGTTACCCAGCTCGGGCAGCACAGAGAAGAGCTCCGTGTGGAGTCAGGCAGCTCGCCCTGGCTGAAGCGAGTGGTCAGTGCCGTACCGGTGCCGGGCAGAGTCAGTGGCACACACCGGCTTGCTGGGTCTGGTTGGTTCCGCTGGTTTTATACTGTTGCAGAGCGATGACCTTAAACAACGACGGCGGGATCGTTGTGCTCAGTGTGCGCTCTCCCGTGTTTAGCAGATGACGGCCGTGACTGTGATCTTTATTTAGTCTCTGTCCATTCAAAATTCTTCTGTATTTCTACTTTGGCTGTGCCCAATCTGATGTTTGCTGACCCTTCCAAATCACCTCTTCTGCAAAGGCTGACCCCTCTCCAAAACACAGGCATCCCAGCGCTATCAGTCTGTCTCATCACCGGTAACATTGCAAATAGAGATGCAAACGCAATGTCACCTCTCAGCCGCTCTCCCCTATTACGTGGGTTTGGTTGCAACCGTGTGGTGCCGAGCAGTGTCCCCTGTGGCTGCGCGCGCCCCATCGCAGTCCAGAACCCCTCCGGGTGCTAGAGGGAACGCTGCCAACAGGTATACCTTATGTTGCTGCGTCCCTGTGGAAATAACCAAACACGGGGCAAGCCCTTCTTTAGGGAACCTCAGTCTGAAATTCGGGGGGTACTGGAGGTGGCAGATGTGGTGGGCTCCCCAGGGCTCCTTCTGGGAGAGGAGGGTTCATGTTGGGTGTCGCACTGGGTGACGGCACCACGGGTGCCGAGCAACAGCAGGGTGGTCTGGGGGCTCCCTGCCTTCCTGCACCCCACGAGGACTCGGTGTGGAAGACCTTCCGTTGCCTGCTCA
The DNA here is from genome assembly GCA_013397275.1 of Burhinus bistriatus. Classification (NCBI taxonomy): domain Eukaryota; kingdom Metazoa; phylum Chordata; class Aves; order Charadriiformes; family Burhinidae; genus Burhinus; species Burhinus bistriatus. The sequence continues at coordinate 257,707 of VYXH01004910.1, forward strand.
CAGAGTTTCTGAGGACGGGGCGTCCGGGCTTTGGCAGTGCCCCTGCACGGGACGCCTCTGGGACCCTGCAGGTCCCTGGTGCAGGCACTGCAGGGTCCTGATGGGATGTGCCTGGAGGAGTAATGATGTGAGAGCAGTTTGCTAATTAGACCTTATTTATTGCATCACCAGGCTGTACCTTCCAGGAAAGTTTTAGGCTGGAGCCAAGTCCACCAGGGTGATGAGTTTGCTGTTCTTCCTTTGTGTGACACATTAGATGGTGGTTCTAAGGAGGGGTATTGGAAAGGAATTATTTTGAATTTGAATTGGTTTAAAGTTTATGCAGGTACTGAAGCTGTAGATGTTTGCAAGTTCTTAAAACAGGTTTGAAGACCTAACAGCAACTAGTCAAACTCAAACTACTCAGGGACCTGCTTTTCAGACCTCGGTGCAGATACTTGCACAACGTGTTTGGCCTGAGTGTGCACGAGATGGGGGGTTCCCACACACCTCACCGGAGCGGAGGCAGAAACCAGCAGCGGCGTGCCGGAGACACCAGGGCCCTGGGTGCAGGAGCTGGACCTGATGCCAGCCTGAGATCTTCTCTGCAGATTGCATGGCTGGACCAGAACAACTTGGCTGCTGTTGATTTCTAAACCTACCCAGCGTCAGCAGTGAGGTTGCTGCCGTGACCTCCGCTGCTCCACTGGGTGCGGGGAAGGCTCACGCTGGCCTTTGAAAGAGCGTTTGCAGGGCAGGGAGGGTTTTGGCCGAAGCTGTGGGCTGTGCCGTGGCCGCGGGCGAGCGTCGGGGCTGTCGCAGCACCGTGCCTCGGGCTGCCGGCGGGTCACGCTCCTCTGCTGGGCAGCGGCGCTCTTGCACAGAGGGCTCCGCAGCACACTAAGCTCAAATTGTCTTCTTGTTAATTAGTTATTGACTTCTGCTGATATTTCCGTTAAATATCCCCTCAAGGAAAAAGTAGAAATTGTTAGTACCCGTGTTACCTAAGCCATAACTGCAGTGGGTAAAGGAGCTTGCAAACTCAGAAGTGAAGCCCAAGAATACTTTTTCATTATTAAACATGCAATCGGGGTATTTTCTGGAAGGAAATTATTTTTGGAGAGCAAGAATTGCCCTTGTATTTCTAACATCTAGTGTGGGATCTGAAAAACAGGACGTGCTGCGCTTCACAGAAAAATGGTGTTGTAGAGAAGAAGATGGGAGGGACCGCACAGAAATGGCCTCATTTCCTGCTCATAACATCTAAGTGTAACATCAAAATCCAACACGTTTGTCAGATGATCCCAATCTTGTAGAAATACTTACACTGTATTTTCAGAATGCAGGGGTTTTGGGGTGATTTTCGCAAGACAGGTTTGACTATGGTTCCTTTTTTGTCAGGATTTTGCATGTTTTCTCTTCCACAATTTTGCAAACATCCACGTGGCTCCCGCTTTGTGGGCAATAAAACCGAATTGCATCGCTGGGAGATGCTGCTGGTGGGCTGTGGGTACCGTGTCCCAGCTCCCCTGAAGGCACTGGGAAGAAAAACTCCTGACCTGGCCCCTGATCCCGAGAGCCTGATGAAGCCCGCGCTGCTCTGCGGTGAGGCGTTGCAGGAGACTGGGCAGCGCTGGCGTCAGGCACGTGCCTCCGGGCCATCCCGATCCCATCACCAGAGAGGACTGTTCTTTATAGCTGTTTTGAGCAATGGGAGTGGAATGTACAGAATAGGAAATAAATTTGTGTGTTAAAAACTAAGACAAAAACTGAGACCCAGCGTGAGTTTAAAAGATTTACTTCTGGAATGAGAGCAGAAGGCAATGTGTACTTGCCCCCGTATTTCAAGTAAGTCTTAAAAGTCTCTCTTTGTATAGTGGCTGCTGCCAGCTAAAACGATTACACTTCTCTCTGGTATTTTACTGAGAATTTAAACAAAAATCTGCACATCTAAAATGTGCCTGCCGCAATAAGTACTGATTTTTCTGTAAGAGAATTTGAAAAATAAAGTAAGAAAACCACATTTCCCTGTGGCTGGGAAGCAGTAACGTAACACAGAAGGTTCCCCTTCGCTCGTCCCTTCGGTGTGGCACTGGTTTCCCAGCTGCAAAGGCACGGGCTGGTGTCCGGTGCTCGGAGACGGCCGGGGGGCGCGGGGAGACAGCGCTACTCATTTCCACCTGTCTAGGGAAAACTCAGAGAAAACAGGCATTTTCTGTCAACGAAGGAATAAACAAAGTAAATATTTTCCTACAGGCACATTTTTATTAATTCCTATTTTCAACTAAAAACTCCCCAGCACAATCATCTGACTAGCGGTTTTTACAAAAATGCATTAATCTCCATGAAAATTTCAGGGTTTGGTATGTCGTTTGTAACAAAAAAATGAGATTAGCAAAACCCAGTTTTTTAAGGTATTCAGCACTCCGTGTGGTTTGGGGTTTATTTTCTGTTTCTTAGGGAGCTGTGCAAGGGTGAACAAGCCATGTTCGATGGCTTCCACGTAGCATGCCGGTGTCCCTGGCCCTTCGGGGCCGTTCCTCGCGCAGCATGGCAGCCCCGCTCTTCTGCAGGGGCCGTCCTTGCAGCTGCTCCCAGGTTGGCTTTTTTCCCTTCTCCGGCTGCCGCGGGTTTGGCTGGGATGCAGACCCGGCTTCCCCCGAGCAGCGCCGGTGCTGATGCTGCCTGGCAGCGCTGGCACAGCCAGCAGCGTGTGCTGAGTGCCGGTGCAGCCAGAGGCAGGTCTGCCAGCACCTTCCCAGCGTGGAGCCGGCTGGGAGCACGTGGCAGACGAGGGTGTCCGGGCGTTTGGGGTGGAGGTGCAGTGTGTGCCCAGGTGGGGGCACGGGGGCTGCAGCACTCACGGGGGTGAGTGAGAAGGGCTTCTGGAGACGCTGCTAGGAGGAGGAATGGTGTAGAAGGCGACACGCGGGTAGATCAGCTTGCAAACAAATGTCTTGGCGCTGCTCTTGCAAGCTCTTGCCGTTCCACAGGTTTGCGTGGTGTTTAGGCTAGGCAGGTATGCAGAGGTGGGCCGGATCCGACAGGCAGTGGGGGCAGACGGAGGGACAGAGCCCCCCGGGCGATGCTGAGCCTGCGGCCCCCCAGCCCCATCCCTCCGACCTCCCCAACGGTGCTGAGGAGGCAGCTGGCTCCCCCTACGGCTCCCCCCAGCTCAGCGTGTGTTTGCCATGGGCTCCGTCAGTGAGCTGTGAATACTTAACGCCGGAAACGCTGGAGAGCGAGGCAGGAGACGATAACTGGCAAAGGATGACACCCCGCTCCCCCAGCCCTGTCACAGAATCACAGAATGGTTTGGGTTGGAAGGGACCTTAAAGGCCATCCAGTTCCACCCCCCTGCCATGGGCAGGGACACCTCCCACTAGACCAGGGTGCTCCAAGCCCCGTCCAACCTGGCCTTGAACACCTCCAGGGATGGGGCAGCCACAGCTTCTCTGGGCAACCTGGGCCACTGTCTCACCACCCTCAGCGTAAAACATTTCTTCCTTCGATCTGGTCTGAATCTGCCCTCTTTCAGTGTAAACCTGTTCTACCTTGTCCTCTGTCTCTACTCCCTGATCCAGAGTCCCTCCCCAGCTTTCCTGGAGCCCCTTTAGGGACTGGAAGGGGCTCGAAGGTCTCCCCGCAGCCTTCTCTTCTCCAGGCTGAACACCCCCAACTCTTCCGGCCTGTCCTCCCAGCAGAGCTGCTCCAGCCCTCCCAGCATCTCGGTGGCCTCCTCTGGCCCCGCTCCAGCAGGTCCATGTCCTTCTGCTGTTGGTGTCCCCAGCGCTGGAGGCAGCACTGCAGGGGGGGCTCCCCAGAGCGCAGCAGAGGGGCAGAATCCCCTCCCTGGCCCTGCTGCCCACGCTGCTGGGGATGCAGCCCGGGATGCGGGGGGCTTTCTGGGCTGCCAGAGTGGCTAACGCCAGACCCACGCCAGGCACCGTGGGAGGGGGGATGGTCGCCTCCCAGGGGCCCACACAGGTCCCTGATGGGTAAGTGCCACCCGCTCCTCCCTGTCCCTGTCCCCATCACCTGCTTTTCGCCAAGGCTAGACAGCTTAAAATACTGCAGACATGGTGCTGCCCTGATTTAATAACAGTCAGGCTGGCTGTTTAGTTCAGCCTGGGCTCTCTGCCTGAATGTTGTTGATATGATAGCTGGAGAAAAACATCATGTGAGAGCGGCTCGCGCGGCCTCCGCTCCGGCATTCCTGCTGGGAGGAGGCCGAGCCACCCGGCTGACGGGCCGAGCTCGCCCTCTTCCTCCTCGCTCTGCAGGGCGAGTTCCTGAGCAGGACGGGCACCAGGGCTGGTCACAGGGCGCGGGGCCGTGTCCTGGCAGTGACGCTGCTGTGGGGAGTGTGGTACCGCTCAGGTCACCACCCCAGCGGGGTCCCCCCCGTAGTGTCACACTGGGCACCCCACCTTTCCCTGCTGGCTCTGCCCGTGGGGGCGGCCCTGTCCCGCTCGGCTCGAGGGACTGAGATCTGCGGGTGGCCTCTGCTGAAGCGCGTGCCCAAGGAGCCTCCAGAGCATTTTTACTAAGTTTTAGCCCAGCAGGATTCTGGTAAAACCCGGGCAGTGGGCTGGTACAGCATTTCGGACTCTGCCGGCATGCTCAGCTTCCGCTTCCCTGAATTCGCTCCCCTACAGTATTCATTCTTTTATGATTGCAAAACCAGCAAAGGGTTCCGAAAAGGTTTAGAGAGGTGAAAATCCACCTTCAGCTTTGTTCACTGAAGTTACGGGAATCTAGTGAAAAGGCAGTTAAGAAGCTACTTGCTCGCAGTGTAACGGGGATGAGTGCAGGGCATCTTCTTGATCGAGATTTTTGACAGTGGTTTTCAGCCTGCGGTTTCTGACTCCTGGGTGCTCTGTGGACCGTTTCTGAAGGTCCATGGAATATAAGACTGACAGGAAAGCCATTTCCCAAACAGGGAAGTCTGCGTTTCTTTTGGAAAATTTGCTAGGATCTGAAAATTGAGAAAGGTTGAAAGTTGAATGCTGCACTAGACCCCAAAGCAACATACACACAAGAAAGATGTAAACTCTTTGATGGCAGCTAATGCTAACTATGCATAAGCGCAGTTCACCTGGGGAAGTGGCATATCCTTGTAGCCTTTAACTCCGAGTAAATTGTCTTCCTTTAAGGTCAGCTGCTAAGGGAAGAGAAAGGATGGCCTCGATGGGGAAACACGGGAGGGGGCTCCTTGTTTCCCAGGAGCCTGAGGACATTGCGTTGGATCACTGGGGTGGTTTCTTCTGGCCTTGAAGCATTTGAGCCTGGGAAGCACATTGAGTGGTCATGAGCCGGTCTCTGGATCCAGTCTGGAGAGGTGTGGAGCAGCCCGAACCCCACCACTGAAATAAGGACATTGAGTTTAATCTGCATTTGGAATTGGGTTTGTTAATTGCTCCTCTCTGATCCCAGCAACACATGTTGTAGTTTCATGTTACTCGTTTAGCAGTAATTAAATCTGATTTTTACACTGTGCTAATGTGAGATACCATCTTCCAGGCAGGTAGTAAATGTGCAGTTTTGCCCCGTGTTACTGAGCGGCAGCAACAATTAACAAGAGAAAAGTTGACATAAGTAAAGCGGTTCCAGAGTTCTTGCCTTTACCTACCGTTTCGTATAATCGTGAAACGCCTGGGGGGAGGCGGAGAAGGGTGCTGGAAAGAGGTTGGTTTATTTGTGCAGAGTGGCTTGAATACTGAACCGTGTCATCAGTAAGGTGTTAAAGGAGAGAACGGAGGGTCGTTTTGTCCAAAAGCATCCCCCCAGGCTGAAAGCGTGCCTTCCCTCAGGCGTGCAGAGGAGCCGGGTGGGAGATGTCCCGCGCGTGGTTCCGGCCGGTCCACCCCAGGCTGCTCTGGCCCTGCACGGGTCTGGCCGCTGTGCCGCGCTCTCGGGTGCTGGCTTTGGTCCCCAGGGACACGGGCAGGCACGCTCTCACCGCCCGGGCGGAGCAGCAACCAGCAGATGCATGTAGGTGTGCACGTATAGGTGTACGTACGCACACCTGTAAAGTCCACGCTCCGTAAACACCAATTCCTCTTGCCACCATCGATTTGTCTTTTCTACTTCTGAATCGTTAATGTTCGTTAATGAAGTATCCTAACCCTTATTTGCAGGAGGAAACTCCATTCCCCTGTAAAAATACTTTCTCCGGCCGCACGTGTTTTTTCCCCCCGTCTTATCTGTAGGATAGATGTTGTGCTCTTAGCTTTTGGGCGTTATCTGGCCCCTGTCTCGATCGCTTTCCAACATTTGGAGCTGTGTTATTGGGGAGGAGTGGCTTCAGTGGCCCTTTCTGTGCGCCACCCGTAGCCCCTGGGTGCGGGGAAGGCGACGGCCCCGCCAAAGGGCTTGGGGGAGCCCTCCCAGTGCACAACCAGCAGACGGAGGGCTGCAGCCCCGCGGCCAGGGCCAGCGAGGCGGTGCTGAGCACGGCACGGCCAAGCACCGGGACGGCTGTTCCTCTGCGCCTTCCCGCTGGGACGGGCAGCAGTCGCTCCGCTCTCCTCGGTTCTCTCCGGAGGGGGACGGGATCGTGTGAAGGAAAATGCATTTCGTTCAGGGAAATGTGCACAGGGATGCTGAGCGGGGGCTCTGAAGGAGGAACTTTCTTTGCTGCTCATCACAGTATCGGTCTGCATGTCCACGGGGCTTTCTGTAACCTTGGTGTGTAGCCTAAAGATACCCACACAACTTCACGTATTTTCTGTGTATCAGGTGTATCTGCTGTGCAAGCATCGCTCAGATGTCAGTAGACTAACTATGAAAACGAGTTTTAAGACCTTTGGGCTGCCGGCAGGAGAGATGGATTGGGAGGGGAGCTGCAGCAAACCGTTTATCCCAGCCTTAAGGGGAGACAAAAATCATCGGACAAATTAGATTTCTGGCAGATCTTATAACAAGAATACTTTTTAGATTTCTGAGCAAAATTGCATTATAAGGTCAAATTATATTGAATTAATTTGTTTCCTCATAAAAATGATTTCTTACTTAGATTAAGGCTGTCTTTTGCCTTGTCATTGTTCCTGTTTGGATTTATTTCAGAGATGAAGGAGTAACATAAAAAACTCGTAATTTAGGGAATTCTTTTTTCCAGAAAAGGATTCAATTCTCCTTTTTAGTTGTTTTTGGGTGTTTTTTTTTTTTTAATTGTTCTCATCCCTTTAGTGAAAGTATGGGATACATTGTTACAATTTTAAAGAACAATTAGTGTGTAAAGCTTCCGTGTTAATGAATGTGCATTTTCTGAAGTCTCACGGCATGCGGGATCACAGCTCACATGCCATGAGGAAAGGGGAATCTCCTCCCCAGGAGAGGGGGTTTTTCTTCCCCAACTTCCCTCTGCTGCGCACGGTGGCCGGGCGCTGCCTAGCGCCTTCCGCTCAGGCTCTGCCTCTCACTTGAGAGGTTTTTACAGTGGAGCTGGGGGGACTTGGGGCGAGTTTTCACGAGTCCCCTTCGTGCCCAGCTCCCCGTGCCCCAGCTGCCAGGCGAACACCCGGTGCTGCCGGGCACCAGCCGCCCCGCTCCCCACAGCAGGAGACCACGCTGGGGAGCTCACCAAGCAGGGATGTCATGTCTTAGGGCTGGAGCCCCTCTGCTGGGAGGACAGGCTGGGAGAGTTGGGGGTGTTCAGCCTGGAGACGAGAAGGCTCCAGGGAGACCTTCGAGCCCCTTCCAGTCCCTAAAGGGGCTCCAGGAAAGCTGGGGAGGGACTCTGCATCAGGGAGCGGAGCCAGAGGGCGAGGGGGAACGGTTTTAAACTGAAAGAGGGCAGATTTAAATGAAATATGAGGAGGAGATTGTTGACTGTGAGGGTGGTGAGACAGTGGCCCAGGTTGCCCAGAGAAGCTGTGGCTGCCCCATCCCTGGAGGTGTTCAAGGCCAGGTTGGACGGGGCTTGGAGCAACCTGGTCTAGTGGGAGGTGTCCTTGTCCATGGCAGGGGGGTGGGACTGGATGACCTTTAAGGTCCCTTCCAACCCAAACCATTCTGTGATTCTATGTGTGAAGCTGGTTTACTTGGTAACAAGGAAGTACAGTTGGGTTTGGATATACATTCTATATAGAATTATTTTTTATTGTGTCTTCATGTGAATGGTTGTCAAATTGATGAATATCCTGCCATCCAAATAAAATCAGTGCTTGAAATGTCTTGTTTACCACATCTGGATGTAATGAGAAATTTAGAAACAAGTCAATTCTGATTTTCTTGTTTGGTTTACACAATTGCAACAAAAATTCATCATATGTAAGAGGTTTTCTTCAACGATGCTGTATTCCAGATCTAGTGGAAGCACAGAGCTGGTGCTGTTTTCCTGGTAACAATGCTACTTTGGCCACCTGCCTTGCTGTGCGCTCCGGGCTTCTTCTGCACAGCAGAAAAAGAAGTGAGCCTTGAACATTTTCCGAGTGGCACGTAAGGTTTTGTAGGCTCCGTGCTGCAGCCAGACCGCGGTTCTGTTGCTGGGTCTCCGGCTCCGCAGCCGCCGGCGGCTCTGTGGGCAGGGGCAGCCGTGCTGCGTCCCCGTGGGCCGAGCTTTCGCTCGGCACAGACCTGTGCCCACAGAGGACAGGAGTGCTGTACTTTCAAATAACTGCTGCTTGCTCGCCTTCAGCAGCTTTTAAAAGAAACTGTATTTTTTTAGCATTGTACTGCAGAAATACGTAGTTTAGAAAAGCGAAGCAAGCAGCTGATGCTAGAATTGTCCAGTTGCTCTGGTCAGTGTGTGATAGCCCAGAGAAGTAGCCAGGGGCTTTCCTCCTGGCTCTGCAGCCTGTCTTGTGTTTGCTTTAGCCGGTGACATAAGGACAAAGATGTGCCGATAGCTTCTAAGCCAATTGTACCAATTCTCTTCTTCAGGGTCGATGTTCAAGGGAAAACTGCAAATATCTCCACCCACCACCACACTTAAAAACGCAGCTGGAGATAAATGGACGCAATAACCTGATTCAGCAGAAGAATATGGCCATGCTGGCCCAGCAGATGCAGCTTGCCAATGCCATGATGCCTGGTGCCCCGTTGCAGCCTGTGGTACGTGAGCTTTTTGGTTTTGATCAAGGAGTACCATGAGTTGTAGCTGAAGTAAGTTAGCAGGTGTGCTTACGTGCCTGTGAAATCCCACAAACCTCGGGTACTGGTGGAGAAATGGGGTACAATGAAATGCCGGTCTGTATGTCTTTGCTTAATTCTCCATTGCCTGAAGTAATACTGTTAATTTAATTAATTTGTTAATCTATTGTTAATTTAATTCCTTTTTTGCAACTTATTTCTTAAGAAAGGGAGTGATCTGTCTGGGCTTTTTGTAAATAGACGTTTCCTTTGCAATTTCACATGCTCTAGGAGATTCCTGGTTTGAGAAGATTCCCACTGGATGTGTTCCATTCACTCAGGGGAACCTTCTCAGGGAGTTCCTTGCTGGAATTGGACTTTGTTTTTTACAGCACGCTTTCAGGCAGCGCAGAAAGCTTGCCCTGAGCGACGTATGGTGCGTGTCAGTCTGACCTGCACGATCACAGCTCAGCTTGGCGCAGGAAGGAGAGGTGCGGATAATCGTACTTTCTCCAAACAGCCAGGGGGTGGGGGAAGGAGAATCTATCAGAAATCGCTCATCTGGGCACAGGAAAATGTGATCATATATTACATCGTACCTGTTTCTCTTATACTTTAGTAAGTACAGTCAAACACCGGGCTGAGTTTCCTGCGGTGCAGCAAATGTCAAGATGATTGGCATCCGCCCGACGTGCACCTACGCCTTTGGCAGCTGAACACCCTGTGCCAGATCCCTCTCTAATGCAATCCAGAGAGGTCATTTGAGCGAACCTATGGATAAATTTGGCCCAGAACCCTTTTGATATAGATTTCTAGCTCAGGCATTAGAGGGTACTGATTAATGTATGAACGAGACTGGCATTGATTAAGGTATGAGCAAGGCTGGTATATTCTAAATAAAAAGGCAAACAGTGCTCCCCCTGGCTGAAGCTCTCTCTTTCAATGGGTCAAGTGGCAGCAAAGGAAAAAATAAGTTGAAAAATATTTATAAAATATATCTGCATTAGCGCTTCTCTGACAGTTCTTTTGTTCCTTTCTTGCTGGCAAAGGTAGAATTTAGGGAGTTTAAATTACCTATAGATACTTCTGTTACGAAACGTATATTCACCGTTAGATGAGTTCTTCAACTTTTATTTCAAAAAACATGACAATTAATACTCAAAATATAGCTAAATCCTTAGGAAAAGTCATCTCAGCAGAAAGGACTCTCATACTTGTGCCAAATGGTTATTTGGCCCCATGTTTTGCGGGTCTATGGAATGCCAGTAAAGATTATGTAGCTTATTTGATTGGGCTAATAGAACTACTGTTCTCCCACAGCGCTTTGTGCCTCGGCTGTTTCAAGAAAAAGCGTATGTGGGGGAGAAAAGCAGAAAATGTCGTCGTAGGATCGTCACAGTAAATTGACTTTAGCACAGCATGAGGAGGCACCACGTTTTGTTTTCTCTCTTTTGATTGGCTTTTCTTTAAATAGAATTGTCTGTATCACCGAGGCAAGGAGGCGAGCTGAGGCAGCATCAGCGCCCAGGCAGCAAAAGCAAACGCTGCGGCACCGCGGTGCTTCGGGGGACGCCCTGACGCTGCGCCCTGCAGCCTGCGCCCTGCAGCCTGCGCCTCGCTCCCCGCTTGCAGCAGGAACGGGGCTGCCTGCCAGCTGGTGCCCGCTGCTGATGGCTTTCCGATCAGAAACACGATTAAGTGTCTGTACAGCTAGACAGCTCAGAAGCAGGCTGTACTTTACGTGCTTTAACTCCAAAGCAACCTCAAAATGATTTTTCAGTTTCAACAGCTCAAAACAGATGTGTGCACATGCCACAAATTTATTTTTATTTCCTGGTTGGAGTACAGCGATTCAGCCTTAGTGCCAGCGAATTCGTGTTTGGGACTATGAGAAAGCTTAACTCAAAATGCAGCCAACAGTAAGAACCATTATTTAAGATATTCTTCTGTGTTAATCTGGTTGTTTGGTTGTTTCATGAATTGTAACCAAATAAGGTGCTCTCAGGTTTATACAAAGCACACACCGACGCTTGGGTAAACATGAGAAAAAATACTAATGCAGTCCTTTGAATTAGCATTCCTTTTTAATATAAAGAGAGGCTAGTGTGAGGACAACATTTAAATCAAATTTAAATTCTCCTTTATGCTATACTCACACTGTCTCTAATGAGCAAAATTTAAGTCAGTGTATTTCAAAGTGCGGCACAAAACTTCTACTCGTGCCTGGGTAATTTCTGTGTATGTCGCTTGAGTTCAAACATTCCAGACTCCCTATTTTCTTCAGTCTCATTCAATACGAGGATTCATAGCAAGGCCCATCGGCTGTCCCAGCAATAGTGTTTCCAAATGGATGTCATCCTACTAATTTGGCCTTAAAATGACTTTATTTTTTTGCACAGTCGAAAGGGATATTATTTCAGGGTATTCTAGCAAGTGATTTATATCATCCCATATAACAGTGCATCAGTCAGTTTGTTTTGTTCTACAAAAATCAATACTCTGTGCTTTAATAAGAGTAAGTGAACTGACTTAATGAGAGACTGATTTGGTAAGCAAAGCAGTAGGATCTTTTCACTCATACTTCTGTTTGATAAATGTTTTGATTATCTTAGTTGCAAGTAATACCTGTGGACTTTTCCCATCGTTCCTGTTTGGTTTGCCCTTTTATCTGTCTTTAGCTGACGCTGGAGGGAGGGGATTCCAGATGCTGCGCGTGGATCGCGTGTCCTGTGGGCTGCAAGCGCCGAGACCCTGAGGAAGAGCTCTGCCTGCTCGGGGCGGTTCTGCCCTCCTTGCCTGTAAACCAGTGTAGGGGCAGTTGGGCTCACCTAGACTGTGGCTTTGCTACTGGAGCATCACTGGATACCAGCGCATCAGTGGGTGATGCTGTGCTGCTTCCCAGTAGCAACGTCAGACCCTGAATTTGCCTTTTCCAGCATGGAAGAGTGCGGAAAATGCTGAACAGAAGCAGGAAGATGCAGATTTGAGACCAGACGAGCAGAGATGGACCACGAAGGTGGCTAGAGACCCCTGGGGCTGTCCCGAGCCTCCAGGGACAGCCCCGAGCCTCCGTGCTCTGTGCAGGCCTGAGCGGTGGGGCTGGTGGTGGGGAATGGGCTCCGCGGAGCTCCAGGGGCGATGCACCGCATGCCGCCGGTGCGGGTCTGCAGCAGAGCAAGGTCCCAGCCCTTCCTGCGGGTGTGTCCGTAATTCCCACGGAGTTGTAGGTTGCGGGTGTTTCTGTGTATGTGGTACCCCCTTGTGCTTCCCTTGGCGTGGCAGGTGCTGGGTAGGTGACTGTTAAAGATGCATTAAACGAGTCCAGCTCCTTCCCTGCGGGGCCAGTGAGCTGGGGCTCTGGCAGAAAGCCCGTCTGTCTGTCTGTCTGTCTGTCCAGGCAGGAGCCGCGGCTCTGCAGCGCTGCAGAGGCCGATTCCCACAGGTGCCCCCGTGTCTCCTTCCCCGACGATAGACCCCGTTAGCGAGCAGTGCCTCGGAAAGGCAGACCCACGGAGATCAGACCTGCGGTGAGGTTCGTGTTGGTTGTGCGCAGGCACGTTAGAGCAGAACCAGTCAGTGGGTGGGACGATGTGGATTGTGGGGCATCTGGCAGCACAGAGCTGCGTCCAAGGCTGTGTCCTCCTCCACCGCTGTTCTCTCTGCGGACCTACAGGAGCTGCTTTTCTCTTTTTTTCAGCTGTTTTGCATGATGCACAGCATAGTAGGGCCCAAACTGCAAGGCCAGTAATAGTTGTATGGTTTTGTTGTGGTGGCAGAGAAATACTACCCCTGCTTCTAGAGGTGGGGGAGTGACAGCTCGCTGAAAAGCAAGCAAGCAGTGAACAGCAGAGACGAGCCCAGCGGCTCGGACTGACCTGGACCCCCCCCCCCGTCTCTNCCCAGGGGGCCCGGCCCGCCCGGACCCCCCCCCCCCGTCTCTCCACTCCTGCGTGGCATCGGGGTCCCAGTTCTGACCAGTCCGCAGTTCCAGGCTGACCCTCGGCTGATGCTCCTGGACGGCAGGGCTGTGCCTGGGCTGACCCTCGCGGCAGAGTCCCGCTCCTCCCCGTCCCGCGGCCGCCCAGGCCCCGGCTCCGTGCTGGGGCGGCTGGGGACAGTCCCTGGGGAGATCCCGTCCCTGCCATCTGTCCTCGGGGCCACTCTCGCGCCAGAAGTTTTTCCTGGGTGCTGGAGCGTTCGGGTGGCTTTGTGCCCTGGCAGACTCCTCTGTGACCGAGAAGTGGTTGTGTGCTGCCCGGGTTTCACCACCTCATGGTCTCTTTCTGCCGGCAGCGTGGCCCCGAGTCTGGCCTGATACGGCTGTAGGATAGTTTTTTATCTAATTTACATGCGTACAGCACATTGCAAAATACCTGTGAGCTTCGGAATAGTATGAAGTGGCCCTGATAAAATATGCTATTATTTTGCAGTGGTCTAAAGGCTGCAGGATATTTGTGTTAGTATAAAATGATCTCAGTAGAAAATAAATGGGATAGTCTTTTATTTACTGTACAGTGGATATATTGGGCTGAAATCAAACATTGATAGCTCTGAAGTTACACGCTAACAGGCTGGTTCGTAGTTTTACTCTCAGTGTTCATTATTACAGAGCTGATAACACAGTAATGAAAAGTGCAGTTAATTAACACTGTATTTAAGAGTAATATTTTATTTCCTGTAAAATTTCCCTGTTTGTTTTTCATTCACATGGCTGAAGAACCAGAGATGTTAAAGAAATTATTCCCCTTTACACAACTTTCAGTCTTTTTCCTTCGGTAATGTGTTTTTGTCCAGTGTTTTCAAATGGACTTGTTCCTTGCTTCCAAACAGTTCAGTCATTTCCTCAGGAATACATAAACATGTGGTGTTATATGCTGTCTGGCTTAAACAGATACGAAACAGAGAAAAAGAGTTGCATTAACTCTGTAGTTGTTTTTCCCTCTAAAAAGTAGTTTGGAAGAAAAATCTAAATGCCTTAAGTAACTGCTTTATTTAGATACTAAAGATAAACACTCCAGACTAAATTTTATTTGGCAATTACACTGGTAGCGCAGTGCCTTTGCATTCAGCAGGGCAGAAGAGTTATTTAATCTTTACTGCAGTGTAACAGCTCCGCATTTGGTCTTACAGCATTATTTGGTCTTCTACATCAAATTATCTTCACAACATGTGATAGCCTGCAAGGGCATCTGACTCCTCCTTTTTTTAAAACAAGCAAACAAACAAAAAAAACAGTATTTCCATGCTCGCCTGCTCTTTCTCTGGCTTAATGTTTTAGTCTAAATAAAGCATATCCTTGATGCAGTGTATTTCTTTCTGAATATCTGTGTGGACAGCCTGTTTAATTTTGTAAAAATGAATTATTATGGTCATCTGGTCTTGTTCTTGTGTTAAACCTCAGTAATTTCTTAACCAGCGCTGGCTGCCATCAGGGTTAGAAATGTATTTATCTGGGTCTGCAGTTGAGCGTGGTCTGATGGTGTGTCGGGGCTCCCCCGCAGATGCCTTTTCCCCCGGGAGTGGATGTTTGTACACGTTTTGGACGTGTCCCTCCGAGAGCCTCAGACTTCCCCTGTGGCCGTGGGCAGTGCTCGTTTATGACGGCCTCGCTCAGGTGCGGATCCCGTGAGTTTGCTCCAAGAGCTGCCACGTGTTGTAAGCGTGCCGGGGAAGCCTGAGCAGCAGAACCAGCGGAGGCTGCCGGGGGATGCCTGTCCTCGTGGTCTCGCTCGTGTGCGACGTTTGCACGGATGTTTTTCGTGTCCCACAAACACGATGAATGCTTTTTTCCCATTAGTAACAGAAACTCACCGCCACTGTGCTCAAAATGGTAGCCAAAAAGTTTCTGTGCTGACGGTGTGGCAATTTTAAATATTTAAAGTGTCTTTGTTCTTCTTTTCTCTGATTGCAGCCGATGTTCTCCGTTGCACCGAGCTTAGCCACCAATGCATCAGCCGCCTTCAACCCCTACCTGGGGCCCGTCTCCCCAGGCCTGGTCCCAGCGGAGATCCTGCCCACCGCCCCGATGCTGGTGACAGGGAACCCCGGTGTCCCGGTTCCTGCCGCCGCTGCCGCCGCTGCCCAAAAGCTAATGAGGACAGACAGGCTGGAGGTAGGAGCCAATACGCGTGACTTACTCGCACAAGTTGTATCATTTATTATATCTCCTAGGTATAAAACCTTTTTCTTGTGAAAGAAAATAATGCAGGTTTCATTTCAGCTGATAATGTCGTATTTTGGTGATGGGTGAGGACAGGGAGTGACTGAGTGATCATAGAGTAAGTTAACGCTTGCGGTTCTGCTTCAGACCCTCTGTGGCAGAAAGAAATGGAACTATTGAGCCCTTTTAGGAGTGACTGCGGCAGCAGTAAGAGCGCCTTGAAACTTCTAGTGTGTGCCCAGGAGGTGCGAACGTGCGGGTTGCGTGGGCACGGGTACCGAGCACCAGGGCCAGGGGTAAGGGCAGACCTTCAGCTGCCGGGGCAGAAGATGGCTTTCAGCCTCTCTCTTCCGCTGGCCCTGGACAGATGGTGCCGGCATTCCCCCGCCGGCCTCCCGCACCCGGCTTATCAGCCTCGCTACATCCCTGACAAGTGTTAGTGCTCTCTAGCTGGTACTCTCCCTTGCCCTGAATCTTTCTTATCTGAAAGGCCTGACAGTGTTTTCGGCACCTTATCAGTGCTGCGGCAGTGTGGGCGGTAAGCCAGCGACATGCCGTGGCTGCCGCGTGCTTGGGATGTGCCTGCGAGCACAGCCGGTGAGCACAGCCGGCGAGCACAGCCTGCGAGCACAGCCTGCGAGCACAGTCGGTGAGCACAGCCTGCGAGCACAGCCGGTGAGCACAGCC
>VYXH01004910.1:282837-321971 GCA_013397275.1 Burhinus bistriatus
TCCCTCCCTCCCTCCCTCCCGTCCTCCTCCACACCCCACCCCCTATTTTTTTTTCTTTTTTTTACTGGACTTTATTTTTATACCCATCCACCATTCAGGGAATTCCTCAAGCTGTACTTCCCCCATTACCAAAGAGGCCTGCGCTTGAAAAAACCAATGGTGCCACTGCGGTCTTTAACACTGGTATTTTCCAATACCAGCAAGCTCTTGCCAACATGCAGTTACAGCAGCATACAGCCTTTCTCCCACCAGGTAAGTGCTTCTCGTTTGCCTTTTTCTGGGGAGGGAGAAGGGGGAATTCTGGAAAAAATACCGGAGGAGCTAACCGTGTGTTGCCGGCGGCAAATGCGTGGAGGTATTTGCGCGGTGGCGGCTGGTGGCGGGGCGGCCGCTGGCAGGCACAGGCAGCCTCTCACCCCCGCTGAGACGCTGCCGTGCCGGGGAGCCGCGGGCACAGGAGTGCTGACTGCAGGACGGCTGGCTTCTCTCTGCTTCTCTCGGAAGCTGGGTGGGTGTTTTCCCATCTAACATAAAAATCAGTGTCATGCTCTGTCATCCCAAATCAGAACTTGAAATCTCCTCTCTCGTTCCTCTTTCCCTCGATTAACTTCTCTTCGTTATACATCTCTTAAGCTGTTGTATTTGTTTCTCTTTGCTGTAAGACCCCTTTGCCTTCCTGTGCTTAGCAACAGTTGTTCTGAGTCACACACCTGAAGGTTTTGATTTTAATTACGGTGCAGTGATCATAAAAGGCCCAGGCAGGCAGTCCCGCAGATAGGCTGAGCAGGAACCCACACAAGAAGTCAAGGTTCACGCCTCTACCACTAAAGCCTCAGGGCTGATTTTGGACTAAGCCGAACCAAGGTGCGCTTGTTCTTATTCAAGAGTGATCAAATCTACGCTTGTCCTAGTGCAATTGCTGAAGAATTGATGCCTGATAAGCGGAAATCCCTTCAGAGGGATGGGACTTAAAGTTGGCACATACACGTTTTGGTTCTGCAAACAGCCCTTCGTGAAGAATTATATATCTAGTATGTCATGTGAATTTATTCCTATACTAACACAACTGAGTGAGGTTTTTTACATATGAACCCACATTACAACAGCACTATCGTTCCAGGAGGCGTGCAGAGGGCAGCTGATAGATCTGTACTCAAAACATTGGAAGGAGTCTGTGAGGACAGCACTTTGTAATGCAGACTAGCTGAGGGCAGGGGAGAAAAAATACAGCTATTCAGTCTTTACCAAAAAAATTTAAAGATTTTATCCTAAACGTTTTTGGCAAGTACGTTCCCAGGAATTCAGTATAACGCCTTTTACCGTTCTTTCTTGATCTGGCGTACAACCAACAGGTATAATTTAAATGGCACAAAAATCAGTTGCTTTATGTAGTACATTGTAATAACTTACTTAGGTTCCAAAAATGCATTACAGCCACTAAAATATGTTAGTAAAAGCTTGTTGCAAAGCTTGTTGGAGTCAATAGAAAGACCCTGACTGAGTAAGCTTTAGGTCAGGTCTCTAGCCCGCATACTACAATTCGTATGAAAATGCTTATGCAATCGCAGTCCTTCCTGTAGGTACTAGAACAATTTCACAGATTTGTTTTGGCAAAGCATAATTGATGTAGTTAGTAAACACGCAATTTTCCAGCTCCCATTAAATCAGCGAGGGGCTGGATGGTTTCTGGAAGTACTCGGGCTGCTTTGAGTCGCGCCCTTTGCACTTAGAAGCTGGGGTTATGGTTCGTGTGCGTCAGACCTCGTTTGCACTGCATCATTCGCTGGGACCTTTCACGTCGGCTCTTACACACGGCCTGCCTCAGCTCGTCCTCGAGCAAATCGAGACTGGAACCCGCAGCAGTTTCTGCAGGGGTTCTTGATGCTTCGTTTGACCTCTCTTGACCACAGGAGTTTAGTATATGTTAAACAAGAAAAGCAAGGGATTTTTTAGCATGAGCTCCTATGAATTCTCTTTTTATATTTTTTCAGATAGCAGCAGTTCGAGCTTTCCAGTAATCCAGTACTTTTCTGAAACTTTGAAAATTTTATTTGACACCTTGCCCCTTTTAGTTTTCCCCGCTTAAAATTAACTAGCATCAGCCCTGTTTGTGCCTAGTCATCTGGAAATAGAGCTGCTCCGTCAGTCCCTGAGAACCGACGGGAGAGCACAGAGCGTGGGTGCCCGCAGCTCCACTGCCGTGGAGCAGAGGCAGGTTAATTCAGAATTAAGGTGACATTTTTCAGGTTCAGACACCCAAAGTGTAATTACTCATACGTGTTCTTAGTTGCTTCAGCTGCAATGTATGAAAATGCAGCAGGCGTGGAGGGCAGGACACTGGCAGAACCTACACGGTGTCAGTGCGTGTCCCCAAGGAGGACCTTGGCAGGACCCTCCTCTGCAGGGCGCTTTGCTCTTCAGGTTTCACCCTTGAGAGTTTTCCACTCATGTTCCAGACAAACCCAGGTACCTCTTCTAAATTGCAAGGCGTAATTCTGGCTGCCTGTATGCAAGGGCACATGAAAGCAAATGAAGGGATCATCCACGCCAGGGGATGGACACTGCCACTCCAGCACACTTGAAATGATTAAATGCTCTTAGGTACTCACCTCGCCGCTCTCAAATAAAGCACGGATCTTTGCACGGCTCCCCTGTTGAGGTCTCCCAGAAACCTTGGCCGCTGGAAGCTGTCCCCAGACTAGAGGGGAGTCTGAGAGGCGTTGCAAGAAAGAGCTGGGAACGCTTGTGCTGGATAGTTAAAACAAGTGGAGTTAGTCTGCCGAACGAGGAGGCTGTGCCCGACTTAATAGATGTTCACAGCTTGTTGTGGTACTTGGGTCCCGGCTGCCGACTCGACACCTTGGCAGACACGCGGGCAGACGTTTCGCTGTGGGGCTGTGAACGTGCAGACCACCGGTTACTTGGTGTTCACTGCTTCTGCACGTGCTCTTTGTCCTGCAGTAAGCGTGAGCTGGCTGGCTGGCTGTACGTACAGATAGAGGGCTCCCGTCTGCAACGAGATGACAATCCTGCCCTGGTGGTTGTTACCATCCTGTGCCTCAGCTCCCTGTCTCCTCAGCCCTGCGGGTACAGCTGTTCCTGGCCCTGGCGTGTCAGCCGGGTGACCAGAACAGTCTTGGAGATGCGGAATCCTCCAGAAGAAAGGGGTCGGGTTTGCAGGAGGCTCCCCGGTGCTGTTGTCCTGATGCACCTGCGAGGGGCAGAATTGCAGCAGGGCAGCAGAACCACCTCGCCCGCCATGGCAAGGCTTCGGCCACCTCTGCCGTGAAGTTAACGCTTATTTATTTAGCTACTGCAGCTTCAGCTCCAGAGAACTTATTTCTCATGGCTGGGACTCAGTCAGTGCCCAGCGGCGTCTCTGTGAGCACCTTCCTCCGTGGGGCTTCTGGGTCTGCGTAAAAACCCTGCTCTCCTCCAAAATGGTAGGCAGGGAAAGATCAGGCACAACTCTTCACCTCGACAAGAGCGCTTATGCTGTCTATGGCGATATTTTTAATTAGGATTTAGGAGATTGGACAGAATAAATAGACTGAGGGGAATAGTTCGAGGGAGAGAAGAGAAGAAAAATGCTTAGAACGCCAGTAAACCTAGAATATTTATAAAAATAGCTTTATTCTACTGCAGAAATAATCTGGTTGTGAAGTTACGATCAGTTAACTGAGCACATCCTTGAATTAAAATTCTGCCTTGTGCTGAAAAGCTAGGGAACATTTGAAACTGCACATTTATTATTCATGCATTCTCATTAGTCAGTCAAAGCTTCTGAAGTCAAGATGACTATTAAGGTCATAGCAAAAGTGATTTTTATTACTGGTAAGAGGGTCATACAGCATTATGTCTCCATATTTGCAAGTTATTGCACCCTAGCTAGTATTTTCATTTCTGCCTTATGTTCATTTGCTTCAATTCCCTTTCAAAACTGTGTGCGCTGGTTATAATGTTAATGATGATAACTCAGACTAAAATTCTGAGCTGAAAAGCTTTACAGTGATATTTCAGAGTCATTATGAAAATCTAACTCATCTTTAGCATGTAGACCTAATTATGTATGGAATGACGTAATATTCCAGATCTAATGAAGTATGTACAACCTTATAAATAGGGCACTTCTGTAGAGAGACAAAACTCCAAGATTCTTCTGTGTAACCTCATTAACACCTTTGGGATGTCATAAGAGGGACCGAGAAAGCAGTTTTACTTACTGTTTGCACTTTATAGCCAAATTTTGCTCCATTTTTTAATCTTGCCATGATTTGGGCGTGGGGAAGTCAGAAAAGCTGCCCTTCTTTTGTTTAACCTTTCTTTGTGAATATTTTCAGTCCCTTCCACGGCCCAGAAATAGAAGAGTAATTAGGAAACATGATTATGCCCTTTTCTTTGTAGCCTTGCAGATCCAGTGATGACAGAGAATAACCTTGTCCCCAGCAGTAATTACACTGACTGACTTTGTCCCTGCTTAGTTAAACACTCTTGGGATTGTGCAAGCCACTACAATGCTTGGCACCAGCTAAAACAATTTCCTGTCCCCCCCGTTACGGTCACGTAACGTCGAGGAAGCAGCATTGCCCTGGCTCCCACTGCCGGTCTTCTAGAACAGGTTTCCATTTCCACTGCAATCTCTGTTCCCAGATTTCAGGGTTTATTTCAGTTTATGCTGTGTCAGCGTTAATAAATGTTATTGGTTAAATAAAAAAAGTAAATCGTTTCTTAAAAAAGGATATTCTGAAATAATCAGTATATCTTTATCATATGGGAAGCAAAAATAGAAGATTCTGAGTTCAGTCTGGTGGAAGGCATTTTGCTACCTAAACAAAATTGCCAACTTAGTGGTAGTTAAAAAATGATACCACAATGTTCCTCAAAACACCATACTGCTGTTGGCTCTCTCTGGCCGCAGGGCAGAATTCACCAGGTGCTGTCATTTTATTTTTGTGTGGCTTAAAGAGAGTTGCAGGTTGTGAGCCCAGACACCAGCAGCTTAAAATACATCCCATAATGTAGAAAAAAGTGCTGACCGAGTGTTCTTAGGTGCTGCCATGAGCATTGTGTAGAAGACTTCAGCTCTCCGGCCCCTCCTCTGACCTGCGTATTACGAGGATGGTCAGGATCACTTCCACTTCACCGGCAGCTCCCAGGGGTCGTACCGACGCGACACAAGCGCTGCACGCCAGGCGCACCGGGGTTTGCCTGTATACTACCGAAACAGTAGAGCAGCCAGACTGCGGCTAACGGAGCAGTACGGATGAAGCCGGGGCTCGCTCCAGCCGGTGGGCTGCCCCAGCAGGAGGGAAGAGCCTCGCTCGCCCCCCGCAGAGAACCGGCCCTGCGCTGGGCTCCCCAGCTCCTGCAGGGAGAGGGGCCGGCAGGGCTGCTCCCACGCTCCGGCCGGCCCGCTGACCCCTGTGCCAGCAGGGGTGGACCTCGGGTCCCTGTAGGCAGGTGCAGCTTTATTGCTTTTAGTCTGAGAAAACCAGGGTAAGGAGCGTTGCAAAGCTTATGTCGAAGGGCAAAAAGATTTAAAAGAGTTTCAAAGTAAAGCCAAAGAAGCTTTTGCTAGCCACGCTAGTGTGCCGCAGTGCTACGAAGGCAAACACGAGATACCAGCACACAGTTGGGTCCGCTCTTTCCCCTTCACTGAAGACTAGTTCTAATGGATCACTGTGCTATTGTATGGTTTGATTGTGCTGACAGTTACATGCCACTGTTCCCATAATAACAATTTTTCTTCTTTGTTCAAATGAAATTTCTAATTACACGTGTGATGGGTTGTTTTAATTCTTTTCCCTTTCCAAATCCACCTTCCTGTTGCAATGCATGATGGGCAGGCTCAATATTGTGCATGACACCCGCTACAAGTGTTGGTAGGTGCCAGCTTTGTTTCTTGATTATCTTAAACCTGTGGTGCAGCTCACGGACCCTCAAAATCCACTGCTAGATTTTAACTTCGAGCTCTCGTGCCAATCCATCTCCCTTAGCCTCCTGCACTAACACCTGTCAATTAAATGCAATTGTTTTATTTAATTGACACGGACACATAGACATTGTTAATTTTGTACAGCAGTTGTTTGAATTGCACATTGTTCCTTGGTGGATTTTGATTGGACTATGAGTTCCAGTGTTTAGAAACTATCTCGTGTTAAATAAAGACTGTATCTTACTGTAGCCACATAGACGTATACTGTCCTTCCACAAGATTAATTTTTGCTTGCAGTAAATATTTGGGTTGAATTTTTAAAAGACAAAAATTTGTAAATAATAAGGGCATTTAAAAATTCTTCTGTTGATTTTTGTATTGAAATGGTTAAGCTTGTTTGTGTCGATTTTCTTGATTTGATGGTAACAAGCATTTTCCCCTTTTTTTCTCTTTCGTTTCCCTCCCCTCTTTCTCCCTGGAATGTTGTCCTGCTTCGCACTGTGATTGCATGTCACGCGCTGGCAATGACGTCTCGGGCTTTTTGCTGTGATAAATACCATGCTCAATTATCCTACCACATGTCGCTCTGGTTCCCATACTGCTACACTCTTCTGTATGTTTGCTTATATGATTTTCCTTCCGAAAGTTCCCATGGTGCACGGTGCTACGCCAGCCACTGTGTCTGCAGCAACAACATCTGCCACAAGTGTTCCCTTCGCTGCAACAGCCACAGCCAACCAGGTTTGCTAATTTACAGCTTTGTTCCTTACAGACAACTTGAAATCGGTGCTTTTTCTGAGCATGGGGGTTTTGATTTTACCTCTTGTTGGCCTACACATTCTCTCTAAGACCTGCAGCACAGCTTAATAAGCCTTTAGCCATGCTCAAAAGGTGCTGCAGTTCCATTTCTGATGCTAAAAATAATCGATAAAGGAGTTTCTGACTCAGTCTTAACATTTACAGGCCGTGCTGCTTAGTTCTGCTCTCAGAGATGTACAGAGAAAGGGATAAGACACAGAACCCGTTATTTATTTCTATTTCTGTGGAGCCGACAGTTCCTTTTAGTGCAGAACTCCGGTGAAAGCCAGTAAAACCTTTGTGCAGAGGAGTTGCAGGATCAGAATTTTAACAGTCTAAACTGAGCAGCCTGAACATGTTCTGACTCTCCTCTTCCAAGAGCAAAACAAAACCGCTGGAGCGTGGGCCACGCAGAAGCTGCTTTTGCACCTTTGTTTCAGCTCGTGACTCTGCTAGGAGAGGGCCGAGCGCGTGTCGCAGTAGCCAGGCGCCCGCGAGGAAATGGCCAGTAGGCTCCGGTGCTGTTTCTAAACAGCTACCCGATTGTGGCCGTGTTTGGATGTATTTCAGGAAGAAACGGGTAACGCTTTGCTAAGTAAGTAATTGAAAGTCCCCCCCGAAGAGCCAGAAAGGATGCTGTGAAGACAGGCACCAGCGGCCAGGCGCTGCGGTCCCCCCTCGCACCCGCTGGAGCCACTGCTGAGAACAGAGCGGGGCCCCTTGCTTTTGTGGAGCCAGGCTGTCAAAAATGCAGATTTCTGTAGTACGTATGGCTGAAAGTGCAACAGTAAAAACCTTTAAAAGACCCCCTTCTCTCTCTTATAAAAACAACTGATTTTTTGAGATTTGCGAGGAAGTTAGAATTGCCTTGTGTCACGAACCCGTCAGTTCTGGCCTGAGATGCAGGTGGTACTCTCGACTCGGTGGGAATCACACACCTGCCTTTTAGAAAAGGGAAGTCAACGTTTTCTTTAGCATTTTGCAGGTGTGGTTCTGTATGTGACGTTAATTCTGAGGATAAATGTCAGTGTTTAAGGCAGGCTCACCCGACACACTCGGCTCCCTGAGTCCTTAGAGCTAACTCCTAGGCAGTTTCAAAATCCCAGCGTAAAGCTGTCAGGTTTGCCACTGCAGCTGGACGTCAAGCAGCAATACTCGTGCCCGTGCCCGGCCGCACCGGCACCTCCGTGCCTGGGGTTGATCCTGCCGTGAGAGGAGCTGAGCCGGCTCCGGCAGAGCCGGGAGCCCCCAGCCTCGCCGCAGGGTGCCGGGGCTGCGCTGCCGCAGGGGCACCGAGTGCTGCAGGCTCCTGAGCCCACAGTCTCCGGCTTGGAGCCTTTCCACCTTTGCCTGTTGAGCACCACCATTCTGTACGACGCCCAGCTGGACGTTCTTTGTTAACCTGTCTGCTTACTGGCCTCTCAGAAATATTATTCCAAAAATGACACCGTTGCAGTGATACATAGGTGTGCACATCCCCAGTCTGAAAAGGGACCTGGATATGTTTCCATTCCAAAAAATACTGAGGTTAGTCTACTTGGGAAGTCACGCATTCTACTCTTGAGAAATGTTTGCTGAATGACCGTGTCACTCACGGATTTAAACCAGCATAAGAATTACTTTGTATTTTGGAAAGCTAGTTTGCCGGTAGGACTACCTCTGCGTACGTGTCGCCTAAGCAAGCAACCACCTGTATGCCCAAAGGATCTTAATATTGTCATTTATTGCACCATTCAATTAAGTGTCTCTCGATCCTCCATAAGTCCAAAGACTTGTGAGAACAAGCCAAGCCACAGAAAAACATCATTGTTTTTTGAAATCACCTCTGTCTAAATAACCATGCACTTTCCCAAATAGATTCGAGGGAAACTTTCTGTTGTAGAATCTGGTCATTTCATGCATATCCTCCCTGGAGCCTCATAACACACTTAGTAAAGTACTGCAGCCAAACCTCAATATATACATATATAACAAATATATGTATATACTACGTGAGCAATGCTGAAATTATTTAATGCCACACGACGCAATGTGCATGCATGCCGAAAGTCTTAAGATCTGGCCCTTCATCTTCATTGGCTGGTGTTGAAGGTCCTTGGTCTGTTCCGACAGCACTATCCCTGATGCTTCTACGCAGTTGGGTGCAACAGCCTCTCCTGCAGCAGTAGGAAACAATGGTATGAGAAGCTTCATTCTGCTTGAAGCACATTTCTGTACAAGTTGGCGATGTTGTAGAGTTGCGTGGAGTTGCTAGGGGAGGAGAGGGCACGAGGGGTGGAAAAACCGACAGCAAGACCTCTGAGCAATTTAGTGAAGAGGAAACCTCCCCGCTCCCTTTCTTGTGTGGATTAACAGGTCAGCCTTAGTGTCCATCAGGAAAAAGTCTTTTCAGGTGCGACGGCCGTTTGTGGCGATACAAACCAATTTTGTGTCGTATGCCCCAGCACGTGCCCCTGTGCGTGGGCACGTTTGCTGCCGCGGGCGGGACTGCTGGTCCTGTCTGTAAGGGAAGGTCCTCGCGGTTCCCCAGCAGCACCTGCATGCCCTGGTGCCGCTGCCCGGGGCGCCGGCTGTGCGCTGCGCGCAGGGGGCTGCGCCGCTGGCACCCGGGGGCCGTGCACAACAGAAGCTGGTTATTTCTACTGCCGGTAATCTACTCTGATTTTTATACTTTTTGGTTTTTTTTAATTGGGAAACTGGGTTGATGGGGCACTTTGAGAGCCACCTACTGAATTCTGTTTACGCAGAGAGAGGAACATTTTGAGAATTGTGTCACTGCTCTGGGGAGCCTGAGCTTTCCAGCTGATCCGCCGGGGTGCCCGCGGCCGCCGTGGGAAGAGCGGGCGGCTCTTCTCGACAGTGGATTTTCACCAGCCGTGAAAATCAAGCTCGGGGCATCTTAGGTTTGGCATTCAGAAACCAAGAGAGTGAAAGCAGTGAACACTTCACAAAATCAGACTGAAACAAGGCCACTGTAGAATTTATCGTTTTAAATGATACACTGAAAGCACAGAATTTTGTGTAGGCCAACAAAAAGGGCTATTTTCAATTACTGCACTGCATGACTTTTGTAGATTTTAACTTCTCTTATTTCCTAAACAATCAATAATACTTATTTATATTTGTCAAGTAGTACTTAACACAATGTTTTCCAGTTTAAGTTGCTATTGTAGCACTTCAGTTGACTTTAACTTATAGTTACAATATAAAATCCACCAACTCACAGCTGATCCTCACTTTTCCAAACTTATGTTCTGTAGCAAAATGCTGTGTCTCTGGGTTGGCTCATTGCACATGTTATTCATTGTTTAAATTTTTTACCTATAGATACCCATAATATCTGCCGAACATCTGACTAGCCACAAGTATGTTACACAGATGTAGACATTTTGTCATCAAACAGTAAGTTCCCAATGTGTTATCGCTTGCAGTTTTCTTACCTTTATGTGTGCATAATTTGTCTTTTTCAGGGACAGAATGTTTTTATTTTCTTTCTAAGAAAACTCATGAGATACGGGGGAAGAGGCTCTGAACTCCACTGATGGGCCATTCTTCTCTGAGTGGAGATCATAGAATCATAGCATCACAGAACGGTTTGGGTTGGAAGGGACCTTAAAGCCCATCTAGCTCCCACCCCCCTGCCATGGGCAGGGACACCTCCCACCAGACCAGGTTGCTCCAAGCCCCGTCCAACCTGGCCTTGAACACCTCCAGGGATGGGGCAGCCACAGCTTCTCTGGGCAACCTGGGCCAGGGTCTCACCACCCTCACAGTCAACAATTTCTGCCTAATATCTCATCTAACTCTCCCCTCTTTCAGTGTAAAACCGTTCCCCCTCCTCCTCTCGCTCCACTCCCTGATCCTGAGTCCCTCCCCAGCTTTCCTGGAGCCCCTTTAGGGACTGGAAGGGGCTTGAAGGTCTCCCTGGAGCCTTCTCTTCTCCAGGCTGAACAACCCCAACTCTCCCAGCCTGGCCTCCCAGCAGAGGGGCTCCAGCCTTTGGAGCTTCTTCGTGGCCCTCCCATAGATCCCGTAGTCAGCAGTGGCCACGTTAGCTAGCGTGTTGGACCAGTGTTGGTATTAGTTTGTACGCATCCATATAGCAAAATCAGAGTCTAAAGTTAGAGTTTTACTTTTTGTTTATAAAGGATGATAGCTCCAGCTGTGATGTGAGCTGAGGGCCAGGTCTAGGGGAGGTGGTTATGTTCTGTCTTTAGAAAGAACTAGTTTTAAATCTCCAAATGTGGAAAGCCGGCCTCTCTGAAAATACAGGTTAGTCATCTGCCTAGCTGAAGCCTGACTTCTCCTGAGCATGGGCTGTCAGACCACGATGCGCTGTGTATTTTCAGTGTTGTATGTATGTGCAGCATTTTCCTGGCGTGGGTGGTGCGGCAAGGAGAGGTCCCGCAGTGCCGGCGCAGCTCGTACCTGCACTGAACGGCGACTGCAGACAGCGCATGTCCGCTTTTCATACCGTAACGCTTCGCCCTGCGTAGTTGGACATCTGGGTTGGCGTGCCTAAGCTTGAGAGATTTTTTCCCCTGTACCTTCCTGTGAGCAATCGGCAGTTTGCAGCCTGTCCCGGAGCTGCCTGTCGTTGGTGAGCCCACCCGCAGCCCTCACCTCCCCTAGGGCAGCTGCCGCTTCTGGTACCTTTCTCTCCCTTGCGCTCTACTTCTGCTGTGTTTTTTATGGAATGGCTGGGCCGTAATGGGATTATTACTTAGGGTGAGGATTAACTGATTTGCCACAGTGGGTTTACAATCGTAGTTATTCCTTTCAGCTGAGCGTAAACGCTGTTAAACTGCTGGAGGGACGCAGGCGGGTGCCTCCAGTCTGCAGCCGAAGCTTGCTGCCAGGCGTCCCTCCGCAGCCGGCTGGGGCTGGGCTGTCCCCGTTTGGAAGGTGAACCTCCGCTGCGAGGACGTTCCCGGGGGGAAATCCCGCAGGGCCGTGGGTGCGAGCCTTCCCGGTACTCGGTGGCAGATCTCCCTCCTGCAAAGGCAAAGCTTGGGCTGACGCGGTGCTAACAAGAAGTTATGACTGTGTTGAAACTGCTTTCTCTTTTTCCCTTTCCAGATCATAACTAAAGAGAAAAGGACAGTGTGTTTGGGTTGAGAAGAGGACAAGCTCATTAGCCATAATGTATATACCGTCAAGCGACACTCGGAAACTCCCTCAGCAGTGAGACATCCCCACATTGCATGTTAGCGAGATGAAACAAGACCTTGGAAATCCACTGCACACTGTTGCCTCTATACTTTGTACATTGAATTGATATTTGTGCTGAGGTGATCTTATTGTCTAAAACCTACAACATCGTCTGTCTTTTCTAGCACAGAAGTATGCATATGGCTTTGAATGTGCATACGTAGTCTGTTTCCTACATAATCATGTATGTCACCTTGGAAAGACAGACGATGATGTAACCATAAATCTATTATGTATTGGTACGTCTGTAGACCAAGATATAATTTTTTAAAGTAAGTTTATTTCTTTCAAGGTTTACAAATAACAAAGGTGCACCTTGTATTTAAAATTGCCATTATAGATGAGAGCGTGCATGCACAGTAATTTTTGTTTAAGAGTAATATTTTTAATGTAATAGATTGTAAGAAGTGGTAAGAGAGGTATCTGACAGAGATGAATGTGCCAAGCAAAACCACAACTGTGTATCTTTTAAAGCGCATCGATGGCTTTAAATACCACGTTGTTAAGGATTCTCATGAAGTGCCATAGACTGTACATCCGATTAGAGTATTATTTCTGCAGTGTTATTTTCAGAACCACGTTTTCACTTACTTTACGAGTACTAATCAGTCAGTCGAAGGGCACCGTTCTGTTTCAAACCAAAGCTGTCTCAGAAATGGCAACTCCTCCTTACAGTAACAGTAGGCAGCACAAGAGCGATACTCTAGCCGTGCAAATTAACCCATACTGGACATATATATAACCTACTTTAAGGCGTCGTAGTGTAATATTTATGCATATTTTACTGTATAACGTGATATGCGAAAGGGAAAAGCCATTTCTGAGACACAGTAACAAATGTTTGAGGAACTTCTTTTGCTTCTATTTATAGCCTCTGTCGAAAGTCAAAAGGACTATAAATGTTTCGCAGAGATGGGTTTCGCTTTTACTTCATCAAAGTCACGCTTTACACGGTGACTCTAAACAAAGACGAACGAAGCACTGACATCATCAGATGCATGACAAACCAAAATATGAAAAAATGGAGATGTTAATTAGCGTAGAAGTTGGGTGGGTTAAATACTTGGGTGAGTTTTATATGTGATTTTTTTTGTTCAGATTAACTGCTTATAGCCTTAGAAAGCCTTTACAAAATAAAAACAAAAAAATAGATGTGCATTCAAGTTTTAAGAATGGATTCATCCAAAGGAATTCCTTTTTGTGGTTTGGATGTTGCAGCTAGTAAAGGATATTTTTGCTCTGTTCAGCAAAGTGCTGAAGTGGGGGCCAGGTCACTGGTAGGGTAGCGTGGAGTGGAAGAAGCGCGAGTTCGGTTGTAGAACTCTCCATACTTCCAAGTTTACTGCGAGTTTTTATGCTTGAGAGAGATGCTTTATAGTATAAGAATGACGTGTTGATTTTACTGATTGTACTGTACATCTATTAAAGCCTTAGATTATTACATTACGGGTTAAAACCCATACCAATGTAATTTCAATCGTGTTAAGAAAGTATAGGTGACTTCACATGTTATTGTAGTTCCTTAACATTAGAGAATATTACTTATTTTTTCTCGTTAAAGTGTAGTTTTTATTTCTTACATTTATTAGATCGTTTTCATTTTCTATTACCAGTTGAATACCATTTCAGTTTATAGGATTTTGTTTTATTAGAGTTTACCGATGACTTTTTCAAAACACAAAAAAAAAGTAGTTTTCTTCATAACATACTCAGTTTTGAATTTACATGTAGTGTCATATGGGTATTCGTATTATTGTTAACTAAAGGATTTATATTTTACTGATTTAATATTACAATGTAAGAATGTCAGTCATTGTTAGTTCTTGTCTAGTTTTCATTAAAAGAACAAAGATCTTTTATATGGATATCTTATAATTATATAATCATTGCTAAGTAAGAAGTTAAGTTGTTGCTATCGCAACAATCCTGGCAGACAATTGAGTAATATTTTGATGATTTATTTTGTTTGTAATTAGTTATTATGAGAAAATCTAGTTCCTAGATATTAGAATAAAATTTATTTTCTACTGTATCCATTTCAAATGTTAAAATATTGTTTAAATATTTTTTGAAATCCCTGAATATCAGGCCTTGTTATAAATAAGCTGCATAATCAATAGATCAAGGGACTTTTTGTTGATAATCCAAATACTCAAAGTTTACGTAACAAGAATTATAGTGTGTGTGTGCAAACTCTTGAGGGTTGATTATGCTGCAGTTTAGCATGTGGGAACGTATAGAGAGAAGGTTGACTTTTTGCACTTCTGTATATAGTCAAAAAAGAGAGAAACCTGTATAATAGTAAGATCTTATTTTGAATAAAAATGTCTATAATTACAAGGAGTTTTGTTAAGGCTAATAAAATGACAGGCTGAACAAAATTGCTTGCAAAAGTGGCACAGAGTTAGCACTCCATACCCCTTCAAAAAAGTTGCTTTGCTTTATGTGGACAGCTTGTAGTTTGCCAGGATTTTTTCAGCTGGAAAGATATGCCATCCTTCCAAGATCTCATGACTGACAAAAGCTCCACTGGTTCAAATCTGCCTGAAAATCATTCAGAAAAAAAAAAAAAAAAGAAAAAAAAAAAAAAAAAAAAAGCAGGTACTTCAGACCATCAAGGTGAAATCATGGATCAAATATTCCGTACATTATTCAAAAACTACTGCATGTTTAAAGTATCAGAAAATATATTAAAGATATATGCTATTCAAACCAGTTTCTGACAATTTCAGTGGTTTATTGTTCACAAAAAAGATTCTTCAAAACAAATACTGACTTTCACAAAAGAGTTAAATCATGAACAGGCAAACCAAACAGCACACCGTAGCTGTAGTTGTTATGTGATTATTTTTTATTGCTGTAGTGGTCCTGTTCTTTTAGCAGGTGAAAAAAACCACCCTGGGAAATTTTACCCTTTTAATGGGAAGCGTTCAAGAAACCTTGTGGTTATATATGCCAAAGCTGGAAAGAGAAGGTGATTAGGCCATGACTTTATCTGAGCTCTCCAGTACTCACACTGAATAATTAATGACGTTGCACTTACTTGCAACCCCGCAACTTTCATCTGCTGAAAGGACAGATGTGCTTGGTTTTACTATTATGTAATCACAGACTTACTTTTTGCTTGTAGTTGCTCCAAATTATGTACTCTGTCCTGGGCTGCAATTTGTTTTTATGCTTATTTTATTATTACTGCTATAGTTGACCTTGCTGTATGGAAAAAATAAAGTGAAATTGCCCTAATAAAAATTCTCTTTCTTAATTATGTTTTTCTATATCAGGTTAAAAATCGCACCGCTTTTCTTGTGTACACGTTTTTCGTTTTATCCGCGTGTTTGTTTGACTGGAGGGATAGAATTAATTTGGGGGAAAACCCCTATATGCCAGTATCGGGGGGGTCTCCTTCAACAACATGTAGTCTGTTAAATATACCGGATACGTATCACGAATGCAAAGTATACGTGACGTTCTTGTTAAAGCCAGAGGATGAATGGAAAGCAACGGGATGGAGCCGCTGTTACCCTCTCGCGGCAATGCTTCCAAGGTGCAGGTGCGGGAAAGTCGGTGGCCGCAGCGGGGGACCGACCTGCGAGGGAGCCCCCTTCCCACGCGTGGCGGCTGCTTGATTAGTCTGGCACAGATCGCTCTGGTAATTGAAATTACTCACCAAAAAATCACAGGCTTAATTCGGAAAAGGAAACACGTCGGAACAGTTGTTTTCCAGGGGGGTTTCGGGTGTCTCCTGTGTTTGTTAGCGCAGCCTGAGGGACCTCGCAGCAGCGCTCGCGTGTCGGAGGCCGCGTTTTCATTTCTCGGCTCGGCACATGGGGACGCCACGTTCCTGTCGGCTGGTTTGCACTGCCTTGGCATCCGTGCTTGCCATGACACCAGCCTTTTAATTTGTCGCTGCATTTAGCTGCCAAGTTAAAAAATAATGTGTCAAGCAGCGCAAGTGCTCTAAATTAGCAAAAATCACACGGCTTTATTCTCCTCTCCAACCAGTGCAGGTGGCCACAGAGGTTCCCGTGGTTAATCAGACAGCCCCGACTGACGATGGGTTGGTGCTCCTGCCAGCAAAGTCGGGCCGGAGGCTGCTCGGCAGCGCTGCCGGGGGTCCCTGGCCCTGCGGGAGGTCAGTGTCCCGCAGGACCCTCCGCCGCAGCCGGGTCAGGTCCGTCTGTCACACCGGGACGGTTCCGGGGGCTTGGCCGGCAGGAACCGAGCAGCGGCACTGCCCAGAGCGGGGCTCTCGCCGGAGAGCTGGGAGACCACAAACCCGCTCGGATGCTGAGGAGAGCCACGAGAAGGAGCTCCTGCTGAAGCGGCGCCGCGGCTGGCACGGTAACAACCGCGGGAGCAATGACAACGGCTGCGTTACCACCAAAATAATCTTGTTCAGAGCGATGCACGTGTGTCTGCAGCGGAGGTGCGTTGTGAAACGAGGAAAGGACTGGCAGCCTTTGGGGAAGGAGGAGCAGAACCCTCCTGTAGCCGCCCGGCTCGGGGCAGCTGGGCACCGCGGCCGAGCCCTCCCCTGGGCACCGCTGCCCTCCCAGCCCTCGCGGCCGTTGTCTCCCACGGGAGCCCCGCGGAGGGACCAGCCCTACAGAGACCTGCCGGGACGGGGCCCGTCGCAGGCGGGGAGAAGCGGTCACCATCCTGCCTTTGGCTTGGCAGAGTTAGTAAAGGAGTTCTAATGGCCTTTGTGTGATTTATGACGAGAACAGGGAATGGCGTCAGGAAGGAAACAGAACAATTCTGAGGGTCTTTTTGCATCCAGATATTAGTTATAATTGAAAAAGCGTATGTCCTCCCCAAACAGAGCTGATCGCGCCACTTTCTGTGGTCCCGGCAGCAGCGTCCCATGATGGCTCGGCACCTCGCGCTGGGGAGAGGTGCTGGGTCGGGCACGGCTCTGCCCTCCGCCAGCGCCCGGGGACAGGCAGGGAGACATGGGGCTGGGGAGGGTGGCACGGCCAGCCTGAACGCCCGCCGCGGCACCACGCTGTGCCGGGGGACGCAGCAACCCGTCACAGCACCAGCTGAAAGCAGGTTTGGAGAACTGCACAGGTGCCTGCAGTGGTGCTGAGCAGCCCAGGGGGGTGGGCATGATGGGGCTCAGCTGGGTGTAAAGGGCTGGAGGCACCTAGGGCTGGGCTGGAGGGAGCTGGGGACCTCTGGGTGTGTAGGTAGGAGCTGGGTGCTGCTGCTGGGGAGGGCATGGCTCGGGGTCTCTGGGGGAAGATCCTCCGGGACACGGCTCCTCCGCAGCCTTGGAAGGGCACCAGCACTGGGGGAGAGCTTGCCCTGGAGCTTGCCCTGAGGGCTCCTCCCCAGGCCAGCCTGGCCAAGGCCCAGCCCAGTCCCCCTGGTTTCTGGCTGATGGTGCAGAGCAGCAGTGGGGCTGCAGTGCCGTGGGGTTCTCCTGGGGTCCGTGTCGCTCTCGTGGCTCTGAGAGTGCGTGGGGAAAGTGCGGGGTGGTAACGGGTCCTTGATGCTGCTTTTAGGGGGTTAAGAGGGGGATGGACCTGCCCGAGGTGGTGGGGCCCTTCCATGGGGGGACCTGCCTGCGGTGTGGCTGCGCCCCCTCCCAAAGCTTTCCAGCTAGTTGCTGTGCGGCGCTGTTGGGTGCTGGAAAGGCTCCAGAGCAGCTCCCGTGCAGCGGCTTGAACTGGCGTTTCTCACTGCGCATTACCTGCGGGTGGCGCGAGGAAGCTGGGGGGGGGGGGGGGGGGGATGGCTGGTGAGAGCAGGGGCACCTGATGCTGCTTCGTGGTGCTTCTGCAAAAACTCCGTCTGGCGAAGGAGCTGTGCCGTGTGCCAGAGGAGGACCGAGCGCCGCGGGGTGCCCTGCGCTGGGTGCCCGCTGCCTGCAGCCCCGGGACTGGGGGGAGGTGGAAAAGTCTTGGAATGAACTGAAAGCAGGTAAGAAGTCGCTGTGCTGTTTTTCATGGAGTTGGTGAAGACGGTAGAAGGTGCATTATCCCTGTGCTAATAAACCACAGGAAGAAATGAATCACAGTGCTATTTCAGGAATGCACCGGAAATAAAAGTGCAATTACTCCTAAGCACCCCGAAAGTGCACGAAGGTGCAGCTCCACAGCGTTCTTCATACTTAACCTTCTCGGTACCTAAGAATAGCCCGTTTGGAGTCTTTTACCCATCGCAGGCATTTAGCAAGCTTGTTGTGGCATCTATTGGCAATTACCTGGCACCAACAGGGAAACACTCAATTAAAGAGTGGCAAGAGCAGAGTGACACTTATG
The DNA here is from genome assembly GCA_013397275.1 of Burhinus bistriatus. Taxonomy (NCBI): domain Eukaryota; kingdom Metazoa; phylum Chordata; class Aves; order Charadriiformes; family Burhinidae; genus Burhinus; species Burhinus bistriatus. The sequence goes on from VYXH01004910.1 coordinate 301,048, forward strand.
GGATGGGAGAAGACAGGTTGTGCTCTCCTGAGAGCAAACAGCTCTGCACTGCACATTCAGCCCCCCTTGGGGCGACGGGAGCGGGGTCCCTCCCTGGCAGGCACCCTGTGGGGGGGTGGACGGGGGTGCCACGGGCATGGGGCAGACCCTTGGCTTTGGGGATGGCGAGAGCAAACCTGCTTTGACTATTTTCCCGTGCCCTCAGCTACGAGGTACTGCAGTGGTGGGAGGCACTTGCAGCCCTTCCTGAGAATCGGGGATGTATTGGAGTGCGTGGGAGAGCGAGCCCACCCTGTCCCCCGGGCTGGGGGAACCGGAATGAAACTGCAGGGCTGAGTGTGGGCACCTGAGCCGTGGGGTGCTGGTGAGATGCCCAAATGGGCTTGGCCGGGAAGGAGGTGCGATGCTTGTGCTGGGGAGCAGCATCTGCACTGGAGAAGACATCCAGTGATAAGGGATGTATTTTTTCTCTGCTCTTCCTTCGGGGCTGTTATTCATCCCAAGCCGTCCTTGCCTGGCTGAGCTGGTTCTCCAGCCCCGGCTGCGTATGGAGCACACGGTATTTGGGGCTCCACTCGCCGCATGCTGCATGGGGTCGGGCACGCAGCCCCCGAGCGGCTTTGCAGCCATGGCTGCCTTTGGCCATGGCACTCCGCAGGGGCATTGCGAAACGCTGTTTAAGGAAAACAAAGAAAACCCTTCTGTAAAGCGGTGTTGCTAATTGCCTTTTCCACCCACATCTCATTTTTTTCTACGCATGCTTCTGGTCTCGGAAAAGGTCAGCAGTGGAAGTTGCTGCTTTCTACCTTCCTCTCAAGCACGGTGGGTTTTTAAGAGTCTTAAACCACACTTTATACAAAATGGACTGTGTCTCTTATTGTTAGCATTGGTGGGGTGCACTGTCACGGAGGAAACTCCTGCAGCAACAAGCTGACCTCCGCTGAGCGGGCAAGTCTCAGCCACGCTGCTTGTCTTGGTAAGGCTAAAAATAGACTTCTGTGTCCTGCCGATAGCACGCTCGCCGCCGGCCAGGCACCACGTCCTGCCATCAGTGCACAAAAGAAAACCTTCTTTAACGCGTTTAACACTGGGTAAGATTGGGGGCTGGCTTGGTGCTGAGCGGTGCTGCCGGCTCCGGGTGCTCCCGGGGCACACGTGCACAGGACCCACCACGGTGGAAGTGTGGGATGTGCTCAAATCCTGAACGAGAAGCATGCAGAAGAGCCTGGCTTGGCACTGAGCTCTCTGTTAGTGCGTGCTCGTCAGCGGTGGATAAAACCCATCATCAGGCACAGAGAGCTGCTGGGCTGCAGGATGTGCCACGTCTCTTTTCACGGGCTGTTTGTGCCACCAGTCAGAAAGCGTGGCAGCAGCCCGTGCAGGCTGCACGCGTCCCCGCTGTGGGTCTGCATTTTCTCTTCCACCCCAGGTCACCCCCAGCACCCAGCGGTGCAGCAGCCCCCACGCTGTCCCCCCACGCAGCACCTTCACCCGTGGTGGGCAGGAGCTGGGGCCACATGCCGGGTTTGGGTGATCCCAGCGAGGGGGGCCAGCCCGGGGCTGACCCGGTCCTGCGAGCCCCTTGGGCTGGAAATACGTCTGGGCTCTGGCAGCAGGGTCAGCCCGGGCAGGAGGTGACGGGCAGCCGCCCACCCGCGCCTCGTCCTTGCCATTCGCTGCGTGCTCGGCACCGCTGGCCTCGTGCAGTTCTGCTGCGCCGCGTGGGGCCAGTCACCGCTTCTCACGGGGCTGCCGCGGCTGCAGCACGCTTCCTGCAGCAAAAGTGATCTGGTGGTGATACAACACCTGTCTTTAACATGCCGCCTTCGTCATTAGTACAGACGCACGTGCTGAACGGATCAAGCTCTCTCTGGTGTCTGGCTGGGTACACGGCTCTGCCTCCGGGGAAGACGGGCAGCTCCCGGGCTGGACCAGGGAGCAGCTGGTGCCTGACAGCCGGTGTGGTGCCCGGTGCGTCCCTCGCAGTGCCGGTGATCGCAGCCCACCCTGCCACGCGTTACCCGAACGTGGGGTTTGGGCTGGGAGGGAGGGAGGGGACACCGACACCTGATGGTGAAGGGGTCTGTGACTGCGGTCGCAGGGCCTGCGGCATCGGCAGCTGTAAGCAAAGGGGGAAAGACATCCCGTGTGTCATTTTACCCAGCCTCTGACAGCTGCTGCTGGCTCCAGCTCCTTCCGCTGTTCGTAGTTCCTAGTGCAAAAAGGAAAATGATGTGAAAAGATCGTTACCGCATGAAACCCAGTTCTGAACATCTGTGCTGAATTGAAAATTTCATCCTAAAATAGCTGCACAGAGAGAAAAGGAGCAGCTTATGGAAGAGTTTGAGGGAATTAACAAGAATCTAACTTGCCCTATAAAATAGCTCCGGGGGTATCTGAGCGTGTATCAACGTTCCTTCCTAACTCCACTTACTGCTGCACTAATTTCCCCCGATACCAGGTACCGCGGTCCCCTGAACTGTGTCCATCCTCTAAGACAACTCCGTGCTGTTTGGAGGACGTGCGTCTCTGAAGTGAGGTGCGAGTGGTGGGTCTGCGTTGCCCTTTTAGGTGTTTTATCTGTAACACACAATCAGTCGGGCAGCAGATCCCCGCGTACTTTGGAGCTGGTCGGAGAGCGGAGCTTTACCGATTTCCATCGCTATAATGTGGCGACCCTGGTGAGCTGCGATTCGTTTGCAAAATCCCCTTCGGTTCAGAAACCCCTTTGCATTGGGTTCACCAGGCTCTGCCGGAGCCACGGGTGAGTTAAACCAGAAAGCGTCGTGCGTGCAGGCTGCCGGAGCCCCGGTCCTCCCTGGGGGCTGCGTGTGGGTTTAAGCACGTGCAAACGCCCCACAGAGGTGATTTCCCCACGGGTGCACACGCTGCTGCAGCCGGGACGGCTGCTGGTGTTCTAGTGCGGCTGGCACATTGAAAATTGGGGGGTTTATTGGTTACATTGAAATTACCATGTGCAGCATGGGAAGCTGGGACGGTAACGTACACCTGGACATAACTCACCTCTTCAGCTGGTGTTTGGTTTTATGAGCTGCTATAATGGAGTTTCCATTTAGTCTGCAATTAAATTATCTCTGTTCCTAGAATCACAGGATGGTTTGGGTTGGAAGGGACCTTAAAGCCCATCCAGTCCCACTCCCCTGCCATGGGCAGGGACACCTCCCACCAGACCAGGTTGCTCCAAGCCCCGTCCAACCTGGCCTTGAACACCTCCAGGGATGGGGCAGCCACAGCTTCTCTGGGCAACCTGGGCCAGGGTCTCACCACCCTCACAGTCAACAATTTCTGCCTAATATCTCATCTAAATCTCCCCTCTTTCAGTGTAAAACCATTCCCCCTCATCCTCTGGCTCCATTCCCTGATCCAGAGTCCCTCCCCAGCTTTCCTGGAGCCCCTTTAGGGACTGGAAGGGGCTCGAAGGTCTCCCCGGAGCCTTCTCTTCTCCAGGCTGAACAACCCCAACTCTCCCAGCCTGTCCTCCCAGCAGAGGGGCTCCAGCCCTCCCATCATCTCCGTGGCCTCCTCTGGCCCCGCTCCAGCAGGTCCATGTCCTTCTGCTGTTGGTGTCCCCAGCGCTGGAGGCAGCACTGCAGGGGGGTCTCCCCAGAGCGCAGCAGAGGGGCAGAATCCCCTCCCTGGCCCTGCTGCCCACGCTGCTGGGGATGCAGCCCGGGATGCGGGGGGCTTTCTGGGCTGCCAGCGCACACTCGTGGAGCGTGGAGCAGCCCGTCCCAAGAGCCCTGTGCTCTTGGCACAGCTGAAGTTCAGCGGCACTTCACAGGGGTGATGGGCCAGGTCTGCTCACTTTTAGTGACGACGAGGGCAGCCAAGGACGCTGGCTCGGCAGTTGATGGAGGCCGTGTGCCAGCGCAGCGATGTGAAGGTGGTGGGGCAGGTGACGACGCCCTGTGTCAGTGCTGGCCCAGCAGGGGTGCCACGGCAGGCGGGGGTGTCCAGAGCCACCAGCCAGCCCAGCCCAGTACAGGTTTCCCTGAGCTGTGCGGTTTGGGGAGAGAAGGCAGGATTCGCCCCCGGGACCCCAGGACGGAGAACTGCCCTTCCCCTGCTTCGGCTGCACATGGAGCAGAGGGAAACAAAGCACTGTGTGGCGGGGTTTGGGGGGGGTCTCAATTGCATATTGGCCATAATGTAAAGCTTTGTCTTGTCCTCCTGCTCCATAACCAGCACTGGCTGATGCTGGGAGGCACACTGCCACCTCCCGCTCAGCCACCGCCTGGAAAACCCCCGGAGTTGCAGCTAACGCCCGGTGTATTTTCTAGGGAATCACTTTGACCTTTACTGTTTTAAAATAAAATTCTGGAGCTCGGCTTGAGTGTGCCAACTTAAACTGCTTGGAGAAGGGCCAGAGGTATCTTATCACTCGAATAGGTCGAGGAGAGTAAGCGTGTACATTAGGGACTTTACCAAAACCAGCTGAGAAGATGTTTGTCATCTTGTACCTGTTACATGCCTGAGAAGGGTGAGCAGTTAGTGGTTTTGAACAGGAAAAAAATCTAAGATGGCTCAAAACCAAAGAGTTTTTAACTGTATCTACGGCTCTGTTCTTGAGTTAAGTGACTGAGCTGGGGACTTGCAAGAGACAAAACGGAGCAGCTCCACCGTCCCAGCTGCAGTAACTCAAATCCCAAGCAGGGCTTCTCTGGCTCCTGTGCTGCAGGGATTGCGTGCTTCCCAGCGTAAGGAGCAGGAGCCCTTCTGTAGCTGCACGTGGATCCAGTGCAGGTGGAGTCCGGGGTGCAGCCGGCCCGTGTTCGGGCACGGGGAAGCCCCGCTGGGGAGGCGGGCTGCTGGTGGGCTGGCATCTGGGAAGGAGCGCCGGTTGGGCTCCTGGCGCCCATAGAAAAGGGGGGTTTTTCCGGGTCCTGAGCCCTCCCCTCCCCAAATGCTCTGGATAACCAGCCACTGACTGGGGTGGTTGCCCCGTTTCCAGTCCCTGAGCCTGTAAGCAGGCAGTGCAAACAGTTTAATCGTACCCTCCCTGCCTGGCACAGCGTCCTGCTCCGAACCCCCTAAACAGATCCAGTCTGGGGCTGCAGGTGGGTGGAGGTGGCAGCGTGGCCAGCAGTGCTGGGGGGCAGGGGGCAGCCCCTGGGGTGCACGGGGCCGTAGGATGCTCCACTCGGCAGGTAAATGAGCGACAGATTAAAAACCGGGTCAGGGGAGCGATGCGCGAGCGGGCAGGAGCAGCCCGGCCAGGGATGCTCCCCAGGGGTGCGCCTTCCCCCCGCAGGCTGGGACCTCCTGGGGGCCCGGCCCTGCGCCCTCCGCCTCGGCGGGGTGGGGAGACCTGGGCTATGACCCCTTGGGCCACCTTTCCCTTTCTGGCCCTCCAGCCTCCCCGCTCCAGCCTCCCCCACCCTGCCAGGTGCCCCTTCCTCTCCCAAATCTCCCCTTTCAGCCTCCCGTCACCACTCAGTCCCTCCTCCAGCCTCCCACCCCTCCCCGTGCCCAGGGGCCCAAAACCCACCTCTGCACATCCTCCACCCGCTTCCAGCAGCCTCTGGGCCTCCAGCTCCCCACCAGATTCCCATTCCCTTCCCAGCTCCACAGTTTTCAGACTCGGCTCTTTTTCCAGCCTCCCGTGACTTCTCAGCCCATCTCTGCTGCTCACCTCCCAGTCTCTTCCTGGCTCCATGTTTTTCCCAGCATCTCATTTCTTCCAGTTAAACCTAATTTCTGCCCTCCCGCCCCCTTTTGGCCTCTACTTTTTTCCCAGCTTCCCACCTATTTTTGGCCTGCCATCCCCTTTTGGCCTCTGCTTTTTTGCCAGCCTCCCACCCCCTTTTGCCCCTCTCCTCCCCCCCTTTCAGTTTCCCACACTTCTGGGGCCTTGACTGTTTTTTTCCAGTCTTGTTATTGATATTTTTATTTACTTTTTAAATATGTTCTCCCCATGTTTCTGGTCCCACAGTGTTTCCCACCGCTGCTGAGCCCCTGCCGGGCTCCGCACACGGTTCTGAACTGTCCGATGTCTCCATGGTCGGACGCAGCAGCAACCCCCGTGGGCAGGATTTGGGTCAGACGTGCCACTTTCCGCATCCCAGGGGAGCCAGACACAGCACCGGCTGTGCCAGGGCTGCCCTGGAGCTCCTGCGGTGCCGGGTGGTGATGGAGGAACCAGATGGCAATCCACCTTCCTGCCGGCGCCGCTCACCGGGGCTCTGCAGCAGCTGGTACGGGGGCTGCCTCTGCCGGGGAGGCAGCACCTCCCCTGGGACCCCTGCCCGGCAGCACGCGGGCAGAGCGGGGAATGGGAGCTGCCAGGAGCATCAGGGGTGATCCCTCAGTTTGGAGTTCAGTTTAACGGCGTCTTTTATTAGAGCAATACGCTTCTTATTTAACTTCTACAGAAAAGGAGAATATATTAATTAATTTACTGGGATTTTTCTTTTGCGTTACAAACCCTTCAGTGTCCACCTGGGGCCCCGGTCAGGAACTGCAGCTGCATTCGGCGGCTCTGGCCATGCTGGGGCTGGGTGTCCCCGTGCCGTGGGGACAGGCACACGCAGGCAGGACGGGCTGGGGCGCTGGGTGGGACACGGGGATGCTGCTGGGCAGGAAAGCGGCATCTCTGGGTTGCGTGGGGGAGCTGAGAGGTGCTGCTCGTGCCGAGCAGAGGTACCAAGCCATGAATTGTGCCCCTCGTTCCTCGTGTGCATCGGCATGGCGCCTGGCTGATCTTAAGCAAAATAAACTAGCGAGGGCATTCTCTTCCCAGCCCCAGAGAGGCAGGAGGAGCCGGTGTGTCGGCAGGGCCGGGCTCCTGCCAGCGATCCCACCTTGTGCATGGGGCAGCTCCTCCACAGCCCCCGCTGTGCCACCAGCCAAGGGCACGGCAAAGGGGTGCTGCAGCGCCGGGGGAGCCCTGACCCGTGACGAGCCACCTGAGCAGGAGTACTGCCTATGAAGACCTTAGACATTGCGGAAAAATGAGGGCAAACACTGTAGCTGCTGGCCGTAGCTACACCGGCTTGCCCAAGATGCTGCAGCGAGTCCTTGCCACCTGGGCTCCTGCTCATGTCTCAGGTTCAACGAGTTTCTGTGTCCGATGTTGCCTCAGTAACTGAACTTTAATATGCTATATGTTCAAGTTTACTTAGATTATTTTCCTTTGGAGGAACCTCCTATAACTAGGTGTTGGCAAACACGGACGTTGGCCGGTTGTCGGGGGCAGGCTTCTGCATACCCACACTCCGTAACAAGCATATTAATAGCAATAATAAAACTACCACTGTAAGCTTAAGGGGGTCATTTACCATCGTTGCTGGAACTGGTCAGGAAAGTGCTGGGCTGTTTCAGTTCTCGTAAGCCCCCGTAACCACAGCCACCCGTGATGGTCCCCTTCCCCGGTGGTGGCCGTGTCACTAGGGCAGGCTGTGTCTCGGGGACCGTGGGGTGAGGATGCTGCTGGCTGCGGCAGCGCTGTGGCTCTCCAGCCAGGACTTGCTCAGTGCTGCCGCAGCACTGGGTGCCAAACCCAGCCTGGCCCCCTCGGAAATCCCTGCCTCCGGCAGTGGCTGGGCTCAGCCCAGCGCGGAGCCTGACGTGCAAATCCTCTGCCAGCACAGTGAGGGGTTTCGTCCCCCCCAGGTAGTTACTGGTTGCCTTCAAGTATTCCAGTCAAACAAAAAGCACTCGCTGCTGGAGAACCAATGTGCCACACTTGCCGCTTTCTGACTCACCAGTAGGTAAATTGGGCAATCTTCTGTTTCCCAATCTGTTTTCTTTCTCAGGAATTCAGCCTTCGCTTTGCTTTCAGGACAGCAAAAACCTAATCCAGCTGCCAGTTCACACATGCATCTCGCTCCCTCCTCAACAGATGCCGGCAAAAGCCCTCATCTTCACAAGAAGGAAGCCGGGGCTGTGCCCAGTGCCCCGCCGACCCTCGCAGGGCTGGGACCTGCTCCTTCTGGTCCCTTCCTGCAGCCTGCGCCGTGTTCCGGGGTCCTGCCGACCCCACATTGCTCCCAGGGTGAATGCTGCAGCTGGGCGCTGCTGCAGGGCTGGGCGCTGCCCTGATCCCATGGGGACGGGACGGGACGGGACGGGACAGGGCTGGCCCCGTGCCCTGAGATGCGCCAACGCGCAGGCGCAGGGCGACGTCCCACGGGCAGCACCCAGTGCCAGAAGCTGCCAGAACCAAACTCTGCCTTCCACATGCCTGTCCTGTGTCATTCCATATTCAGTGCTAAAACGTAGGCCTCGCCACTTCCCCATTTATTTTCTGGCATTTTACACTTCACCCTGTTTCAGTAACTCGCGGCGCTCCCCTTCCCCGGCAGCACCCGCAGGCTGCGCTCTGCCGGGCAGCTCGGCGTCCCCCAGCCTGCCGCTGGACAGACGGACACGCAGCAGGGGAAGGGACACGCTTCTAATCCTTTCCCTTCTTTATTGTTTCCCTTCCTTTTTTTCTCCTCTGCCCTCCCACCTAATCCCGGGCGATGGTTTGTAACGCTGCAGTTTGAAGGTACCCACTCATGGTATACACACATTTTCTTGTACTTTATTTGTAAATTCTTTCCCGATAGAGTGGATATTAATAATTATATGAACCAAACTGCTACTTAAGTCTTTTGCTTCCCACGTGGCATCAGTTCAGGCTACTACAGGGCAGAAATCAGTGAATAATTTGGCACCCTATTTCGAGCGTGCTGTGACAGTCCTCTCAGGCAAACAGAATTTTGTATTAATTTTTTAATCCCTCACGTCCTACCCTTCTGAGCTGAAGACTCATTCTGGGAAGAAATCTGTTAAATCCGGCACGTGACTTTCTCGCAGCACCGCTTGCGCTGTAGTTTTGAATGGGAACAGGAAGAAATGTGTCAACAACTTCGTGTCTCTTCTTGTGTGGAAAGCGGCGTCCCTTGCCAAGTCGGCAATGCCTTTCGGCGAGGCGCGCTGCCTGCCAAGCGCATCTCTGTACCGCGGGCATCAGCACCCCAGGGATGCTGCCTGGAGCCCCGTGGACCAGCGGTCCTCCCCCACGGCCGTGGACCGGTGGCATGTGGCAGGGACCTCTCCACCCGCCCGCTCGCGTGTCTGGAAAGAGCCGCGTGGTTTGCACCGCTCCCGCTGGGCTTTGAGGGGGAGGCTGAGTCATCCCCTCGTTTTTAATAGTCCGGAGGAGGCCCAGCTGTCTCCCCGCCAGGCGTGGAGCGTCTGTGCTGCACGGCTTCAGCCTCCGTGCGAGCGTGGTGGCTTCCCACTTCATCCTTAATGTCATTGTTCCTGGAGAACAGCGTGTGCTGGCAGCGTACCGCCCTGTCCCACAGGTCACCCATTGTCACTGCATATGTTGGGATTGGCTTAATTAGGGCTAAAATATGGCTGTGTTCACACCTTCTTGCTAGAAGAAAAGGAGGAGATGAGCCCTAAAACCATGCTGGAGCTTGTATTTTGCCCTACGTATCTGTCGCAGTTGAGGCGTGTTGGCTTTGTGCACCTCTTTCCTTCCCAGACTGGCTCCAATGGCTGGCTCGAGGTGGTTTTGGTCAGGGGACTGTGTCCTCCTTCCCAGCCTGACCCAGCACGGTCAGGCCATGCCATGGAGCCCCCGCCAGCGCCCCAGCTCTGTGCTGGGCAACGCTCATACGCTAAAATGCAAAACATTGAACCCGTGCCGACAGGGAAGCTGCTGGCTTTTATCATCCATACGTAAACTGCAGCAACGGGAATTTGGATGCAGCCCCGGCGCCGGGATGGAGCCGGCCAGGCTCCCGCCCGGAGCCCCCGCGTGCGGTGCTGTGCCCCCGGTGGCCCCAGCCGCAGTGGGGAGGAGTGGCACTGGACCGGGTCCTACGGGCACCACCAGTCTTGTAGCGCCTGAGCCCCTCCACGGGCACGGCCAGGGGGTCTCGGTGCTTGTTTCACCAGACGGGTCCTTGTCTTTGAACCTTTGTGCAGGGTGAGAAAAGCATATGAGAAAAGGAACGTGTATTCCGGAGTTTCGCTAGCTGATGCGGGATGGCCACGGTATTGTACAATTCATTTAAAATATTCTTCTGACGGGCAATGCACTGTAATTTAAAAAAAGGTTGTTTGCAAATCATATGAGGATTTGTTTTGATTAAGTGTCGCCTTGTCGGACACAGGCTGGGTTCCAGGGGCTGTGAGAGTGAGTTTCTCTCGTTAGCTGACGAGGTTCCCTGGCCGGAGGAGGCCGGCCGGCGCGGGCGCAGGCAGCCCCTGCCGCAGGACGTGTGCGGGGGTGACCCGGGCTGGCCATGGTTTGGATTTTTGTGGAGGGAGGAGCACAGCAGCACAGGAGCTTGATTTACTGAGATTGCAGACAAATGAGGAAGTTAACATTTAAAAAAAAAAAAAAACACCAAACAAACAAACCACCCCAAAAGAGCCCAGCCCTTTGGCCCCAGGCACTCGTGGCTCTTCCCCGGGCTGTGCCTGGGGGTCCGGGGGACGCGGGGCAGGGACGGTCCCTCTGCCCCCGAGCGGGCGATGGGGCAGCACCCAGAGCGGCGTGTGCCCATCAGCGCTGCGACGCAGAGCTGCACAACAGGGACCGAGCGGTCGTTAGAGCTGCGTCCCTGCAGCGTGCTCAACGTTGAACTGATGCAGACCTTATCGCGGTAACGTAAAAATATGCGATGCGTTTGTCAGAGGAGGAAAAGGGACCATGCCACCCAGGGCAGTGGCACGCTCTTTGCTGCTTAGGGGACGTTTTAAGTCAAGCACGGGGACAGCCCCTGGGCAGGAGCTGCTCTGATTTGCCATCTGTTTTTTCCCCCATCCAGGCTGAATCCCAGGTTTGCCATCACTTGCCAGGGATTGCGACTAGCAGGGGAGTAAATGCAACGAGAGAGGAAAACTCCTTATATCTCGCTCTGTAAAACTGGACAGATCTTTTTTTTTTTTAAAGAAAAAAAACCCCAAGAACATTTTCAAAGGTCTTTTAAAAACAGGGTTAAACAAGGAAAACTTTGGAGATCAGAATTACAGCGTAGAGTTAAGCTTTGGTGAGGAGAGGTTTCATTTCCTGTTAGTTTTGTCCATGGGTTTATGTTAATGTTATGAAGTCATGTGGTGTAATTTATCTGGTCTTTTCTATTTACGGGAACATTTTAGAGTACAATGTTGTTAGCAGCTTGAAATGCTGCCATGCTCTAGCAATTTTTTTGTTTTAACACTATTCAATGTGAAAAAATTAATATTTTGACTCAAAACACTGAATAGCAACTCTGAATGTTAAAAATTCACGGCTCATTTTGAAATATGTCAAAATTTCCCAGGGAAGAGAAATACGAATTTATTTGCCTTTTGGACCAGCTCTACTCTTCCCAAGCAGCTGGAATGGGTGTTTGCAGCAGAACTGTCAGTGACTGGGGAGAGGCCGCCGGGGTTTGGCCGGGCAGAGCCCCGCGCTGGTGTCCCACGCTCATGTCCAAGCCCCCTACAGCGAGAGGAGAACGCCCTCGGGTTTCCTCTCTGGGAAAGCACTTCCAGGGGCGGCTTGCTTTCTGTATTTGGCATTTTCACGAGGTGCGTGATCACCTTCAGAGGCACCGGCCAGCACCACCAAAGCCGCTGCTGGAAAATCACAGTATTTGGTGACTCTGAGAATTGGTGACCTACTGAAACAGCCCACTGGTGTTCCATGGCTGAAAACTATTCCCAGAGCGGTGGGAAGGGGCAAGCTTTAACAACTTCAAATACCTGACGTCCCCTGGGTGTTAGCCCAGCTGGCCAGGAGAGCTTCCCGGGAGCCTGCTCTGGCCCTGCGCTCAGGCTGCTGCGCTTGGCTGTCGACTCCCATTAAAACACCGAGCGCAGGTCTGGTTTCCTCCTTCAGTGCACCAGAGGAATCTGTGCAGTATTCCAGTAATTAAAAAAAAAAGACATTCATTATTAAGCAGGCATATATCTGAGGTCAGTGAGATAACTTAGCCTAAGAGATATAACTCTGTTTGCAAAGCTATTTGTCTGGAACATATGTTTCTGCAGAGCAGCATATTGTGGAAGGAAGAAAATTTATAAATAAAAAAGTTATAAAATGTCAACAAAGGCCCTGGTATGAGTAGCCAAAAGTTCAGATGAAATAGGAGCCTTTCCGGACTGCTTTTCTCAGCCTTTGAAAACCAACTGGGATTTTTCAACAGTGAAAATTGTTTGACCTGCCTGTGAAGCTGCGGGGTGATCCCAGCCCCCAGCGTCCCGCTGCCGGCAGGGCTGGGCTGGCTCGGGACAGGAGCCCTGCTGGCCCCTGGGCTCTGCCCTCCCATGCGGCACCGCATCCCCCCGCCCCACAGCCAGGGGCCAGAACTGCACAGGAGCAGGGCAGCTGGTCCTGTCCTATCCCATCCCATCCCATCCCATCCCATCCCATCCCATCCCATCCCATCGCATTTCATCTCGTCTCGTCCCATCCCATCTCATCCCATCCCCTCCCCATCCCATCCTGCTCCATCCCATTCCATCCTGCCCCATCCCATCCCACCCCGCAGGGCAGGGAGAGGGCAGGAGCGGAGCCTGGCCAGCCACCCCACATGCCCTCGCTCCGGCTGGCTGCGAGGCATCCCGGTGTCCCGGGGCGAGGAGAGCAGCAGCTGCTCCCTGCATCTTCTGATGTTACTGTCCGACGGCACTTAGACCCCTAATAGCTTGTGCAAAATTAGCTTTACTGGGAAAGCGTGTGTACTTTAGCTCTTCGCTCCTAATGTACCAATTAAGGCCCGGGTTATCTGGGAACGGCGCGGGGAGGCCGGCGGGAGGCGAGGGCAGTGCCTGCAGAAGCCGGGCTGCAGGCAGGGAAAGGGGAAGCTGCCTGGCAGCGCCGGGGCCGTGGCAAACCTTCACCCTGGTGCTCCTGCTCCCAACCTCCCCCCTGCTGCCCCCCTGCCCCTGCTCCCTCCTGGCTAGGTGGACACGCCACGTCCTCCTGCGGGGACAGCAGAGGGGACAGCGGCCGCACTCTGGGGGTTGGCACTGGCTCAGCTCACCCGCTGGCACAGGGCTCGGGGGGCTCGGGGGGCTTGGGGGGCTTGGGGGGCCCTGGCCCCCTGCACAACAGCAGCTTCCAGAGCAGAAACGAAAGGGCTGTGGCATGAAGGGAATTGGTGTAGAAATGTGCTCCCAGAGTGTGGGAACCGCAAGTTATACAACTCAAACGATGCTTCTCGCATCACTGCAAGGATGGGCATTTTCAGGTGTGGTTGCCAGTTGTGTGAAGAGTGCAATCGTTTGGGTTTTTTTTTTTATTGCTTAAATAGTAAAAACTATGTGCTTAAAAAAACAAAACCAAACAAACCACAACCCTAAACGGATGCCATTGAAACCCTGCACCTGGGATAATAGGGAGATCAAAGGGCAGAAAAACGCAAAGGTTGTGGTTTTGCTTTACCTCCTCGCTTGGCTCGCCCCTCTGACTTCAGGCTGCGGGGAAGGAGCTGCCTCTTCCGCAGCAAGAACTGGGGTTTTTCCACTGGCTGTAATTACAGGTCAGATTGAGCTCATATGCATAACGCAATGCAGTTTCCAGCAGTAATTATGCACCGTCAGAACCAGCATGTTTAGCAGAGAACTGGTGGGGTCTTGGCGGTGCTGAGGAGAGCGATGCGAGGGGAGCTGCAGAAGGGCTTCTCGGGTGGCCTGAACCGCCCGTCGAGTCCGCCTGGCTCACTGTTTGAACACCGGATTTGTACCTGAAAATTAGCTCGTTAAGCAGGTTAACGCCCCCCGTGATGCTGCTGTTCCGGCAGACGCAGGCAGCCGTCCCGGCATGTGCCGCTCAGCGAGGCAGGGCATGGCCCCGGAGGAGGCTGGCGTTGGGTGGCTCCGCTCCTCTTCCTCGGCACAAACCGGGCTGAAACCACTGGCTTTCGGACACTGCCTTGAGCGAGGAGGGTAGTTGGGGGCCTAATTAGAACCAAACTAACAGAAAGCTCGTTTGCAGCGGGCTTCGTGCCACAGCGCTCCCGTGGCCGGCTCAGGCTCTGCCCTGCTTTAGCGAGAGGTAAATCGGCGATGGGGCCTCCTGCTGTCGGCTGCACAATGAAGTGACTGCACACGTGAGCCTGTGCTGCTCACCAGCGTAACGCCCGGCTGAGGATTTATTTTGATCCTGTGTTGAAGGCCTCCACTGGTTTCGGGGGAGTTTTTCCCCAGGGGTTTTTGGTTGGTGCCAGCTTGAAGATGCAGAGATGCTGTAGAGAGGGCGGGCTCCCTGGAGGAGATGCAGCCTGCCCTCCTTTGGCGCTCCTCCGTTTCAAAGAGGAGAAAATAACCGTAGAGCAGCTGTGGCCAGGCTGCAGCAGCAGCAGAAGACATCAGATAGAGTCAAATCTGTTTCCTGCCTGGTGCGACCGTGGCAGCCCAGCCGGCTCCGGATGCTCCCGCGGCTGGAGGAGCGGAGGGGGTTTCTCCCAGTCTCGAAATGGCTCAGCGGAGCGCTGTGCACTGCAGCCCTCGTCCTGCCGCCCGCGCCTCCCGGCCCTCCCGGCACGAGCAGCGAGGGCGCTGACACCCAAGCACGGTCTCCAGGGAGAAAAAACAAAGAATTTGGCTACACACGCTCTGAGGACAGCCAAGGATGGTTTGATGAGCTGATAATGCTGTTTCCTTGTTTTCAAACTGGACTTCTGAGGGTTTTTTTTTCCTCCTCTGCTTCTTTTTGACTCCTCCGTATTGCTCCCATTCGAGGAGCGGCGAGCATTGCCCTCTGCCCGTGCCCTGTGGCAGGAGAGAGCCCAACTCCCCCCCGCACCATGTGGGCAGTGGGTGCAAAAACCCACTGCGGAGCCCCAGTCTGTGTTTGCAGCTCTTAACTCTGGGGTCATAACTAATACCTCTTGAATGTTAAGGTTCTATTATCCCTCTGCGATAGATTGAGCTCTTTTACAGCCCTTTGCATTTCTAGATTTCCAAGTGTTTTACCAGGGTGGTTACTTCTGGTTATCCTCGTTTCCTTACTAGGAAGCTGAAGCAGGGGCAAGTGAAGGGACTTGTTCCCTGTCGGAGCGGGTCACGGCTAGAGGAAAATGCCAGGCTCCCCTTCGGCAGCCTTCTGCTCTCCCATGAGCAATCCTGCCACCACTTTTCTATTAGAAAAGCCCTGCATGGCCAACCACACTGGAATTAGTTCTTCTTTTAAATGAATCATGCTAAAAAATTCATGATGTGGGAGCGGAAGGATTATTTTTTGGAAGAAGCCTTGCCTGCAGGAGGCACGGATCCTGGCAAAGTAAACCTTGGTCCTCCCCGCTTCCTGCAGCAGGCAGAACCCACGAATAATGAAAACCCACCCTCCTCCTGAAAAGCCCCCTCGGCTCCCACCCCGCGCGGGGCTGGCAGTGCCCCCACCACGCCTGGGAGAGGCTCTGCCGGGGCTGCAGCCCGGTGCTCGGTGCGGAGCGTGGGCTTGCTTCCACATCCATGCGATCCCGATGGGAAGGGTCGGGTCAGCAAAACTCATCTTTTTTTATCGCCCATCAGTGTAAAAGTGGGCCCGAAAGGAAGGTTCATCTGCCTGCCAGCCCCAGCTGCCCCCTCCGCTCGCACCCCCCGCTGCCCTCGGTCCCTGCCCGTCCCTGCGCCCGGCTGCTTTCCCTCACTAAAATTGCTCCTGGTGACCCGCTGCTTCGTGGGCAGTGACCTCCCTTCCACCAGGACTGGCCGTTCTGCGCCAGGGCCACCCCGCGGGGTGGCCGGCAAGCCTGCGGGACCCGGGCCGGGGGGATGCTGGTGTTAGCCACACTCCGAGCATCACATCTGCAGGCTCTGTGTCACCCAAAAGCCACAGCCCTCTCCTCGCCTGCACAAAGCGGGCTTCCCTTACACTTTTCCCTCCCACCGCTGCACGACTGCGGGCACAGACGCAGTGATGGAAAGGCCCTTGAGTTTTATTCCAACCAGAAAACACCAATTTGAAACGCAATGTGGATATAGGAGGCTGAGTAAACCCCAGCCTGGGTTTGCACTCCCTGCAGCGGAATGCTTCCCCGCTGCTGGGTCTGCAGCCCCTGCCCACTCCCGCCCTTTCCCTGGCCACTTGGCGGGCAGCGTGGCGTGCCGCCCCAGCCGGTGCCCTGCTGGCACCCCAGCCCTGCGCCGGTCCCTGGCCCCCGGCACTGCGCTTGCCCTGCATCACCCCCGGTTGGGCAGCGGCCCCCGGCAGGGCTGCATGGCCAGCCCGGGAGTGAGCAATATATGTACCAGCAGGAGCGCCTAATTGTGCCGCTTTAATGGCTTTTTAACTTCATCGTCCTCCAGACAGAGGGAGGGAAGGAAGCGCCACTTGACAGCGCTCCGGAGGCGCTGCAGCATTGACGTGTGGAGCAGCTCCATGCCGGTGGGCACCGGGAGGGATGGACGGGCGCTCTGCCCTGAATCTATAGGTGACCCACAAGGGCCGTGCACGCGTGGAAGGCTGGCAGGTTCCTTCCTTTCTGTAACGCTCAGCGTTTTCTCTCCACTTTAGTGTCCAGAACAACTATTTGCTGCCTAACGCACCTTGCTACAGCGAGCGGTGACGCACCGGGGAGGTAGCAGAAGAATTCCAACAGCGTTATCTTAGTGGCCATGGCGCTGCGTTTCTTTGCGGCTTTGCGAAAACTGGGGCAGCTAAAAGGCAGATTTGCTCCGTGTCGGCTGGCTTTCCTGGGGTTGTAGCCCTTCTACGACATGTTGCCAAGGGAAAATGTGAACTGTTTGATTTAAATGCAACTTTTTCCTAACTTGCCCTAGTAGAGAACGCAGGCTCCTAATCGATTTTTCTTTTGATTCGAGTCTTAACATGGTTTCTCCGATCAAGCATGTTATCTTTACGGAAAAAAAAAACAACAAAACCAGCTCCATAAATCCTCTTGCCTAAGGGGTGAAGAGAAGCATGCAGTGGTTTGTTTTCATAGGAAAATCAGTCTTTGTTCGGAGAATGAATCAAACATGCAGGGACTTTGACTCGGATGAGTTAACCAGGCGTTTAGCAATACAGTTTTATAACATGTGCGTGATTTCTAATGAACTGCATGACAAGAAGTGGCCAAAACTGCGACTGGCAACAGCAGGACTGCGTTTGGTGAGGAAGGTCTGCTTCAGTATTTGGCACGGTCCTGCCCACAACCAGAAACTCGCTCTCTTAGTGCAAGAGCTTACATACGACTTTAAAATATTTACATTTGTGCAGTAAATAACATCATCTGCCTGGGAAAAAATGCTGCATTGTCCTCGGGAGATACTCCCATCAGTATTGAATGGGAAATTGGTGTATGGACACGTAGGAATTGGGTCACACTGCACCCAACTCCAAGACCCGAATGAAAGGCTTTTTGTTTGGGGGGCTCGTTTCTGAAGCCCCGCTGGGATGGTGTCCAGGTGCTCTTACTGGTGGCCGTGGCAGGCCCTACCTGCTGTAGCTGTGGTCCAGCTGGGAGTGGGGTCTGGTGCAGCTGGTGCCCGCAGGGAGAGCGCCTGGTCTGGGAACGGAGCACCGCGGCCACGTTCCCGGTGCCGGTGGCCCGGCAGCAGCCGAGCTGCTGAGGGGTTTCCTGTGGCAGAAGGCGGGAGCCGGATGGGTGCTGGGGCGGCTCTGGGTGCGTTTCTCGGTCTGGACTTAAGCTGCTGCAGAGTTAATCGCCCTGTTTCTTGGCTGGTTTTCTTTGCTCTGAAAAGCATCTTCCACACGCGGCTGTTGCTACGTTCGCAGTCCCTCCTGTGCTCATCCAGAGCCTGGAGACCCCGCTTCTCCCTTACCGAGCATGGCTGCCCTCAGGTCCCCAGGGATGCTGCTCCTCTTCCTCCCTGCCCTGGCTGCCCGCTGCGGGGTCCTGGGGAGAGCCTCTGAGCTGGGTGGGCACCTCTGGGGACACCAGAAAGGATGAAAAATTAGCTTTTTCTTGGCAGTAATGCTGGGGGAAGGGAGGGAGGTGAGATGGACTCCCAGCTGGAAAATGCCTTTTCTGCCCTTCTCTGCTGAAAATCATCCTACTGTGAATGTAATACTTTTTCCACAGGAAAATAGGAAATACAATAATAGGTTGCACATTCAAACCAGCTGCTCTTTTATTTTTTCAACTGCCTCTGAAAAATGCTTGTAATTAGGAAAAATCTATAACAAGAAGTACAAACAAATCAAAGTCTGTCATTAGCCAGAAAGAGTCGGCTCTCTGCCTTAGCTATGGTTTTATTAAATTAGAATAATGAAGCAGAAGCTATACAAAGGAAAACGAGTGGTTTGGAAAGGTCTGAAAATATACAGCTCTCAGTTTAGAAAACACATTTTCAGATTTAAACGTGAAGCTGTAAACATGTTAGCTTGTGCCGTTCTAGTACCTCCTTCTGTAAGGCTGCGTGAACCTTAAAGAAATACCCTATAAAAGGGAAATAGGAGGAAATCTTCTCTAATGCTTTAAATTTAAACTGTGGAACTGGCAGAACCAGTGCCAGAGCAGATCCCCACCGGACTCGGAAGTGGCTCCGGGGTGTCCCCATCAGCAGTGGTGCCAGCAGATCTTTGGCAGTGGCCAGCTGGTTTGAAGGGCAGTGGAGAGGCCATGCCATGTGGGACTCAGAGGTGGTGGTGGCATTATGGATTTGCCTCGTCTCGTTTGGGAGATTCAATCCTCCCCGCAGAAATGCTCTGCTCATGCACGAGGGGCACCGCAGAGCGATTTGCACGAGAGCAGCGGGGACACGGGGTGAGGAGAAGAAGGACATCCTGGGGTGAGGGGACAGTCCCCATGGCATCTGCACCTCTGGTCAGAGCCTCAGGATGGAAACACGCTTCCATGGGTTGGATTTCTGCAGGAAAGACGGAGACCAGGCTCGGAAGCTGTAGCCTGCAGATCTTCCCGTTCATTGCTTGGCTCCGCACTTCCTTCACACAACGTCTGGATGCACACAGAAGTGTTGAAGACCTCTGTGGCCCCAGGGACAGAACGCAGGCAGGCTGCTTGAGGACACTGCTGCCGGAGGACCTGCTTTCCTGCAAGCACTAGAATAAGGCAGTTCCAACGCATTTCACTGTTTCAAAGTTCATTTTTTTCCCATCCATTTCTTTTAATAACTGCCATATGGCAGTTTGTTGCTTTCAAAAACCAAACAAAGATGACCTTGCCATTATGAGCAGAGAAATGCTTTCAAAAATCTTCACCTGTGTGTTTTCTAATGTGTAGTTGGGAGCTGGAAAAATAAGTCTTGCCCTTAATGCTCCTTAAACAGAGGTGCCGCGGGGCCGGGGCACCCTGTGGAGCGGGGCGGGCAGGACTCACTGGTCCCGCTCCGGGCTCTGGGAGAAGCTGATGTCCCTGTGCAGGGTCAGGGTGAGGGTCAGGACCCCGCGGGTAGCACTCCCCGTCATTAGATCCAGATGGCAGCCAAAGCCAGACGCGGGGCTCGTCAGCTCTTAACAGCGTCGGCGCTGGGGATGCTGACCTCATCCTTGCGCACAGCGAGGCAGCCACCGCCGCGGGCACGGTGGCGTGCGGGAGGCCGAGGCACAGCCGCCGCGGTGGGTCTGGCCCGAGAGGCAGTTTTTAATTGTAGCGCTTTCTGCTTTATTCGAGCCGCGATTTCTGAAGCCTCAGTCTGTGGAACACAAACACGTTATTTGGTGGGAGGGGGTTTGCAGCACGCTAACGTCGTCACCCGGCGTGTGCCTGCGGCTGGCTCCCCGCAGGCTGCAGTCCCGCTCCCTTGTACCGAGGGAGGGACCACTGCGGTCAGGCGTTTGGCTGGCGGATTCCTTCGGCTGGGAACTTTGCTGGGAAGGATCACTCGTGGCGGTGCTGAACAACAAAAATAACTTGGGGTTTGAGCCCACGCTGAGCGTCCAGATCCATGCACTGGGCTCCACCATCCAAATTTATCGTCTAAACAATCTGTGGTTGTTTGTGGGCTACAGGTAACACCAGTCGTGGACCCTCTGCCCTGTCTTTCCTGGGAAAACCTCTCCATGAACAGGAGCAGGTTTTGCACACAAACTTTTCAGCTGTTTGTCCACAACCTTTTATAAAGAAGCCGCTGGCGCAGAGGGTGAGGGTGTTGCTGCCCTCTGGGCTCCCTGCGAAACCTGCCCAGCCCTTTCCCGCGCCGCCGCTCCCGGCTGCGGTGGATGGGAAAGGTGCCCCGGCCGGAGCCCGGAGCATCGCCCAGCCCGGCCGGCCCCCACAGCCCCTCGCCCCCCGGCTCCCCAGCGGAGCAAAAGCTGCTCCTAGCAGGGATCTGCCGGCAGCCAGCCCTGCTGGAGACAGCTCTCTGAAGGAATGTTTGTTTATTGCTTCAGCACCAGCCGCAAAAAAACCCCTAAACCCGGATAATTGAATATTCATCTTCTGTGAATTCTATTAATTCTACACTTCACGTTCTGAAGAGCAAAATAATTGCCGTAATTTCATTTCAAAACCTAAAGTAAATAACCATGAGCTTGTCATTTTTCTGTGTGTTTTCACTGAAAGGAAATTTATCTGCCTGCCTGCTTTCATTATGAAATGATCAGTGGGGCCGCTAGAAGAACAGCATATTTATTTTTACATTTCCCTGCAAAAGCCTATTTACTCTAAGTGGCACAGTTAACATTGCCAGTGATTTCTTTGTCCTGATTTTAAACAGCCTTTTAAAACCCAGCATTAATTTAAACAAGATAATATAAATTAAATTGTGTGGTTTGGTGCAGTTCAGTGTTCCCCCCTTCAAAGGCTCTGCCTTTTTTTAAACAACCCCTAAGGAGATGCATTTTAACATTAATCAGTGCTGGGGAAAAAAAAAAAAAAATATCAGTTTTTATCTACTAGAGAAAAGCAGAGAAAGGAGATGAAGTTCAAATGTGCCGATGTGGGACCTGGCAGGCAGGATACGTGCAGCAGCGGGGCAGCCGGGCAGGGGGTCCCGGGAGAGCTGGTGACAGACCCATGGGCCTGGGGGGGACATGGGGGGGA
>VYXH01004910.1:323959-340082 GCA_013397275.1 Burhinus bistriatus
CGCGCGCCCCGCCCCCGCCGCAGCAGCACCCGCCCCGCACGCGGGGAAAGTGGTGGGGGCTTACAGCAACCGACCCGGGTCACTCAGACGGCAAGGCAGCAACCCCAGCAAAGGCACGGCACCTCGCCTTTCCAGTGACTGCGGGGCGATGGGTTTATGCCACCTTGCCCTCTGGCTGTCCCCCATGGCTCCGTGGCCCCTGCAGGGACGTGTTTTGGGGAGCGCGCTGAGAGCTATCGGGCTGCTCCCTGTAAGCAGCGACCTACTGCTGCCCAGTGAGGCTGCGGATCGGTTTACAGCTGAACTCTGACATCCTGGGGTTGGGGTTTTTTTTAATTTGCAGAGATCGGGGAAGGGCTGGGGAGCCCACGCAGCCGCACAAGCTTGCGCAGAGCGAATGCCCCATGCCGGGGGGTGCTGCTGCCACGAGCGGGGTGACGGGTTGTCCCCTCCAGGTGCCAAACTGCATGGGCACAGGGCCGGCTGGGGCCAGGACCAGCACGGTGTTGGGCAGGGAAGCAGCAGACATGCCCTCCCACTGATGCACAGCTTCGCCTCCTGCCCTTGTCTCCCCTCTTCGTTTGCTAACACAGCGGGACCCCGTGGGTCCTACGGCAGTCGCTCGGCTTATGGCAAGAAACCCTCCCAAGCCAAATCCACAGTGCGATGCCTTGGTGACACCAGCAGGCACTTCTGGGCTCCAAACCCAGCGCGAGCTCATGGCCCCCTCCAGCATAAACCAAGGGTGTTATTTAAGGGTGTCATGGTTTCAGCTGGGATGGAGTTAACCTTTTTTGCTAGCAGCCGGTACAGTGCTATGGTTTGGATGCAAGATGAAGATGACGTTGGTAGCGCACTGGTGGTTTTGGTTGTTGCTGAGCACTCAAGGCCCTTTCTGTTCCTCACACCATCCCGCCAGCGAGGGCTGGGGGGGCACAAGGAGTTGGGAGGGGACACAGCCGGGACAGCTGACCCCAGCTGGGGACAGGGATATTCCATACCACGTGACGTCATGCTCAGTATATAAAGCTGGGGGAAGAAGAAGCAGGGGAACGACAACACATTCGGAGTGATGGCTTTTGTGTTCCCAAGTCACCCTGCTTTCCCAAGGAGCCCTGCTGTCCTGGAGATGGCTGAACACCTGCCTGCCCATGGGAAGGAGGGAATGAATTCCTTGTTTAGCTTTGCTTGCATGCACGGCTTTTGCTCTACCTATTAAACTGTCTTTATCTCAACCCATGAGTTTTTTCTCACTTTTATTCTTCCGATTCTCTCCCCATCCCGGCTGGGGTGAGTGAGCGAGCGGCTGCGTGGTCCTAGTTGCCGGCTGGGGTTAAACCACAACAAAGGGGAACTGAATTTGGTCAAAGAGATTCCCAGTCTCTTTGCGGGGACCTGGTACTCTGTGGTGGGACAACAGCGCTGGCAGAAGCCCTGCAAACGTGATGTGCCAGGCCATGCTCCTGGCCTGGAGCTGGGTGTGCGGCCCTGGTGCTCTGGGGACACGGTGACTCCCCGACCCCCTGCCCACCCCTTGTCCCCCCTTCTCGCGCAGGCTGTTGGGAAGCAAGGCAGGGACTGATTCATCCCGGGGTCCCGTGGCTGCTGGGGAGGGGGCAGCTGCCCCTGCCCCAGGCGAGACCCAGCACGGCAGTGTCACCAGAACTGCCGCATCTCCCTGCAGCCAATTTCAGCATCGGCGCGGTGACCTGAGGCATCTGCCAGCCGCAAGGAAGGGCAATCACCCCACCGCCCAGCAAGCCAGTCCTTCTCATCAGGCTGCTGAGCCCAGATTAACGTGCTGGGCAGGAAAGCCGACGCCGTTCCAGCCGCTTGCTGCTCGGCAGGCTGTAAGCAGCTTATGGGGCTGCAGCGGGGGCCTCTCGGAGATTAAGCACTCTCCCGCCGGACCCGAAGCGCTCCTGCAAAGCACTTGGGATGTTCCTCCTGCAGCGGAAGGCCACCACCATGAGACATGTCTGCATGGGCATCCCGTCACCCAGGGGGGTGTCGGTGTGTGACCCACTGCCCCCAGCCTCGCCGGGTACCCGGGCAGCCTCAGGGCAAAGGGGACGGGGCTGCTGGTGCTGGAGGCCCCTGCGAACCCCCCTGGTTCTGGAGCAGCCTTCCGACACCTGCTCCCTGATCTTTTCTAGAAATAGGTCCAATAATTAGACCCGTCAGTTTACATAGAATTAGTCCTGTTCACTTAACCACCAAATTATGACTTCAGAGATTCAATCTCATTATTTGGCCAGTAAGCTTGGCAGGATGATCCCTCTCCTCTCATTACATTACAAAAGTACTAAGCCTTTGCCCTGGCTGCTATTTTCTCCGCTGCAGCCGGGACCGGGGGGATTTGGCAGGGTTCCTGCGGCAGCCGCCTCAGCCAAACAGATGAAGCCTCATTAGCACCTGTACCCGGGCAGTATTTATTTCCATTAAGACAGCATGGAGGGTGCCATCCTGCTGGGCGCAGCGCAAACACAGTGGGAGACCAAGCCCTGCTCCCCTTTCCTCAAGAGCTCCCTCATCACTTAGCATCTATCTAAACTCTGCGCCAAAATCAGACTGAGCCGCAAACGAGCTTGTCTGGGGCTCTGCCCTCCCCTCTCAGCAGCCAGCGCTGGCATCCCGGCGAGCGGGGACACGTCTCCGTCCCTGGGGATGGGGCTGGGGGAGGCAGCCCGCCAGCGTCCCTGGCACAGGCGGCACGCTGCTGGGAGGAACCGTGCTCCGGAGCTGGTCATCCCTGTGCGGCATGGCACAGCATGGGTCAGCCCAGCGAGACACGTGGGCTTAAAAACTGAGCTCTTCCCTGGGGCCGTTATGCCCAGGAGGGGGCTCGGGGGTATCCTGCCACCACAAAGCACACGCCACTTAAGTCTCCAGGGGTTGGTTTTAATCTCCTGTAGAAGGAAAGCACAGTCTTCACATTCGTCTCACGCTGAAACCGACCTGGGGTGACCAGAGCCAGGGCCCTGCACTGGCCCACGCCACGGAGGACGTGTTGGACCCCAGCGAGGGGAGGCAGCGGAGCCAGCCCCAGGGCGGGCAGGGACACGGGCAGCTGCCTCGCTGCTGGGGCTCACAGCGGCGAATGTCTAGAATCATAGAACCGTTATGGTTGGAAGAGACCTTTAGGATCATCAAGTCCGGTCGTTAACTTAGGAAGCTGTTCCCAGGGGTTGCTGCCGCAGAGGCGTCGCTCCCGGCTCCGCCTGCCCATGCCTGGGTTTTTTGCTAAACTAGAACTTCATTCCTGTACAACCTGTCGTCCATCAGTTTTCTCGCGAGCACAGAGGGGAAAAGATTCTCAATCTGTAGTTTGCAACCAAGCTGTTAGGTGTGGCGGAAGCAGTCCGCCAAGGAAGGACCCGGGTGCAGGGCAGTGCCGGGGCAGAGCTGGGCCTGGACGTGGCTCGGGGACGGCGGCACGCTTTGTAGGATCAGCCAGTACTTGGTTGTAAGTCTTTGCACCAGAGCTACACAAATCTACTACAAACATCCCTGTTTTAATCAGTGGACCACTCTGTCTCCGACTGTCGTATTTTCTTTCTCAGTGATTCAGGGTAAAGGAATTTTTTCCCTCTTTGTCCCCTTGTCTCTCCACGTAGCGATAAGGGGAAAGCCAGCCAGTAGCAACGCCCAAGCTCTCTCATAGACAGGGAATGATGACCAGACACATCTCACTGGTGTTTCCTCCCCCAGACACTGGGAATTCAGTAAATGACTCTCTCTGTGGTTGTGGAGCAGTAAGAGGAGAGCGCACACCAGGGCACTACAGCTCTGAAGCAATTTGCATTTACTCTTACAGTCACATCTCCCTTCTTTCCTGTAAACCAAGCACAGGCACAGGCGACTTCTCCCTTTTCTTAACATTTACAACTGTGTCAAATCAAGATTTAAAAACTTGTTATTATGTGTGGTGGTGCCGTTTCTTAAAGGTCAGGGTACGGAAGGGAAAAGGGGGGCAGCTCTGCACAGTTTGGGGTGTTGGCACCAAAAGTCAGTGCGGCTCTGGAGGCCGGTAAAGCCCGTCCCCAGCCAGGGCACGGCCAGACGGACGGACGGACAGGGACCCCTAAGAGCAGAAATGGCCTGAGCCGGCAGCGGGAGGGAGAGGGCGCAGGACGGATTCCCGGGAAGGGCGCGGGGGTGATCCCGGGTCCCCACGGAGCCACAGCTGCCTTTGCCCCCTCTCCCGCAGTGAGCACAGAAAGAAGCCAAAGCAGACCAGAGCGGAATCACTACCAGTGCGGACAAAATACCACGACACAAATGACAGACACTGTAAGAACAACTGAAAAGCATTTAATAAGGTACATGTTAAATTAGAGTTATATTTAATTATTTGGAGAATGAGATGAACGGCTACTGGAGATGAGTGGAGGTTGCGCTGATGGCTGCTCCAGAAAGCCAGGTCGGGGCTCTGCGGCAACCGGAATTATCGCTGTGCTGCTCCACGCAGAGCGGGAAATCCTGCGCTGGTGCGATTGCGGGAGTGATTTAGATTTAGGCCGCTTGGCTGACTATAGCACTGGCTACCTCGGTACTTTACAAAAGGAATCTTTAAGGAGCTTTTAGGGAACAATTTTTGCAAAGTGAGAGTTCATTACATGGGATTATGTGGGATCCATTACGTGGGATCCACCGCGGCTGCCACACCAGCGCTTCCCAGCAAGCTCTGCACGGTGACGCCGGTCCTGTGCATGAAGGACAGGTTTCTCTTCGGAAACCCCATGTTAAATAGCAGTGTGTTTTGGTATCGATCCTTATCCGAGACATCTCTGCAGTTCCGGGAGCAGAGCTTTTCTTCCTGCCCCCATTTATAATTGCTCTTGATTTTACTTATATTAGAAATCAAAGTGGCAAATAGAAACTCACAGAGGACTTTTTGCCTTTCTACACACAAGTTTGTTATGGTTTTAAGTCAGTGCTGATCTTGGCCCCCCACCCCCATTAAATACAAGGCATTAAAATCAATCATTAATAGCTTTAAAGGGTTCATACAACAGCAAACATACTCGCTCATGTTTGAACATTAACGAAAGTATTTTACCTTAACAGTGGGTTCTTTTACATAAATTCTAGAGATTATAAAAAAGATTATCTATGCCAGTGATTTTTTTTTTCCAGTACATTTTTAGACTAGGCTCCTGAAATAAGCTCCTGAAGCTCCAATTTTAAAAGCCAAAGGTTAATCCCTTAAGAGCTCGATAAACAATCATTAAGGGGATGGCAAGCATTAGTGCAGGGCAAGTAGAGGCTGAAAGGCAGGGGGGAAAGACGTGCCCACAGCGGGCAGCAGCCGCCGGCCTCGCCAGGGTGCGGGGAGGGAGGGTCCCACTGCCGCGCTGGGCAGGCACGGCCCCGCGGGCGCTGCTGGCCATCAGTGCGTGCAGCATGGCCCGGGTGAGCTCATTTGATTTCAGGGCAAAAAAGCCAAGTACTAAAAGCGGTAAAGAGCCTAAAATTCACCTGAGGGGAAGGAGGATCTATTCGGTTTGCCCGAACTGTTTCAGGGGAGCGCCGGGGGTTTGGATGGCTCCACGCCTGGTTTATCTCCATCTCCCGAGGGGTCTCCGTGGCCAGCGCCTGGTTGTGCTCCCCCGAATCATGGCTGGGAGGGTCCATGCCTGGAGGAGGGCAATGCCGCGCGAGAATGAACCTGCAAAGCACGGAGGAAGGTGGATGCTGGGATGACATTTGGCTAAATACACCCTTGAAGTAATGATGGTGTCACTGGATACACTCCAGGGATGAATTTAGCTTGTTCTGTGTGGGTTTGTCTGGGAGGGCGAAGAGCAGCCGGGCAGCGGAGGCATGGCTCGGTACCCAGCCGGGTGGGCATCTGGACACAGTGAGAGGTACAAAGTCAGAAAAGTGACTTGTTTGGTATGAAACAGGAGACAAAATCAGGGACATAAGGGATGGAAGCTCAAATAAATCAGATATAGTGAGAGACCTGATCCCATTGGGATTTGCTGAAAACAGCGGGGTTCTGACGGGGACGAGCCATTTGCAGGGACAACAGTCACAGCTGACCTGTAACGCTGCAGGGACCAACACAGTTTGTAATGGCACCGTACAGAGTCGTCTGAACATTCATCAGCTGGTCTGAAACTGGTACCCGATTTCCTGAGGGAAAGTGGAAACTTGTCCGGTGTAGCCAGGACTTCCCACCAGCACTGCGCTGCGGTCTGCTCCTTGAGAGCCTGGCTGTCCTGTGCCCACGTACACACGTCACCTGAGGCACGTGCCAGCTTTGCTTTACTACATCTCAGAATAGGTGGGGTTTTTTTTTTCTATAGTCAACATGCCTGTCATACTTGTTTTATAGTGACTCAGGTACCAACTGGGTGAGCCTATTTGTATTTGGAATTTAAATAAGGGAGGTGGGGATTTGAGGACAGAAAGGTCCCTGCAGCAGTGCCACTTCCCACCAGGACTGCAGTGCTTCAGCTTCTGCACCTTAAACTGAAGCTGTTGCTTCAGGAACTGCCTCAGTTGCCATTAGAAATGGCCTTAGTAATGATTGCCAGGGTATTTGTTTCCAGTAAGAGCTGAGCTGCCATTTCTTTGTACTACATGGTTAGCTTTTCAATAGGCTTTTTTATTTCAGGTCCTGACGTATCTCTTTCTTTATTCCTCAGCATCGCCTCCTTCCGAATTGTCAATGGGAGCTGTCGAATTCAACCTAAAGCTGTCAAACACGTACTGGAGTTCCACTGAGTTACAGAGGGCGGAGAGACGCCTGAGTGCTCTGAAACAGGGCCAGGAAAACACTCAACGTGGCCAGTTTCAGCCCAGTGGTAGGACAGAAACCAGCCGAGAGCATCCCAGTAAGGAACGGCAAGTGCGACCCACGCAGCACCTCGCCGGGAGGAACGGCTCTGGGAGGAAGGAAGCCAGGGCGGCTGGGAGAGATAAAAAGCTGCAGGATAATGAGGAAGGGAACAATAGCTGGAGGAGGAATGAAAGGGTCTGGCTGCGAAGGCATCCGTGCAGAGGTATTGCTCAGGGTGCTCCTACCCCCGTCGGCTTCAAACACGTCAGAAGACGGTCCAAAAAAAGGGACTTCTAACACTTAGTTTGAACTCCTGTCACTTCTTTGTCATTACCATATTTTCAGATATTCCTAAAATAAAATAAAATAGAGCATTGGCACCAGGGCAGCTAAAAATCCAGGATTCGTTATGTGGCAGCACTAAAATGAATAATTTAGTTTCCGTTTCCATGACTGGTACTTTCGAG
Source organism: Burhinus bistriatus (assembly GCA_013397275.1). Classification (NCBI taxonomy): domain Eukaryota; kingdom Metazoa; phylum Chordata; class Aves; order Charadriiformes; family Burhinidae; genus Burhinus; species Burhinus bistriatus. The sequence continues at coordinate 331,217 of VYXH01004910.1, forward strand.
GCCCGTCCCTCCCCAGCTGAACCCCTTCGGGCAGGAACGCGAGGCAGGGCAGTTTGCGAAAAGGCCAGCTGGCGGGAGGGAGGGGCAGGCAGGGCTGGCGCCGCGGCCGGGGGGCACCACTACCACCGCCACCCACGGCCACGTGGGTTTCACCACCGGCACCGAGACTGGGGCAAGGGCTGCACCTCGCTTATCCGTGTTGTAAAACCAGCCCCAAAGGAGATCCTTAGGATCCATTAGAGGAACCATTGATGGGTCATTACTGGTAGCGTTGGACCCTCGAATTCAAGCACCGCTAGGATATAGCCGGGGTCTAACAGGGCCCACAGCTGAGCAGAGCCTCTGCCATCAGCACAGTGAACAACGACAGTTGGACTAGCAGCCTTTGAAAATGCACTTCTAGGGTTAGGTATTCGGTATGTCAGTGATCGAAGGTGTAAGCACGTAACTGCTGCTGTACAGCCTGTAGGTGGATGATTATTTTTATCCACCTGGAAGTAATCCTCCAACAGAATTCCCAACTTCTGTATTTCCCAGTGACCTAACGGGCATTAGTTCCCTTGAGAGCACGGCAGTCGCCACAGCTCCTGGAGCAGCCCAGCCCGGCGAGGCGGGCGAGCGTTCAGACAAGCCGGGCGCGGATTTCGCTGCAGGGATGGTGCCCTCGGGCACGGCCCGTCCTCGGGGAACAGGCACCACCAGCGCTGGCCCGAGCCCTCCGGGACAGCAAACCCAGCAGGTCCCGTCCCAGACGACGGGGCTGGTGAGAGCCTCTGGCACAGGCACCCGGGGAGGCCGTCGGGTGCCCTGCAGGCGAGATGCCACTGCGTGGAAAACGATGAGTCACCCGCTTCAGCTCCGCCAGGATAATAGCATAGGGGGAGATTTCTGCAGGAAATATAATATACCGTGCGTGGGTATATGGCGTGTTCCTCCTTTTATCTAGATGAACTCGTGTAGAACCGATCAGGAAAGAAAATGTGAGTACAGAATAAACAAAAGCGGAAGGATAAAAGCTCAGAAGGGCTTCAGTAAGTGGTTTTTGCTAAGACCAGCAAGAGGTCACCTCCACAACTTCTAAATTGCGGTTGCTGCTGCCTCAAGTCCATAGAAAGGCAATATGCCAGGCTTTCACCTATTATTACATTACTGTTCTCTGATTTCTTAATCTTAGCTTTTAAAACATTGTTCCAGATCAGTTTTAACATCTTGTTTCTAGTGTTTCCTACACAGTAGGAAAGTTTAGCACCTGAAAACATTGTCTGATTTTAGCTTTTCTGTATTTTTAGTGTTGACAAAATTTATTTTAAACAAATAGGTGACCTGATCGAATACTATATTAAAACGTCAAGAAACAATTTTACCTGCATTTAAACATGTTTATGAAGAAATATCAAAAAGGGAATTTAATTGAAAATCCAATATTACCATGTGTTCTAGTATCTGCTGAACCGTAGCAGATGATGTTGACTATTGATGTGATTTGCCAATGATGCAATTGCAGGTATTTTCTAAATAATATTTGCGTTCCCCTGTTCCAGCACCGGACGCTGCCTCCAGCTGTGCCTGCTGGGCCCCCAGCAGGACTGCTCTCCACAGCCTAGGGAGCACTGGGAATGCATTCCAATAATTTCCCCCTGCAAAGTGGCATGAAGCTGGGCTCCGGGCGCGCGCTGGAGGAAGATGCTGTGTGAATGTGCAAAGTGTCTGAGATCTGATTCCTCTGAGGGGCATCTGCTGATCGCATTTTGCACATCTGGAACTGGCCAGGGAAGCAGCCCGTGCCATCCCGCCCCGGCTGGGGGATGCAGGGCCACCTCTTCCAATTCCCTGCATTGACTGGAAGTCGGGGATCCAGCCCTCTCCAGGCCCGCTCTGCGATCCCGTGGGCACGGAGCGAGGCAGGGCCAGCTCCTGCACGCCGGGGGGTCCCTGCACATCATTAAGGCTCAGGGTCATTGCCAGGACATCTCCTTACACACACGGTAAGTTGTCACTCTCAGCACCCACCATCCCACAGAGCGAGCGCGTTTGCCAGCAAAGGCACCGTTTGCCTTGGCCACGCTCAGAGGTGCCCTTGAAGGTACGTCTCCGGTGCCCAGGGACCACGGGTTTGCTCCGATCTCTGCAGCCTGAAGAACATGCCCGCTATGCTGGTCACCAAACTCCTGCTGTCGGTACGGGTGCCTAACCGTGCCCGTGAGCCAGATGTATCTACAGGAGGCAAGACAGAGCTGACACCTGCCCGGGAGGTGAGGAGTGAGGACACATGCAAAACTGCCAACTTCTGAAGAGCTCTTCTGAGGAAACGTGGCTCTCATACCCATTTCCATCACCTCAAACAAGATCACCGCTGGGATTGCTAACACAGAATGCAGAGTTAACAACACCCTTGAAACCACCCAAAAACTCCCCGCAGCAGCAGGGCTGTGTACCAGTGGTGCTGTGCAGCTCCCCTGAGCGCAGGCTCCCTCCGCTCCATCCAACTCCTGCTTCCTCAGAGCCCTTGTGGGGCTGGGAAAACCCAACTGCTTTCCCTGCTGCTAACTTTGGTCCAGGTAACAGAGAAAAAGACACAGAGAGGACTGAAAAAACGAGCCAACCCATTACACAGATGTACACAACCGGACAGTTAAGTCCAAGCTGGCTCCAGTGAAAATCAGAGTTAGGGCTCGAAACAGCGTTAGGGCGAGACGTAGTGCTGCCGTTGCATGCTTGGCTGCGCAGGGAAATCCGGCTTTGCTGCAGTGGCAGCACGGATGCGGGGTGCAAAAGGCTTTGGGGGAGCAAGAGGAGCTGGGCAGGGCTGGAAGGAGGCCCCACTGCCACCCCCAGGGCTTCCCGGCCAGCCAGCGGGGTGGCCATGTGGAGACACGTCCCTGCAAACAGGGAAGCCTGTCCCTGTACCCCACCAAGATATGCTCGTAGGATGCTTCGGTTACAGCACCTCAGAGGCGGTGCTGTGTTCATTTCCCTCGATGCCTTGGGTAGCAAGTGCTTAATTGAAATACTTAATTTTGTCTCCCTTGGTATGCGATCTTCACTGTTTCCTGCCTGTTTATCTTCCTGGCCATTGGAGGAAACTGTGTGAGTATTAACGCACTATTAAACCTTCGCAGTAGAATTGTCTGTCTTGGCTGGTAGCTGAACAAAAGATCTTTTCTACTGAGAACAGTAATTTCAATTTAAAATGGCAATATAGGAAGGAGGCAAGATGCTCCCTGCTGTAATTAGAACAAGTTTTCCAGTATTCTGTGTTATCTTTAGACTCTGGAAGTGTAGTTGCTCTACTAGGATTAATAAGTCACCTCCATTAACTCTATTTATTGCTGTGTTGGTATCACAGGGGCATCACGGCGGCAGTGCTGATCAGAAACCATCTGCATATTCTGAAATACAGAAGGCACTCTGAAACACCAGTTTCATTATTCTTGTTGGTTTATAATATTAATAAAGGCAAAGAACGAGAAGAAAAGACATACAGCATTCATCCCTGTGGGAATATGTGACAGTCATATCGGATACTTACCAGGGCCTTACGGACCAAGCACTCTGAATTCTCATGCTATCTGCTCGCCACATTACCCACTACTGGTTATAAAATTATAATCTTTTGCACGCACAATAGTGGGTCATTCTGTCTTCCAAAGTTCACTCCCTGTTGGGACTCCGTCGCTCCTTGGGGCTTACACTCTGCCGTGTGCAGATCTATTTAATTAGCCCGTGAACAGCTTTTGTTTTCGAGACAGCAAAATGTCAGCTCAGACATTAAAAATGCACACAGGCGCCCGCTCCTCTCGCAGCGGGGTGGGTGAGCGCAGCTTCCCCTGCCTTAGCAGCGGCATCGATGGCATCTCCTGGCACAGCAGGATTTTGCCACCCCCTAAACAGCGGGTTGGCAGTCTCCAAGAACAGCAATAAGGACAGCAACTTCCACTCCGCAGGGACAGCAAGCACAGGAGGGCAAAGCAGTGGCGAAGCAGAGACTTTGCTGGCAGAAGCAGCGGCGGAGCTTCGGGCACGTATTCTGCTGGCAGTTTTCACGAGCAGGCTGGGAACTCAGTTCAGACTTGCTTTCAACCAGCAGCGCATGTCGTATCTGCAACAGGCACGTCTAATTATTCTTATCAGCTCTTCAACTGTCACTTCCCAGGTTTGTTTTCCGAGGAAAGGCAAACAGAGGCAGCCGAGGCTTGCAGCGGCGAGCAGGTCCCATGCTGTGCCAGGCTGGCTGCGGTGCTGCGGCGGGGCGGCGGGGCAGGGCTGCCGCGCCGGGGTCGGGGTCCCCCGCTGCCTGCACCTCCTGCTGCCCCCCCTCGCCCCTGCCAGGGTGCCGGGGGGACACGCGCTCCTCTTCGCAGCCGAGCAGCTCCTGCCCTGCCCTGTGCAGGAGGGTCCCCGGGGCTGGCGCAGGACTGTGCACCAGGGACCCACCTCGTCAGCCCGTCACAAGGTGGAAAAAGGGAATATTGGGCATCTCTTGCGGGCGATGGTACACGCCTTCCTGGTTTCCTTTGCTGTTGTGGACACTTTTGTCTTGCACATCATTTCCTTGCCAGCGTTCAGCCTCCTGCCTCAGTTGCCAAGGGCCACAAGTTCTTGCAGGAAGGTGACAGAAATTGCTTATTGCACAAAAGCAACTTTCCACATACCTGTCTGCTCACCCTCAAATTTCCCAAATAATTGACTCACAAGTCGAGGCCAAACCTGGGCATTTTCAGCATGTGAAGCTAAGGCTGGAAGGAAACAAAAACTGGCGTAAATAGCCATTGCTAACAGTCTGTCTACTACATGTTTTTAAGTATTTTTAGATAGACAAGGATGAGCTTTGCTTTTTTTGTACAAATGAGCATTTGCTTGAATCCTTTAAACCAGAATTTCCTCAGTTCTCACCTATGTGCAGGTGAGCGTTGGAAGTCCAGCTGAGGGACCTCTTATAGCTTCGAAGGTGTAGTATTTTAACTACTGCATGCAGTAGCATTTTAAAACATAATCAGTTAAGCTTTCAGGCTCACCGTGGAAAGTCTGCATGCCACGTAAGGGGTGCTGGGAAGAGATGTTGTCTTCTGTGACATATGAAAGAGGAAGTTACAAAACCGCAGAGACTGGAGAAAGAAAACACAGTGTGATAAAGCATTATTTGACCTAAAGAGTTTCCTAATGAAAAAGGGAATGAAGCTCACCAGGTAGGTCACAAGGCAATTCAGCTAAAATGTGAAACAGGCATTTTTTGCCGCAGATAAGACGTCCTGCAGCGGGAGTCAAGAGCAGCTCACCCTCCGCAGTCTGTGCTCTCCCACCCCTTCCAGCAGGACTCCGGAGTGAGACACAGCGTGCCTTACCTACATGTGGGTATATGTGCATATATGCGTCTACGCTCGCCATGAGCGGGCATTGCCGTGATGGTCTATGGGGGTCCCTTCTACCAGCCTCTCAGTCTGTGGCTGGTTTGGGCCCGTTGTTCATACCAGCACGCTTTGAAATATTGAAATCTGCATCTAAGTCTTCCTGATAACCAAAACCAACAGGTAGAAACAGCTGGATTTATGTCCGGACTGTTCCCTTTGCACACCCACACACTGCGATAGTTCAGCACTAATTGGACTGACTGGGAATTTCCATTTGCTCTGGAGCTTGCTTTCTTTTCTCGTTAGGGCTATATCATCCGTTTGAGTTAAATCAGCTGTTAACAGAACAAAACATTCAGTTTAATGGAAATCAGTGGTATAAAATCACAGATTTTGCAGAAAGTGCATTAAGAGGCAAAGCTGGAAGGAATTCAGTTTCAGCTACACCAGACAGAAACCCATTCAGCTACCAGGCATATGCTAGCGCTATGGAGGAAAAGGTGCTAATGCAGCATGCTTTATGGTTGTGGTCCAAAATAAGAACAGATCGGTGATAGAAGCAGGAAGACACTAATTTGCCGGCTGTGTATGAAGGCATGCAACAGTATGGGTGCTAAAAAATATGCCTCGTTCCTTACTCATGTAAGTGCTTGGACCTTTAGCAGCTGAAGCACTGCAGTCAGAATGCGCAGACTGTTAAAACCAGTATGTGAGATTTCCATTTCCAGTCCCGGCAGGCTCAGAAGGGCGGTGCTGAGGCGCAGGCTGCCGATGAAGCAGCAGGGACGTAGGTGCTTATACAGCACGGGCTGCGCGGGTCCGGCTGCAGCGGGCGGGCGCCTTGGCCAGTCCAAAGTGGCGCTAAAGCAGGTGAGGAGCGAGGGTCCCAGCCATTCGCACGCCTCTGCCGCCAGCAGCAGCGCCCAGCTCGCCCCAAGTTGTAGCAAGAGGGGAAAAGCCGTGTAGGCAGAGACAACGGACGAGGTTTGCAAGGCTAGGCAAAGGATGTAACACTGAGCAGTCACAGTAACAAAAGGAAAAGGAAAGCTGGACAAAGCGAGGTATGTGAGGCGGGAGTAAAAAGGAGGCAAGAATGCCAGTGATTTAGAAAACGTGCACAAAAAAGAGAAATGGCTCTTTTCCACTCTTGTGAGGCAAGGCGAGGTGTGGTTCTGGAAAGCTGCTGCCGTTTGCGGTATGTGGTAGCACCTAATCTTCTGATGGTGGAGGTTCTTCCCAAGGAGAAGCCGGGAGCTGATGCGCGAGTGTGCTGTTACACCCTGGAGGGTACCATCAGAAACTGCTGGGGCAGGGAGGCAGCTTGATGCTTGTCATCAACGCCAGCAACACTGCCACAACGGTGTCTGCTTCGGGTGCCCACCCTTCCAAAAATTCCATTCAAAAATGAGAGGACACTCTGAAAAAAGTTACAGGGATGAGACGGGTACCTTAGAAAACCCTGCCCTGGCACAGAAGACTAAATAAATTGAAATCTTTCAGACCAGATTATAAATCTGAGCTTGGAGTCTTTAGTAATGGATCAGCAGTCCTGCAGCTGAAGGAGGATGTGAAGCAGGGGTTTGGTACAAATTCACTCCTGCTTTCGGATATTTGTATGTTTGTATTCAACCTTGAACATGCACATTGGTCCCACAAGAACGTTACGCCACATGAGGTGTCACCTCCCTGCGCAGCCACGGCTTCATGCTGGATGAGGTCTTGTCCAACGCCAGGTGGGTACTAAGCCCAAGGGCGGTGTGAACACTGCCACGGGTGCCTGGGCAAACCCGGCGCACGCAGCCGCCTCCTCCCACCTGCTCCTGCTCACCCTGGTGCTGGTGATCCCGTTCTTCCCCAAGTCCCGCGTTAAGGAACCGCAGCCCTGCTCACAGCTGGGCTCACAACCCCTATTCCAGAGAAGGTTGAGAAGTCCCCGCGGCCGGACCCCGCAGCCGGCGCTGCTGCCTGCACCTCCGCCTGTCTCAGGCAGCAGCACAGATCCTAGGAAATGCCTCCTTCCCCGGGCAGCTGTGGGCTCCCTGAATTACTGCTCCGACCTTTCGTCTCCACGGTTTGGATTTATGGCGCTGCTTAGGTAACCGAGGAAAACAGGCTGTAGTTCATAGTGCGTATTTATTGATGCTATCTAATGCTGCTTCGGTATGACTCAAAATTTGCTCAAGACAGGAAATTCAAGGAAGCTGCCAAGGGAAGCCACATGCTAGCAATGGGACTGAGAAAATCACTAATGAAACAACAATTATAAAGGGAAAGATAAACTAAAAGGCTTCTCATATGCTAATAGCTTTGTATTTTTTATTTTTTTTAACACAACAATCCAAGTCCTGTATTAAAATGAACTCTGGTTTGGGCCATGCAGCTGATTCTCCAAGGAGCAAGATGGCTTTTTCATAAACCAGCATGGTGGGCTTGATACTATTACACTGTATTCACCGCAAGTCTGGTTTGCGGATTGGGCATTTTCTCTTGTGGGAACACGGAGGCGAAGGATTAATTTTTGCTAGCACTTTAAAATCCTAGAGGGCAGCACTGAGCAGTTTTGTAAACCCGGCGTGCTTTACAACACACGTTTTACAGGTGTTGCTCTTCTTGTCTCATTTTTCGCTTTCCTTTCTCTTCACATTCAATTTATATTAAAATTAAAAAGAATCTTCAAAGTACTAAATATGCAGTTAGTGGATGAGTATTAAAAAAAATATATATACAAGAAGAAAAGGTCTTACGTTTACAAAATTTAAGCCATTGCTTCAACATTGTAGTCTGTGTAACTCGCCCCAAAAGAGATAGGAGGCTGGCAACCCCATCTGCATCCACTTGCATATTCCTACAGGGGTACAATATGCAGCTGATTTCCCAATTAAGCCTTCCCAACAAAGTAGTTTTACAATTTAGACAGACTCAAAAGTTTGAAAAATGAATACATATTCATGAAGAACTAATAATCCTGTCTAGAACGCAGCTTTTAGCTGAGAGCAGATATGACTTAGCTCATGTATCACTCACCACACATCCTAACTAGAATGTGAACAAGGAAGAAATGGCTGAAACCAGCAGATTGTGTTTTGCTAAGACAATAAATAATAATCGTATTCTGACTCAAGTGCCAAATGTATAGAGCTTAATTAGAGGTCAGTAGACCATATTTCTGCTCAGCTGTTCCATTTACAGCAATTAACATGTTCGTGTAGCTTAAACTGGGTTGCAGAGCAGATTTCAAAGGGTTGAGTGAAAGCGAAATCAGGGGAGCGTTGTTCAGCCGCTCGCAGCAGCTCAGGGGCTGCACACCTGGCAGCCCGCTGCCTGCACCCTGCTGCCCGCACCCCGCTGCCCGCACCCCGCTGCCCGCACCCTGCTGCCCGCGCCCCGCTGCCTGCATACCACCCCCCGCACCCTGCCCCCTGTGCCCCACCACCCACGCCCTGCTGCCCGCACCCGGCTGCCTGCACCCCACTGCCTACAACCTGCTCCCCATGCCCCGCTGCCTGCACCCCACTGCC
>VYXH01004910.1:341457-354220 GCA_013397275.1 Burhinus bistriatus
CCCTGCGCGGCGTTGCGGGGCCGGGGCGGGGAGAGCGGCCCGCCGGCGGCAGGCAGCGACCCGCCGGGCTGCGCCCGGGCTCCCGGCGTGCGGCGGGGACGGTGCGCGCCCCACGCTGGACCCAGCGGCGCGGGTGGGAGAGGCTGAGCGCACCCGCTCGGAAACCCTGTGAAGAAAAGCAGGGCAGGTTTTACCTCCCAGTTAGGTTTTCTTTGCTCTTCTCTTGATTTAGATGCGTTACTGTTCCTGTAGAGACTTTGTTGCTTCACCTCAGACCTATGTGACTCTGGTGGAAGGATCATGACCGAAGTCCTCTTCTCTGCTGCTTTGAATGGAACTGNCGGTGCGCGCCCCACGCTGGACCCAGCGGCGCGGGTGGGAGAGGCTGAGCGCACCCGCTCGGAAACCCTGTGAAGAAAAGCAGGGCAGGTTTTACCTCCCAGTTAGGTTTTCTTTGCTCTTCTCTTGATTTAGATGCGTTACTGTTCCTGTAGAGACTTTGTTGCTTCACCTCAGACCTATGTGACTCTGGTGGAAGGATCATGACCGAAGTCCTCTTCTCTGCTGCTTTGAATGGAACTGAACCCAACCTGTTATCCAGCGGCGGCTGGTCTGCGGGAAACGCCACCACCAAGTGTTCCCTGACCAAAACTGGCTTCCAGTTCTATTACCTGCCCACCGTCTACATTCTGGTCTTCATCACCGGGTTTTTGGGCAACAGCGTGGCCATCTGGATGTTTGTCTTCCATATGAGGCCTTGGAGTGGCATCTCAGTTTACATGTTCAACTTGGCGCTGGCTGATTTCTTGTATGTCTTGACTCTGCCTGCCCTCATCTTTTACTACTTCAATAAAACAGACTGGATCTTCGGAGATATCATGTGCAAGCTGCAGAGGTTCATCTTCCATGTGAACCTGTACGGCAGTATTTTGTTTCTAACTTGCATAAGCGTGCACAGGTACACGGGAGTGGTGCACCCCTTGAAATCGCTGGGGAGGCTGAAGAAGAAGAACGCGGTGTACATCAGCACGCTGGTCTGGGTCATTGTAGTGGCCGTGATTTCTCCAATACTTTTCTACTCGGGAACGGGGATAAGGAGAAATAAAACCACGACCTGCTACGACACAACAGCCGATGATTACCTGAGAAGTTACTTCATTTACAGCATGTGCACCACCGTGCTTATGTTCTGCATCCCATTCATACTGATTCTTGGTTGCTATGGGCTAATTGTGAAAGCTTTGATTTACAAAGATCTGGACAATTCTCCTCTCCGGAGAAAGTCCATTTACCTGGTTATTATTGTGTTGACGGTCTTTGCTGTGTCGTACCTTCCCTTCCATGTGATGAAGACCTTAAATCTAAGAGCCAGGGTGGATTTTCAGACTCCACAAATGTGTGCCTTCAACGATAAGGTTTATGCCACTTATCAAGTGACGAGGGGTCTGGCCAGCCTCAACAGCTGTGTCGACCCTATTCTTTACTTTCTGGCAGGAGATACCTTTCGAAGGCGGCTTTCCAGGGCGACCAGGAAATCGTCCAGAAGAAGCGAACACAACGTGCAGTCCAAAAGCGAGGAAATGACTCTCAATATTTTATCAGAGTATAAACAGAATGGAGATACCAGCTTGTGAACAAATGCAAAAGATTTGGGAACAGTTTGAAAAAAATCCTCGGCTTTGAGACAGTAGGACACTGTAGTGCTACAAGTGTGTTTGGAAAATCTACTAGTCTCTCAAATTCATTTTAGGTAAAGCCTCATATTCTGATCTTAGAAAAAGCTTAACAAAGTATGTGGAAGAATTTTAATGGAAAATAACGTGTCAAAATGCAGCTTTCCTTCTCCTTACAATATTCTCATTTCTTTTCTGACTCGTGTCAGATAAAGTAAAATGAAGTAAATCCCCTAAAGGAAGAAAGCAATCCAAGTGCTTCTGTTTTAATGACTTAGTCTCCCACGTTCAAAAACGTTCTCAATCAGCCTCTCTTTAAAAATAGGAAATAAAAATGAGAAAGAGCAGTATTTTCTCTTCTGAGGCTCAGTCCGCATACCTAGCCTTTTGCTCACTTGCTGTTGTAAACAACTGTTTAAATCAGAGTCACGATGCAGTTATCTCACCTTTACAGTTTTATTATTTCTTCATCTACTTCTAGTGTTGATAATCATTTGATAGTTTGGTAGCATTTATGATTCAGTCTTCTTTGAGTGCCGGTGTTTTGCAAAAGGTAGGCTTACTGATGTGTGCATGATTATGCTTTCAGATTACGATGGTTGTTCACGAAAAATCTGGACCCCCCCCTTAAAGGCAAATTGGCTTCCAGGTGAACTGACACCTCAGCCCCTGGCAGACAGATAAGCGGGTCCCTCTGGGAGCCGGTGCAAGCAGGCGCCTGCTTTGCACGTGCACATAGTGCTGCGTTTCCTGAAGAGATGTCGGCGTGCAAACGCGTGCGGAGGCAGTGTGGTTCTGAGCAGCTGAGAGTCCGATCCTGCCTCCCATGCTGAGGAACACCGGCACGTTGTCAGCCGGAGAAACCGCGGGACGGGGCCAAGCGTGGACTGGGCTTGCCTGGGGAGCGCCTGCGCGAGCTCTGCGGAGCCGGGGCAAGCCGCCCTTCCCAAAGGCTGACCAGCATCTCGCTGCGGTGCGAACGCTTGACTGCCGGTGTTGGGTGCCCTGCTGGAGTCCTTTACGGGTAAAACAGGACAAATGTGTGTGCTGAAAATAACGGTACCTTTCAGACAAGTAAAACTACAGTTGCTCAAGTTACTTGCGTTTTCATTTGGTATGAAAGTATTTCTGTTCCTGGCAATCTTTAGAGATAACGTGAGAGTTGTTTCCCAATAAAATAATTATTAAAATGGATAATATAAGTGGATTTTATATATATATAATATATATATAGAAATAATTGGGGGGAATTAATTTTTCTGTACTGTGACAAATAAATTACTGTATTAACAAGATGTTGCAATGTACTACAGACTAAATCCGGCCCTTTATTGTATATCTTCTCCAAATGTGGAATAGGTCATCCAAAATTAGCTAAACTGCAATAATGTGTAACACAAGAGCTACTGATCAGAGCACAGACGAAATCTTACATGGGCAGTCTTATTTCTCGTATTTTTAAGAAATGTATTTGAAAATATTGTGTGCTAAAAATGGTATGAAAGCATGCTCTAAATTATAAATTTAGTGTACGAAATTAAGTTCTATGTAATCCTAAGCGTGATTTTAACAGATCTTTGTTCCTTCAGTCTTCGTAGCAAGAGTAAAATATTTATATTTTACTTACGGATTTCCAGTGATTGGTAACAAACAAGAATAGCTCTAGTTATTTTTTGACAACATTGTAAAGCAGCTTCTGTTCACACGTACAGCTTCTTAATCTGCAAAATCCCTATTTATTGAACTTATTTATTAGAAAGCTAAATGTAAAGTATGTAAAGTGTGGTTCTCCATGTTGATATTCAGAATTGGGCATTAGTGGAAAATTTAACAGCATGTTTCAATCACTGTAATACTGTGTCTTCTAACAGAACATCTTTATAATAAACTCAATTCCACCCTGACTATTCACTGTTGATATGTAACCTAGTGATAAATTAAACTGCTGATTTATAGCCTAAAGATAAACTAAATTGCTCCTTAGGAAGCATAGCTTCTTAAAGCAATGTTAAGATCTCATTGAGCCCTGTAAGATGAAAAATGTAGAGGTAGTGAAGAAATCCCAACCAAGGGTCAATTGCTAATTAATCCCTACTGACAAAAGACTGTGGAACAGCATGGCCTATTTATATCACCAGAGAATGAGCCTGATTCACAATAAATGACTTCTCCTATTATGTGATTATTTGAGACTTCATTCAACTGAGGCATGTCTTGTTTGGAATGGCAGATGAATTAAACAGAGAGAGAGCATAAAAATAGGATATTCTCTGAATCTGTTTCTCTAGGTCTAAAATTGTATTCACTTCCCAGCGTTTCGTGGTCTATTTCTCTCTCTTCTTTCAGTTAGGAAATAAAATGTTCCCTTAATCCACGTCTGAAAAAAAGATCCTCAACAGACGCAGCAGAATGTAAAGCCGTACACCCAGGTTGGTCCTTACGTAGTTACTTACAGCCTTTCGCAATATGTCTCTGATACGGCAGAGTTGGCTGACTATTGCAGTGTGTGTGAAACCCAACTGCAACAAAATTCTGCGGGCCCAGCTCTAGCAGGCTGGGCAGGCTGCAGGGGAGCCCCACGGGCTGGGTGGACACCCTGCCAGGGAGATCCACCTTCTGGAGCTCAGAACAGCTGCGCCCCTATCGTCTTGTCTGCCCGGCAGTCTCCTGCGTCTTGAACACCTGCAGTGTTCTTGTGCTTTCCTCGTGAACCTGGTGAAAGCTCGCTCTCCTTCATCCTGCCTCGCTGAAGAGAACTCTGCAATTGGCCAGGTGATTCACCCAGTTCATTACTGAGGTCTGTTGGGATACTTTATTTAACGAAGATCGCTTCTACTGATGATCAGCCATGGCAGGCAACTGCACTCGGCATCTTCACCTCGCAGAAGTGTACAGGAGCCTCCCCACCCAACACCGAGAAGGATGATTAAAGACATTGTAAACACAGTTTATTTTCCATCTTTCAGATCCTGTGACGTGCAGAGCTAACACCTCCAACCGCACCCTGCTCCGATGTGACTCCCTGCTGCACACACACCGAGAGGTCACAGCCTCCTCTGAATCCAGCTGGAGCTTGAAGCTGAGCCTCACAAGCTCGTGTGAAGTCCCCGCTGTCTTTATAAGCATTGCTATATTCAACATGGGGTAGTTGGAACCACTGCAAAATCACACCGAGTTCGTATCTCCTCCCACCCGGTTACTTTTTACCTGCAGCATGGTGGAATGGTGTCTGTTGGCCCATCCCATCAGAGGAAGCTGGTCCGACGTGAGGGGACTGGACACCACCAGGACAAAAACCAAGCAGATCTCCTCACGGCACTGTGACGGCTGGAGCCATTAGCTCCTGGGGAACTTGGCAAGTCTGTTCTTAAATATTTGCCTTTTGGCACTTAGCCTTACTGTAATATATTTGTGGAAGACAATCAGTCCACCAGCCTTAGCGGCCCAAGGAGATCCCTGTGTTCGTACAGAAGCCTCTGTGATGGGTGAGGTGGAAGAAGCCTTTCCCTAAGCCACTCGACGGCAGTTCCTTTCTGACCTATCCAGTATGCAAAGAGAATGCAATCTCAGCTGCAGCCTTTGGGCTGTTAATTAATAAGCAATGATGACGATGGGTTGTGTTTACTAGGAACGAGATTCAGCTCATCGTCTACCTACAGGAAGACCACCTAAAAGTTCCACCTTCCCTCGTTGTGCTGTATTAGCCTTCGACTAGCAAATGAGATGAAACATTTCATGATTTCGTGATCGTGCTTTTAACCTGTTTCTCCGCTGGGTACATTTGGGAATCCTTTAATAACTACAAATCATTCACTGAAGACGCCAAAAGGTTTGAGGTAAATAGTTATTTAGAGCTTAAGTTTTGCCATTCTACAATGATCCGCACTGAAACAAATTATTATTCATTAGCTATATTTTGCTTCCTCTGTCTCACAGGGTTAATTTTTTTTCTCATTTATGCCCATGAACTCCCACATATCGTAATCTTTAATACAGTATGAAACCTACACATGATCTGTTGTCAGTTTGTACATTTTCATACCGTAGCACCTAGGATTTTTTGTTTTAATCCAGTTCATATGACAGCAAGTTAATGAAATAAGGATCAGACACAGGGAACCAGCAGTATCTCACCTGAGCCTGCACTGAGCGGGAGATTGCACTAAATGCCCTGGGAAGCTGCCTCCCAACCCGAATTCCCTGCGATCCTGTGAAAGGCGGCTGTGGGAAGCTGCGAGGCCATTTCTGTGGCTGGTGGCCCATGAGTGACCACCGCCGAGCATCCTGCTGCCGTCCGCCTTGCAGCCCGGGACAGGAGCGGAAGGTTTGTCTCCGCAGCCTGGGCCCGTAGACTAAACCCTTGGGGTCACACCGTGCAAGCCCCAGGAGGGGTCACACCAGGTTTTCCTGAGCCTGGCATCCCCCTCTTCTCCTTCTGCATGAGGGGGGACAAGGGGGAACACGGGGCTCTGGGCTGCTGCCGTGGCTGCATCCGTCTGGAGCCCCTGCAGCAGAACGGGGTCCCGAAAAGAGCTGGGCAGGGCGCGGTATGGAAAGGGGCTGTTCTTCCGCCCACAGATGGTCCTGCCTGGAAAGTCAGGTCTGTAGCAGTTAAACACGCTGGGCCCAGGGGGACGGGAGACAAAAACCTGCTAATTGCCTTCTGGGATTCTTTTTTTTTTTCCTTGTTACTAATTTTTGTCTTGATTGGACCAGACCAAAAACATTAATAAAGCGTGATGTGTCTTAACAGAGGTATTTCTGTGATAAGCTTGTTATTTTTCAAGCCCATACATTGGTATTTGTTACCTTCAGTGGTTAGTCTCCACCTCTGGTAACATTTTTGAAGGAAGCCATAAGCCTGAAGTTGAATTTGAGTATGAAAACTGTATTCCGAGCTGCTGAGCGGCCGTGTTCGGGAGCTGCTGGTCCTGAACAGGGGGCGGTGCCAGCAGAGTGGCAGGGGGGATGCTGGCCCTCGGGTGCAACTTGGTTTAGACCAACACTAAAAGCCCTTAACTTTAAAAAAAAACCCGCAGCAACTATAGCTGCTTGAATAGGACTGTTTCACCCTACTTCCATTTGCTGTATCATTTCTAACTTCAGATTGTATTTCTGGAGCCTAACTGTATTGGCACAATGATTTCAAATACTTTGAAGACATACGGCTTGCGAGTTAAAACCACTACTTATTTTGTGGCTGTGAATTACGGTGTGTTTCAAGGACATATGTGAAAATGTTTATTTTTCTATTGTACTGTGATTTTAATATTGTTGAGTAAGTTCAATTTCTGTGTAAATACTAGTGAAATTTGACTGCAGTATCAGCAGAGACAGTGCTACTTGGTATTTAAGCTCAGGTTATGTAACTGCTTTAATTAAATAGTAGTAGAAAAATGCCCTTATTCGTCTATAATTTTAATGGAATAGAAAGATTTTGTTTTTCAATAAAGCACGGGGTTGTCTGCATGTACATTTACTGTTAGGCATGGCTTTTGAAGTTGTAACTATTTTTGGTGGCAGCAGAACCGCAGCCACAGAGTTACTGGCACTGTACCTAGCAACCTCGCTTTGCAACCGCTCCAATAAAATCACAGAACATTGCTTTCTGCCTTTTGTGTTATTGCAGTTAATTCATGTTCCCAGGTGATTCTTTAGACCGCGATACGTACTTAAAAACAGATAATTACAGGTTTGCAAAACATAAAATTTAAAACCTTGAGCAGAACCAGTCTCATCAGCTGAGGATCAAAATAAGGGAGCAAATGAACGATGCTTCGTCCTCTCGGATTTCAGGGGGCAGCATGTCGGCGGGTGAATGACCCCCCTCCTAACACAGATAAAGGCAATAGCGTGCAGTTCTGCGGGCAGAGGGCTGCCCCCGCGCCTGCCTCCCGCCCGCCCCGAGCACCTCTCCCATGGCCAGCGTTGGGCTGGGGAAGAACCAGCTCCCCGTCCCTTTCGCCCTTTTCCGTGGCAGCTCCCCCACGGCCTCGGGTGTTTATTCCTCCCATTGCTGTCCAGCTGGTGCAACCGTAAACCAGCAGCCTGCAGTGCATCGCCTGGTCTGTACGGACCAAAAGCTGAATCTGCCTTTGCAGAAACTTCCTTTTTTTCTCTTTGGCAATGGCTGCTGCACGCCGATTTTGTTGCAGGATGCAGAGTGACTGTTCCTTCCCAAATGGCTTAACATTTTAAAAACCAACTAAAATATGCAACCTTCCTTTTTATCCATTCCTTGCCTGACAGTATAGGAATTTCAGATTTTATGTTGACCTCTGTTTTCATGCCATTGACGTGTTTCACTGCCTGTAGCTGTCCTAACTTCACACAGCATGGAGTTTCATTCTGCTTACCTATTTATTTACGTGGGGCGGGTGCAGTGCTCGGAGGCAGCCCCGCTCCCGGGGCCTGAGGCCGGGGATGCTGCTGGGAGAGCTCAGGGCAGCCAGGGGCCAGGGCGCAGGCTGCCGGCACCCCTGCCTCAGCCCACTCCTGCATCCCTGGGCAGGCTGAGAGGAGGGTCCCTGCCAACCTCATGGAGTTCAACACGGCCAAGTGCAAGGTCCTGCACGTGGGTCGGGGTGATCCCAAGCACAAATCCAGGCTGGGCGGAGAATGGATGGAGAGCAGCCCTGAGGAGAGAGACTTGGAGGTGGTGGTGGATGAGAAGCTCAACATGAGCTGGAAAGGTGTGCTCGCAGCCCAGAAAGCCCCCCGCATCCTGGGCTGCATCCCCAGCAGCGTGGGCAGCAGGGCCAGGGAGGGGATTCTGCCCCTCTGCTNAGATGGTCTGTAAGGTCCCTTCCAACAGATTTCTATTGTTGAAGACTTTTTGATCCAGCAAGCTGAAGGTACGGGTGTGTGGCACTGACAGTGGGTTGCAAACTGCAGGTACGTGGGATGTAATATATCTGTATTTCTTTTATCACCTGTTTTATTTTAAAACTCATTTATCTATTTTATTTTCATTTCTTTTTCCCATTCTTGGTTTATCTTTGCACTTCATGAAAATGTTTTACCTTTTATGTAATATCCCTTCAATTTTAATGATATTTTCTTATCGGTCAATGGATTCCATCTGCAACAAATGCCTTTCCGAAGTTCCCTTTCCCACCCGACAGCCATTGGAACTGACAGCCTCTTCGCCCTGAGCACAGAAACCTTTAAATACTCGCAAGTAAGTCAGATCTAGAAACACTGGGGTTTGTAAAGCTCTGCTCTTGCTGATCATATTTAACATAAACAGCAACATACAGTATGTAAACACCGTATTTTAATACTTGAATTGATTGTGCCTTTATTTCTGGCTTCCTTTAACCTTGGCCTAAGTGTGCAAATGCAGTTTGCTGTTACCCTGGCAGATGTGAGGCAGCACGTGAACATAAGGAATATTTGTTTATAAAATTTTTTAAAATTATCTTACAGCATTAGAAAATACAAGACACGCCTGTGGCGTTAGGCAAGGGGCTGAACAGATAAATAATTGAATAAATGGGGGTTTTCAAACCAGGCAGCTCAGGTTTCTGCTGCCAGCATCAGGCTCCTGCTCCAATGCAAATGGGAGGGAGATGCTGGGAATGCTGCTGTACGGTTCGGGCTGAATTCGGGCAGGCTGGGCTGGGAGCAGGTCAATGCTTGGAGGCTGCCAGGAGCAGTGACGCATTCCCGTAGGATTTACCCCGAATCATCACTGGCAACGAGGCGGGCGGCCAGTGCACAGCCCCAGGGGACTCGGTGGGGTCCCGGCCCTGCTGCCGGTGCCGGCAGCGCCGCAGCCATGCCTGCATCCCCGCGGGGATGAACCTGACCGAGGGTTAGGTGTGAGAGATGCAGAGCTGTTTGGTGCCGCTGAGGCTGAACCAGCCGTGTCTGCTGGCACAAATGTAAATACCCGGAGACTTCACGAGGCACATGGCAGCGGGGTGTGGGTGTCACAAATGCTCACAGTGCCTCTACGTGAGGTACCAAGAGGACAGTGAAGCGCCAGGTGTATTTATAGCCCCTGGGGTGCTCGCACCGGCATGGTGCTCCTTGGGGAACGGTGTCACCACCCTGCAAAGTGACAGTGACCCACCGCCCTCCCCAGCCCTGTGGCCTGTAGCTCCCGCCGGCTTGTCCACTGCTGCTGGCCAGCAGCCGGGCTGGACGGACGGCTCCTCTCACCGGCAGGGCAGGAGCAGACGTCCCGGAGCTGGAGGGGCTCTTTGCACCTACAGCACCCTCGCTCCCTTTGGGGTGCTCGGTGCCCAGCCGGGGTGACGGCAGCCGGCACTGGGCAGAATCAGGCAGCGGCTCCCACGGGGAAACCCCTTCGCAGGGTCCCGAGCAGCTGCGCCTCCCCCTGCGCGTGCACCGCTGGGCTGCTGCCGGCCCGTGGGAGCATCCTTGTGTCCCTGAGTGACCACCAGAAGATCCACTCATTTAAAGTGCTCAAAACACCATTTACCCTTCCTGGCATTCCCATATAGCCAAGGAACAGCAGAGCTATTTATGTAAATAATTCATACAAGTCTTCCCCATTCAATTTACCGCTTTTCCACGCAGCAGCAGCAGCCGCCCTGCACGCTCCTCCCAGAGACGGCGGCAGTCACCGGGGACAGACTGAAATCCATCGGCAAGAGCCCTGCTGCTCCCGTGGACCTTACCCAGCAGGGCGGGTGCCTCAGCTTGTGTCAGTGACGTTAAGAACCAAAGCCAAGTCCTAATCCGTGTTACTGGCCATTGACGGGATCACTTCCGCACTTGCACTGCGTAGAAGAACATGACGGCGGCGAGCACCCCTCAAGCTCTGGGCCAGACACCCGGGACATGGTCACGCTGGGCTTGTCCCCTGCCCGTGGGTTGCCGGGGTCTGTGCCCCAGTGCCACCCCCCTGGCAGCACGTGCTCCCTAACAGAGATTGCTCTGTGAAAGCAGGGCTGGTTGGTTAAAAGAGCCAGTGCTTAAAAATGCATTTCCTTCCACTGCGAATAACAGCCTTTTGTGGGAAACTCATTTTTCCCCAGGACAGTGACTGGGAATTGCCTCGGCTGTGGCGGCAGCTGCTAACTCCGTGGAGAGGAGGGTGCTGGGGCGGGCGGGCGCGCAGCTGAGCATCCCCAGCCCACGCACCGGAGGCGTGGGGCACAGCCCGGGCACCTCTGGATGAGGGCTCGCTCGGTCTCTCTGGGACCCAGCTGGGAGACGCTCTCGGGGGTTATACACAGTTTTCGCACCAAATATTGTGCTATTATTAATTTCAGAATTAAAGAGTACTTTTAAGGAACCATATAGATTTAATTCTTTTCAGACTACTTGCATGGTAGAATTTGAATTTTCTTTGGTATAAACACCTGAGAAGTCCAGACATACATGTAAAATAGATGGACTTTGCATTGTAGAGGAGAAATTACTTGTTTGTTTGATATTGCTGGTCCTTTTTTATGGGAGATTCGTCAAATGACAGTGCCCTTGCTGCTGTTATTTCCTTAAAGCCCCCACTGACCTGTCCATGAGCGAGCAGTGTCAGCGCTGGCCCTGGTGACCGGGAACAACTCCGGCACGGCCAAACCCCTCCGGCGCTGAACCAGGACTGGGGTCCAGACCTGCTACCTCCTGACAATGTTGGGCTCAGGCAACCCAAAGTTCATCTCTCCCCCTTTAAAGGTCGTGCCTGACATGGCGTTGTGCACGTCTGCACTAAAGAGAAGAAAGTGCAGCTCTGTCATGGCAGAGAACCCCCCTGGACCAGCAGGTGCCTTCAGAAACACAGATCAATGCAAAATGAAGTCATACAGATTCTGTCTCAGCATACAGACAGACCAGTACGTCCCACGTAACCAGTAAGAGCAGTACATTGTGTGGATTTTGTTCCTGCTCCAGGAGAGTTGTGAATTAGAGGCACTGCCACGCACCGTGTCCTGGGGGACACACGCAGCTTCGGCAGGAAACTTGGGACCAGCACAGGAAGAGATTATAAAATCCCGGTTAAAGATAATAAACCACTTTGCTATAGGGAAGGGACTGTACCTACAAATTTTAGTTTATGAAGTCAAACGTAAGTTTTGCAAAAAGAAATCACAAATGATCAGCGCCGTTGGGTAATTCTGTAGGTGCTGTTCAGCCGCCGGCAGCCGGAGGAGCCGGCAGAGCCCGTGGGCAGGGGAGGCAGCGGGGCAAGCCGGCGCCGCTGCCAAGGGCCTGGCTTGGGCTGCCAAGCGGCAGGAGCCGGGAGGGAGCTAGGCATGCAGTCATGTAATTATTTACTCCCCTGGCACCCCCCATTTCCCTGTTTTCTATTATATTAACTCCACGACCAGCGATGTCCTCTACCGCATACCTCCACAGGAGCTGCTCGGTGTCGCAGCACCAGCTGGGGACCACTGCCTGGAGCCCAGATGCTGAACCAGCCCATCCCCATCCCGTCTCCATCCCCACCCCATCCCCACCCCATCCCCACCCCATCCCGCCTGCGGGCTCCATCCAGGACCCCAGGACCTGGCGGGGCGCAGCAGAGGATGGGGTTTGCCTCTCCCTGCTCCCCTCGGCTGCAGTTAGGCAAGGAAAACATGAAAAATGGCCTTGCAGGGTTTTTGTTGCAATTATCTGTGTGGTGACAACAACTGGGCCAGATAAAAGCAGCGCGCCCCAGCCCTGCCTGTGCTTTCTTTTGAGCTGCAGCTTTCATCTGCCTCAGCAATGTGTCAGGACACGTTTGGCACAAATGAAAAAGTAAGTTGTTGTTTAACATTCTTGTGTGTTACTGAGCGGTGGCAGTGATGCTTCCTGTAAAACATATCTGCGAGCGTGGCAAAGCTGTTTGATATTACAGGCCTTATTTAAAACAGCATTTAGATAGTAAAAGCAGTCATTTCCCTCCATCCCCACATACCAGCTACCCATTAAAATTCCTTCTCATGCTCTTGCACAAAGACTAATTTTGGCAAGAGACTGACTTGCCCTAGATTTTTAAAAGACTACTTGTTTTAAAACAAAGTCCTTCAGGGAAGGGAGAGAGCTGGGAGAAGGACTGCTTCCTCTCCCTGCCCACCCCAATCCTGCAGTGGCCCTGATCCCTCTCAGCCTATCACCCCCAGCCCCAAAAACCC
>VYXH01004910.1:360664-388343 GCA_013397275.1 Burhinus bistriatus
CGTGCACGCAGCACACGCAGCACACAGCACATGCAGCACACAGCACATGCAACACATGCAGAACACAGCACACACAGCACACAGCTCACAGTACAGAGCATGGAGAGCACACGCAGCATGCAGCACACAGCACATGCAGCACACAGAGCACACGCAGCACGCAGCACACGGCTTACATAGTACACAGCGCACAGAGCACACACGTCACACAGAGCACACGCAGTATGCAGCACACAGCACGCAGAGCACACACAGCGCAGCACACAGCACACACAGCACATGCAACACATGCAGAACACAGCACATGCAGCACACAGAGCACACACAGCACGCAGCTCACAGTACACAGCACACAGAGCACACACATCACACAGAGCACACGCAGCATGCAGCACACAGCACACAGCNCACAGCACATGCAGCACACGTGCACGCAGCACACAGCACACAGCACATGCAGCACACACGTGCACGCAGCACACGCAGCACACAGCACATGCAGCACACACGTGCACGCAGCACACGCAGCACACACATGTGGGCCGCTTGCCCAGCACACAGGCAGTGAGCGGGAAAGGACGGAGCAGGCAGTTCAGCCTGTCTGCGGGGCCAGAGGCAGCGACACACGCAGTGCCCGCAGGGTCCAGAGCACGACGGTGTCACCACCCGCCCAGCGGCTGCCCCGGCTGGCAGCTGCGGGAACAGGGCTTGTCCCCCATCATGTCCCTGGAGCCCCCGGAGCCCGGCCAAAGCGCTCGCCCTCGGAACAGGGAGCAGCTGCACAGCAGAGGCTCTAGGGACGGCACGGACACTCCAAGTGTTCAAAGGGGCTTTACTGTGGCTGGCGAGGGGCCTTTCTGGCTTGGAAAAGGGAGAGGCCACAGCTTTTATTTCCCCTCGGATTTCTGGGCTATTTTAAAATAAAAGCAGCCCAGTGCAAGCCAGTGCTGTAATTACTCAATCACCAGGAAAGCTGGGATGCTGGGAGACAAGCGGCACGCGCTCTGACGAGCTGCTCTCAGCCTTTTCCTGGTGACTTGATGTCTCGTGGCTTGCAGGGAGAGATGTGCGCTATTATTTCAACTTTGTTTTGACGGATGATGAGAGGGAAGAGAGCGCTGGAGGCTGCTGGCATTGTTTGATTTAAGTAACTTCAGAACTTCTCTGTGCTTGTCTTTGCTCATGTAACGATCCACGGTGCTTCATTAACCATCCCCCGTGCATCTGGCATGTCAGGAGCTGGTTATTTGGGAAGCGGTGCAGGCAGGTGGGTGAGTGGCAGCGACACCTCCCGAGAGGTGCCGAGGCTCCGGCATCGCCATTCCCCTCTGCAGGACACCCTGAGCCCAGCTGGTTACTCCCGTCCTCTCCCCAGCGATAGCCAAAGCCACCACGAGTGTTTCAGCCTCTCTGTCCACGGCTGTATCTGAGCCTCAGTGCCTTTAGTTTCCCTCTCCAGCCCTGCCCTGGGCTAGGGGCACGCTGCCACCAGGGGAGAAGGGGCCGGGGAGCGATGGGGATGCCCCAAACCACACGGAAAGTCTGTGGAGCAGCAAAGCACTGAATCAAAAGCACTAACCACCGCATCAGCTCTCTCAGCCGGGCTGGAACTATAAAAGCCACTTAACCGATATATAAACTTTCTCCAACAAATCTAATACATTTGTCTCAGTGCCAAGTGACCATTAAATGAACGGAGTCCAAAAACCACATTAGCATGTCCTAACCGGCAAGCCCCAGGGACGTGGAGGGCAGCTGGAGCGGAGGATGCGAGCTGCAGCCCAGCCTGCTGGAGCCGCAACCTCCCGGCACAGGGGCGCGAGGTGGTGGCAGACAGACCAGGTTCAGCGCGTGGGAGCTGCCACTCAGGCTCACAACCAGCAGCTTCAAGACCGACGCTACAAGGCCTGATTTGGCCAGGCAGCACCAGCCGTGGTCCCAAAGCCCAGGGCACCGGCACAGCCCTCCGATCCCCCGGCACCCTCAGCAGAAGCAGCGATGCTCAAGGCAATGTCAGTAGAGAGCTGCTGCCGCTGCATAAGGTAACTGACGCTTTGGACGCATCCTTTCACAGCTTCTGGAAAAGAAGCAGGGAGAGGAGCTGAGGAGGAGAAGCGAGAGCTGCCCGTGTGCCCTGGGAGAGCCGGCAGAGGAGCGGCCCCGTGCCCGGCTGGCATCCGGCACTGCGGCCTGGCCCCTTCCCCTCCCCACCGCTTCTGCTCCCAACACGGTTCACCTTAGCTATAAACTCTCCACAGAGATTTGAAATCAGTGCTAATACGTGCTGAGGCGTATTCCCAGCTGGCAACGCGGTGGAGGAGCTGCATTATCCTTCCTGGCTGCGCTTTCAGCTCAGGCAGTGAAGCGTGAACCGGCAGACCCCCCCTCACCAGCGCTCCCCAGTTTCCCAGCCTCCCTCCGAAACCTCTTCCCAAGCCCCGCTGCTGCTGCCACCGCTCCAGAGCTATATTTAGCCGCTGGCTGTCGTGCTCTCTCTGAGTTGTCTGGGTTAAAACACTCCATCAGACTCCACAGCTAGGTTTAAAAAATTTGGTTAATACCTCTTGCGTGGCCGTTTGTTCGAAACGCCCGCCCGTGGTGGCCAGAGGCTGGCACACGCCTGTCCTCCTCGGTCCTCGAGCAGCACCCGGCACACTCGCTGGTCCCCCCGGGCTGGCTCTGCTGCGGGCAGCACCTCCCCGGCCAGACGGGGGGAAAAGGAAAAATTGTGATCGTTCTTAGTGGGCTTAGTACTGGGTGGAAGAGCCCTACAGGGCTGAAAACTGACCGGCGAGTCCCCGAACCGAAGCTGCTTTCTAGGAGACCCCCAGGAGGCAGCGACCGCTTGTGCCGGTGGAAGCCGGAGCTCCCTCTGCAGCTCTGAGACGTGACATTTCTGCTGCACCAACCTGCCATTTCCACCACCCGCACGGTGCTCCAGCAGAGCCAGGACCTGGGACGCGCTGGAGGGTCCGGAGCTGAAGCCGTAGGCAGCTTGTCTTCAGCCCCCCGTCCCTGCCCGCGCTGCCCCGCCAGCAAGCGCAGACCTGGCTCCCCGCTCCCGGCAGCGTCACGCGTTAACATAATGGCAGCGCTGGCTTTGGGCACTGCCAGGTTCACTGAGATACCCACCCGTGTCACCCCAAGGTGAGCTGGGGGTGGGCGGGCGGCCGGGCCCCCGCTGCCCCCCGGCATGGCTGCGTTGCCCCCGCAGCAGGTCCCGCAGAGCAGCCCAGCGACGCAGCCAGAGGCCGTTGCGCCGGTGCAGTGACACCAGCCAGCCGCACACCGATAATGATTAATTGCTGAGCAAATGTCCTTCGCGCTTTTAGCGTTGAGCACTAACCTGGTACTCGGGGAGCGGCAGGCAAAGCCAGAAACACAGAGAAAATGGATTTCCCTGTAAAACACAAAGGTATGGCTGTCCCCCGGTCACGGACATTGACTGTAAGGCTCATAGTTGGAAAGGGTATATAAATACTGATACAAGTGTCGTCTCCATTTTCAAAGCCACTTAAAAGGCTAAAATTTAAAAATAAAACAAAAATAGAACTAAAGGTATTTCTTTAGCAAGGACTTAACTGAAGCAGAGATGATTAAGTGCAATCCACTGTATTTCCAACTACTTAATTAGAAACAGGACACTGTAGGAAATTATCATACCACACCATTTCAGTAAAAAGCTTTTCAATAAAAAGATTAAACATGTCTATAATGCGTGAAGATATGAGCAGGTTATAATTACTATTGACCTCACCTCATCAGCAGTATTTAATTGATGTCAGGGTCTTTGTCTGCTTGTTCAAGTTAATCAGCATCCTTGGTCCTCCAAAGACCACATTTGCAAACCTCCTAAGGAAGCAGAAATCTTTCTGGGTTTTTTTTTTTTCTCTCTTTTCTTCGCCACGTTTCTCTGAAATGCTGGCATCTCTGGCTCTGCCAGGGGCACTCACTGCCTGTGTTTTTAAAATAAAACACTAAAATAGCTGCTCAGAGCCACCTCCTGCCACTTGTGTTTCCCAGCCACTTGCAGCACGTTCGCTTTTCCTGGAAACGTAATGTCACACTTTGGGGACCGCGCTGCTCCCGAGTGGGCTGCAGGTGTCACGCGGGGTTTTTTCCAGAAGGCTGCATGCCGACCCGGGTGAGGATGCCCGGGGTGGGATGGCTGCTGGCGAGTGCCGGCCCCGGCCCCGCGCAGCCCCCGGCCCCCATCGCGCCCTGTACGCCCCGCCAGGCCCCGCGCCCCGGCCAAGGGCTGGCGCCGACCTCGTGCTCTTACAGATATGCACACATCCAGGGTTTATAAATACGCCGGGAGCGGGCATGCATATGCATGGGCTGCAGCAGCGCGCCGAACGGGAGGTGGGTTGGCTCCCGCGGGCTGTTCTGCTCCGTTGCAGGCATACATATTTATATGCAGGGTTTATTTAAGTATCAGGGTTTTTTTTTACCCTGCTGGCCACCGAGGAGCTGAATGCCCCATTTTTATGGGTGTTAAAAGCAAATCAGTGCACAGACTTTTAAAAGAGCGATGCTACAGTTGAAGAGACAGGAATTTATGCTGTGCTCAAAGTGCAGTAAGTTTGAAGCATACCAAGAATACAGAAGCTCATGTCCCGACTCCAGGCTGGAATAATCATGGACAAAGGGTTGTTTTTAATGAAAGAGATTATCTGATATTATACCAGAATCAAACAGAACCAGGAAACTTCTCCTCTGGCACAGCCTTACCTTTACCATAAACTCTGTTAATTAAAAAACCCCAAAACCCAATAGTGAAAGGTTTCCTCTTGGCCTGGAGCATGAAGCTGAGCACTGGTTAAATCCCCAGGCGCAGGGGGGGGCGCCGGGAGGGGGCGGCACCTCCGGGCATTGAGTGCTGACTTGGGCTCCCCATGTCCCTCCCAGCTGCGTTGGGTCCCCGGGAACCCTCGTCCAGGGAAAATTACAAAACAACTTCTCTGCTGCACCTTTCATTGTGTTAAGCTGATCATCAACATTTTGAAAGAAAGAAAGAAAAAAAAAAGTAGCTTAATTCTATATTTTAGCAAAGCTTCTTTCCCAAATGCATTCAGGAGATAAATCCCTCTTTTCAGAGGACCAGAAACTATTAGGAGGGATTTGCTGCAGGAGTCCGTCCTCTGCCCAGCTCCCTACAGCCATCTATGTGTCCTGGGTTTCGTTTAGCTTTTGATTTATTTAATACTCAGGAAAAATATGTCATAGCTGTAACGGGCTGAAGCAAGAAAACGTCAAACAAGCTCTGTGTCACCTCCGCCAGACACAAACCCACTGTTGGTTTAGGCAAGTCCCACTTAGCATAACTAAAGCTTTTTGAATCTCTCCTGCTTGGAAAACCTCCTGACTTTTGCCAGCCTTCAGTCAGACCCCGTGAGAAGCAGCATCTCTGCCAGGAAGCCTCATGTGCTGGAATTAAACCTCGCCGGGTGCCGGACTTCATCTGCCGTGCACATCCCCCTGCGGCGGCTGGGACCGACTGGACACCGGTGCTGGCAGCTCCCAGCTCTTCCCCAGCACTCCTGGTTCACACCTCTGCTGCGACATAATCATGCAAATTCTTAGAGGCTTACGTTATTTCCTAGAGGTAAGAGTTTCATTATACGGCAACATTTGAGTCAGCACCGCAGCCTCCCGGGGGGGCTCAGCGAGCCCTCGGTGGAGGGTCACACGCCGGGCAGCACCTCCGTGAGCTGTGAGCTGTGCCCGGCGTGTCACACCGCAACCCTGCTGCAGGGCACCGTTTAGGCCATGTTTGCGCTTGCACAAGCTGTGCTTTCCGCTAAGGGCTACAAAGGCTAGAAGTAAGTAAAGAAACAAACTATTAGAGACCAACTATCCCGCCAGTCTTGGAGCACCAAGTGTGGCTGGGAGCAACAAGCGTGGCTGGGAGCACTGGGAGGGCTGGGAGCACTGGTAGGGCTGGTGGCGCTGGGAGCACTGGGAGGGCTGGGAGCACTGGAAGCACTGGGAGGGCTGGTGGCGCTGGGAGCACTGGGAGTGCTGGGGGCAGCAGCGCTGCCATAAGGAGCAGAGCAGCTCCTGCCCCCGCTCTGCCCGCAGCAGGGAGCGGCTCAGCCCCACACCGTACCCCACAGCACCTGCCGGGCGAGCGCCCCGTGTCGGCGCCGGCAGCCCCGGCAGCCGCTGCCCCAGCCCTGTGCCAGGCCCCGGCGGTTCAGCAGCACCCTTGAGCCTGGGCAGCCGCTCCCGCTCCTCCCGCTCCCTTCGAAGCAGCCTTTACACCTCTCCCCTCAGCCTTCCCTTCTCTTCCCAGCTCCGCTTCTCCCAGCATTTCTTCCCAAGCCAGCTTTTCCAGGCTGCTTGTCGCTCTCACTTCGCCCCCCCGGACTCTCGGCAGCGGGTTTGCATCTCTCCGGGCGCAGCGCCCACGGCTGTGCTTTGGGCTCCGGCTCCACTTCAGCTAACATTTATTGTTGCACGGTAGACGGGGAAAAATGTTATCTGAGGGACACCACACTCCCACGGCTGCTTTTCTTGCAATAACACTGCAATTCTGGCTCCCGTTGAGCCCCCGCGCTGCGGCAGCCTCAGCCCCCTCCTGCCGGCTGCTGCCAGCCGGGGCTCGGGCTTCTGTGCCGGAGCCGCGCTTGGCCCTGCCAAGCCTCGCCGATGGCTTGGGCTGGCTCTGCCGCTTGCCCGCTGCCTACGCGGCCATAGCCGGGGCCCGCGGCACAGGGGCACGGTGACCCCCTGCTGCCCGCCCTGCCTGCAGCCCCGGCTCCATCCTCCCCCTCCAGCGCCTGAAGAAGGAACTCATGGGGGAAAAAAGAAACTTCAAACTACTTTTCTGATCCACCCGTTTGGCTTTCCTGGGCTGATCCCATTGCAGCTCAGCTTCCCACAGCCTCTCCGGGCGCTGGGAGTGAGCATGGGGGGTCACCGGCTGCCGCTGACCTGCCCCCAGCACCCAGCAGGATCAGGCCCGGGCTGCAGCCCCCAAACTGGCCGGAGGGGGTCCTGCGCAGGTGGCAGAAAGTGGCTTCCTTGTGATTGGAAAACAAAACCAAGCTGCACGCACTGTGACCACCAAAAGGAGCAACCCCCCCCCAGCTACCCCAGTGGGGCGCGACGTGATTTGTGTCCGGCTACAACGCGCCGCTGGAGTCCGGCCGTGCTGGGGCAGGGGATGCGTCTTCATTTCATACGTTGTTCACAGCAGGCTGCAGCAATTCCCAAGCCAGCAGGCTTCCCAGAGTAAACGAGGGAAAAAACTGCTGTTGATTTAGAAAGTTGTTTTGTGCTTAGAGCCAGAAAGTGGCCGTTTTCTGCCAATTACACTTGTATCACAAGCCTGCCGTTTATTTCGGCGTGCTGTGGCTTGGAGGCATGCTTGAGACCCAGGTGCATCACGATGCCCCGACAAGGCAGTTACCCCTTGCTGCTCGCAGACCTGTACCAGGGACTGAGCCTTCTCCTGCCACCTCTGACCCTCTGAAGCCTGGACGACAGCTACCGACCACCTCAGGGATCTTGGGGAGAGCTGGGCGAAGCAGGATTGGTGCACCAAGTGCAGCATCCTGCGGGCTACGGGGGGTCCTGCAGCCATCCCAGAACGGCTCACTGCCCACCGCCAAAACCTTGGTGAAAATCACAGCCAGACCTTCAACAGAGAAACCCAGAGGTCAAATGTGAACCACTCACCACAGCCTGGGGCACCGGTGTTTCCCCAGGGATACTTTTATTTTCCATAGGGCTAGAGTAAAACTCCACACGGGAAAAGTCAAACAGGATGAGCTGGGATTGTACCCTGAAGGTGTGGCTAGAAAGCGAGTGGTGAAAGCCTTCGTCCTTTGAGAACCAGGATTCCTAAGTCTTCCTATGTGAAGGTACCTCCAAAAAGGGGAGTTTCAGATGAAGAGTCCCTGTTAGCGCAGTCCTTGAGTGAGGTATTCTCGCCTGTTCGAGAAGGCAGTTACTGCCGTGTGCCGGTTTTAACCACAGCGTCGCTGTGCAAGACCTCGGCAGCGCTGCGCCCTTTCTGAAGGATGCTCTCCTGGCACGGCGCGTCGGCAGAGCCCAGGGGGCCTTTCCCGGGGGCTGAGAGTGGCGGGACCCGGCAGGGGCTGCAGGCTCCGGCTTCCACGGCAGCGGAGGGGAGAAAGCCTTGCGTTTGTTGGGGATAACGCAATCTAACCAGAGAGGGAAGGGACAGAAAAGGTGTGTCCATGTGACAGGGGAGCGCCCAAATTAACAGTGCTTATATAGTCCTTGCATGGTGAGAGCGTAACCCTGCCATCACACAAGACATGCCGAACACCACAATTCGGGACTGGAGCAAAACAAGGTGGGTGTAAAGAGGCTAAGAAAGGAGTCGTGATGTTTTGGTAAAATGTAAATCGGAGCTCTAGCAGCGTGCTCGGCAAACGGTGATCCGGATGCCAAAGCAAATATGTTAGGATGGAAGCAGGGTAAATGAAACAGCCTTCTAATAGCCCCAGCAATTTAAAGGAGGAGCACTCTGGCATTACGGTCTGTTCAAACATACCAATAACAAAAACTCGCATTAAAACCATGAAGGGTTTTATTTTTGGAAAGATGATGTATTTCTCCTCTTGAGCTTAACAGTGTCTTAATCCCACTAGAAGAACGACGGTCTTATAATGTGAGCTCCTAAATAATGTATCACAGGTCAATTTAGAAACACACACTACAAAGCATCGTTTAGCACTGAAGGCTTTTTATTCCCTTTAGGTATAGTAATGCATTAGTTGGATCCCAGCTTCCCGGGTACGGCGAGTCCCTGGGTGTCTCTGCCCGCCACGCACAGGTTACTTGGCACCCGTTGGGTTTGCTGTTCGTAACGGGCCCGGGTCTTGCAAAGCTTGCTGATCCCCTCTTTGCAATGTGTGACTCGTGAGAACAACACGCAGTTCGCCAGTGCCACTTGTACTCTCGTACTTCACAGAAATACCCGGAGCGGGTCAGGTGCCACGGTGGGCAGTTTAAGGACGCGTTACCTCTTCACCAGAGACTGGACAGGGAATGACAACATCTTTTGCTCTTATATGGAGCTGGTCTCATCCTGACCCAGATTTTAGCTGTGTTTAGCAAAGCATATACTTGTTTATTCTCCTTCTGGATCTGCTGTAGTTAGATATCACGTGTTTAGGTATTATGGTACTGGAAAGCTGGATGTAATCCCCGAGATAACCTGCCTCATCAAAGTGCCTTTGAACGGGAGCAGCGCAGGGCGGGATGTTAAAAGCCCCTAACAAAACCCCTTCCAAACAGCGGTAACTGCTGTGAATCCTGGTTTGAGAGATTCACCCCCTTTATGGGAACCACAACCACGTGCAGTGCCTGCGAGCACGCTCTGGCTGGACTTGGCCGTTTCCCCTCCCCAGGCAGCCCCGAGACCCCTCGTGTTCCCCCGACTCCTTGTGAGAGCCCTGCGATGGACAGGGGCCGGGCAGAGCTGCCTCGGGGGGGCAAGGGAGGCTTCGGAGGACAGGCCACAGCAGAGGTGGGTTTGTCACCAGCACAGGCCTGGTAAGAGTCCCCATCCTGGAGGTGAGTGTCAGCTCCACAGCTCGGCTGCCGGACACCATCGGGTTTGTGCTGGGCAGACCGGCCCGGCTCCGGCAGACCCAGGGTCAGCCAAGCACCAGCGCCGGTATTCAGCAATACGTGTGACGAACAAGAAGGGGACGGTTGTGAATACTAGTCTGCTTTTCTGCAAAGCAGCCTTTCTCTTCCTCTGCAGATCCACCCAAGGACGGACCCCGGAGCCGTAGGCATCTCCATGGTTACTGCTCAGCACCGGCTCCCGCAGGGTGCTCAGGCAGCGCTGGCAGCATGGCCAGGCTCAGGGAACCGGGCAGGAGCGGGAGGGAGGACACAGAAGGACAGGGTTACGTTCAGCGACGGGCTGCCATGCAGAGCCCCTTCAGGGCCAGCACCGGGCAGAGACGGGGCCTCAGCGCCCGGGAAGGCTCAGCGCAAGCTGGGATATGTGAGGGTGGAAGTGGCTTTGGTGCTGGTGTTGCACCAGCCCATGGTGATGAGTAGCACACCCAACGCTGTCCTGCCCCACCACTAACCACGGCCCCTCTGGTACGCTCAGGTGCTGTTAGCAATGGCTGCAGGCTCATTTATGCCTATTTTTAAGCTGGTGATACTGTCTCTGCACTGGCTAAATATATAAGCCTTGTACCGTACGGTGAGTAACGTTTGGCAAAGAGCCACGGCAAAGAAGCATGTGGCCGGGCTTTGAGAAAGCTGCAAACGTGGTGAGTGGGGTGGAAGAAGATGAGATAAAAAACACCGAACACCCAAACTGTTGCTTGTCGCATCCAGGAAGGACACGTGACAGAAAGGGCAGTGCTCACAGGTAAGCTGGCAACCCGGCGCAGCAGTGCCGGGGGAGATGCGCTCGGCAGCCCGTGCAGGAGCAGGTCTGGAGGGATGTCTGTCTCCACGTGGGCAGCACGTGGACCCTGTGGGGAGACGCTGGTGCAGGCAGGTCCACCCGACCCTTTGCATTTGCAAGGAGGTCCCAGGTCCCGGTCCCAGCTCTGGGGGCTCAGCGCTGTGCTGCCGGCTGTGTGGCACTGACCCTGCTGGCTGCCCTGTCCCCAGCCCTGCCCGCACCCTGCCCACCCTGCTGCCCCTCGCCCCGGCCCCGCTCCCTCAGGAAGAAGCTGCTCCGGCGGCTGGCGGGCATCGCGCTGGGTCCCGCTGGATCCCCCATGGGAGCCTCAGCTGCACCGTGCTGCTCACACAAATTAATCCACCTCTACAGAGTGTTTGCCAGACAATTAACATACTCCCCCAACACTAATTATGTCTCCCCACCACTGAAGCCGAAATCTGCTTCCCAGCACGCTCTCCGGAGGGCAGCCGGTGGCCCCGCACAGGGGCTGGGAGCCGGGCAGGGACGGATGCTCCGGCCCATTTATATTTGGGGAAGCCCAGGCTGCGCTGGGAGGAGCTGAGTGACTTGCTCTGTTCTGGGGCTGAAATGTCACACCCCCCCGCCAGGTTTCTCCAGCAAACATCAGCGGGTGCCTTGCGTTACAGGTCCCATGCGTGAAGATTTATTTAAGAAGCCTTAAAGATCATGTTTTCTAAAACACTTTAGGAAATATATGAAGGTCAAACTAAAGTCCCCCTTGGAAATAACGGCACAGAAATGAGCTGACCTATGATACCACCACAATTAAATAGAAACCAAACTGCAAGCAAAGGGGTTGTGCTTGGGCTTTTTTTTCCTTTTACTTGAAAGACATTTTATTTTCTGAGTCTTTATCCTAAATTCCCTCCTGGTGATTCTTGATTAATAAACTGCAAGCAGAGGACTGGACTGCGAGTAGGTCACCGCACCAGTCCTAAAAATGTCACCACCTGATGGGTGGCCCGTGGGAAGCGACACCAGATGGCGTCAGGTACCTGTTAGGGGCAGCGACCACAGCGACGCTCAGCTGCCGCCCCAGGACGGGGTGTCCATTGGCTTTGTCACTCCGCTGCCTCCCAGCGCTTGGGGTGACATCCTAGGGCTGGCTAGTGACCGCAGCGCCGCAGACATGCCCTGCCAGCAGGGAAAGGGCATGATGCAGGACCGGCCATGACAATTAGCATTACTTGAGACCGTGGTGGCTGTTGCAGCACAGGGCCAAGAATTATGGACACCAGGATCTCTGCCCTTCTGGGAGAGGGCTCATTTTCCTCGGCGCGTAGGCAGGGGACCCTGGCAGAAAAGCGCTGCAGGGGTTGTCTCTGGGTGAGGCCACAATGCCCACAGCCCCAGATCCATCCCCGGTGCACAGTTTCACTTGTTACTTCATCCACAGTCCACTGCGGCCAACGCGTCTCGCAGTAATTTTGGCCATTGTAGCACTGAAGGGGAGTAAAAGACACAAAAAAATGCTCTTCCCCTTGCTAGCTTTCTGACATTTATTATGACATTTTCAGCATGAAAGAGTTAAATGGCATTGGCTTGACAGTACTGAGAAAAAAAAGCCCAAACTGCTGAAGTTCCTCGTTGGCCTTTGGGGAGAGGCGGCTGCTCCCAGCCCACGCGGGACCATTCCCCGGCGCAGCGTGGGCTCAGACCCGGCGGTCCCTGCCGAGGGACGGCCACCTTTGCTCCCCCTTCTGTGGTCCACGCAGGTAGTCACGGCAACCCGCAGCTCAATGGGTTGCCTACCCGTACGGGCAGTTTGCCCCTATGTATAACGGATAGCCAAATTGCTCAGCCCCGGCACCGCGGGGCGCCCCCGTTCCCGCCGACGCGCCGCCCCGCAGGCAGCGCTAGATGGCGCCGGCGGCGCCTGCTGTGTCCCTCCCTGCAAAACCAAACGGAGAGGAAACGCAAAAAAGACAGAACGGGGCGGTCGGAGGGGGGATGCATGCGTGGGGGCCCTGCAGCAGCGCGGGGAATCATGGAATCGTTNCTTGAACCCATTTCCTCTCGTCCTATCACTTGTCACTAGGGAGGAGAGGTCAGTCCCCATCTCTCTCCAACCTCCTCTCAGGTAGTTGTAGAGAGTGGTAAGGTCTCCCCTCAGCCTCCTCTTCTCCAGGCTGAACACCCCCAGTTCCCTCAGTCGTTCCTCACAGGACTTGTGCTCCAGACCCCTCACCAGCTGCGTTGCCCTTCTCTGGACACGCTCCAGCCCCTCAGTGGCCCTCCTGTAATGAGGGGCCATTGCAAAGCAAACGGGTCCATCAGAGAGTGCCTCCTTGCCCAGCCATCGCCCTTCTCCTGTCCCTGAAGCTCACCCAGACTCAGGAGGTCCCGGGGGGGAGCAGAAGGGGAGCTGGTTCGGGCCGGGGCAGCTCGGGTTGCAGGAAACCTGCTGCAACACCCTCTCTGCAGGTCTGGGGGGGTTGGTGAAGCCTTTTCTCCTCCTTGGATCTCAATGTGAGAAGTCTTTTCGACCAATTGCTTGGTACCTCGAGGATTTGTTGCTGATTCTAACATGTGTTTTCTCTGCGGTGACAGTAAAACACATTCCTGACCAAGGACATGATTCATCACATCTTGCACAAGACAGAGCAATGTTCATCCAAGCCACCTGCCTCCATGCGGGATGAGAGCTGTTAAATGGCTTATCTCTACAACAAATAACATATGACACCGTGTTCTGTAATTTTCAATAATTACTTGGTTTATTTTTCCTACGATATCTCAGGTATTCTGGTTTGCATTTCACAGGCTCTACTTGCTGTAGACTTACAGTCTACATTCAAAGAATCCAAACCCAGAAGAAATCAAATACAACCTTCTCCGTACGCTGAACTGCAGCACTCCCCCAGCCGCATTCCTGCCTGCCTGCAGCATCACATGCATGAAAAAAACTATCTTGTTTTAAAAAACCCACTAGGGGTAGGAGGCTCCCTCTAGTTTTCCGAAACTGTTCCAAACTGTGGTTCTCCTGGCTCTGCACATTCGCGCCACTCTGCCATGACAGAGCTTCAACCTGCAGTCCCTGGATTTTACAACACATCTCTCTGCTAGGCCACAGACCTAAAACTAGCACGCTTTTGGTCTCCTTATAGGTGTCCATAAGCTATAATGGAATTACTGTAATTATCTTTCCGTTAAACTAAACAGAATGAGCTCTTCAGTTCAAAGAGTGTTGAATATTGTTTAATATTGGACCTTCATTTCCGATTCACCAGCTTCCAGCTCTGAATGAAGAGCAGCCGCTGGTTCTGTGGGGTCTTGCTCTTTTCATTTTTAAATATGACTGAACCTAAAAACAATTCCACACCCAACCTAAATTTGAGAAAGGCAGAGATGTATAAAATAAACACGGGTACACTCAATAGCATTGCAGTGCGAAAGTATTCAGCAGGCTACACGTCGGCTGTTAGTGCTGACCGGCCAGAGAGCGTCCTGCCAGTCACCCACATCATCGAGAGCGTGTTCAGCCGGTACCGCTGAATGTAACGCAGCTTCTTCCGCTCTGCACCGTTGCCTTGGAGATATTTTACATACAGCAGTAGGTACGAGGTTTCCTTTGTGCCCAGGCTGGGGGTTAAAAGCAGTGTATTTTTCTTCACTTGTTCCCATTTGCAGCATTTTGGCCCTTTGAGGATGCCCGTCCCAGGCAGCGCAGCAGCCGGGCTCTGTGCCGGCATCCATCCATCCATCCATTCATCCATCCATCCATCCATCCATCCATCCATCCATCCATCCATCCCGCTCTGCCCCGCTCCGCAGGGGCTGGGGAGAGGAGAGTGGGAGAAAAGGTGATGCAGGAAGGGAATGAGAAAACAAGGTACAGGTGACAACGCCTGTGATTTTTAGCCCAACACCTCTCTCCAGCAGTTCCACAGTGCTTTTGGGTGGGAAACAGAAACAATTTGAGATGAAGCAGGCAGTTATAATTATTGCTCGTCACAGTGAACACAAACATCTTGCTCTTCATATTGAGCTGGTTTTGGGCCGGGAGGAGAAGGCACTGTTGCGTTTGAACTGCCACAGGAGCAGAAACTCAGCGGATGCTGTGCCTGGAGCCACCCTGCTCCCTCCCGCATCCCCACCGCCCGACGCCACAGCCTGCTCCCCCAGCACGGTCCCGCAGCCCTGCCTGCTTGGGCGGCTCCCTCAGGCGATGTGAACCTTTGCTTCTCTTTGGGTGGAAAAGAGGTTTTCATCGGAGTCTCCCGCGTCCTGGGTGGCAGCTCCGATCTCCGGGCCAGTGCAGAAAGGGGCAGCAGCTGCTCCCACTGTGGTGAAACGCAAGGTGTGAGCACACCTCAGCGCTCGTGAAGGGGGAAAAGGGAGAGCAGAGTGCCAGCTGGTGAGGGTGGGCAGCCGGAGCCGACCTCAGCTGAGCCCTTCTCCGTGTGCTGCCTGCTCCGGCCCCACTCCGGGGGCTGCCCGTGCCAGGCTCGGCAACGTGGTGTCCCCACTCTGCCCCACCGAGGCCACTGGCCGAGGTCTCCCTGGCTTCGGCCCTGCAGGGACCTGTGTTGTTTGGGGCTCCTGCTCTCTGTGGCTGCTTCTCTGTGCAAGACACCCTGGACAAGTTCGGCTGCCGTTCGCATGACAAACCCCCCTCCCAATGCGCAGCAACTCCAAACGTTAGGTTTAAAACTGATGAGTGCAGCAGTCTGACTGGTTTGAGAAGCAGGGAGGGAGACTCAGACGTGGAGGGCAGTGCTTGCAAACCTCCCAGCTCGCACCAACCTGTCTGGGAGAGGAGGATGAGGAGGGATCGCTCTTCCTCCCTCTCCAGCCCTGGCTTCAAGCTGGTCTCCGCTGGCTACCAGCATGCGCAGGGCTCAGCTGGGTGCAGGTTGCAGCACTCCCAGGCCAGCGAACAAGGTAGGAACACGGCTGCAGGCAGCAGGGTGGAGTGTTGAACTTCAGCACTGGATATACCATTACTACAGGATTTGTGGTTTGTGGTTATACAGCATTTGAGCCGGCAGGTGAGGAAGCTGGGCAGTGCTGCACTCTGCCTCCAGCAAAGTCTGCAGCCGACTGCTCTCGTACCGACTGAAAATCCTCTCTCCAATACTTACGTAAATCCTCCAACGAACAGCTCAGGTGAAAAATGTACCATCTATTCCTGTACCTGGTGGCTGTGACCAACAGCTAGACCTGCTAGGAGAGAGGTTCCAGTTCACGACGGGTTCGGAGACAGGGTTACGGGCTTGCCTGGTGTGGGGGGTGATAAAGAAGAAGAGTTGGTTTTAAAGCTGGTGGTTGCTTACTTGCTTCAGAAGACGTTTTGGTCCCACACCACAACTGAGACCAAATGCTTATCTGTTACTGGGTTAAAAAACCCCAGCAGCAGACATATCAATAAGGTGGCATCAGGCCATAGTCCCCAGTGCTCTCCCAGTACTCAATATTTATCATTTGGGGTAACTCAGTGGAAGCCAGTGGAATTGCAATGTTTTCCACCAGCTGCTGACCAAGTCCTTGAGTTCTTCTCGCTTTGTCCTCATTGTTGGACCTGGGCCACAATGACCGATTCCTGTCAAACTCCCTGGTTGTCGTAGCGCAGACCAAGGCACGTGTGAAAAGTGACAGCAGTGCTCGTGTGAATGAGACATGGCTCTGTGTGTCGCATCCTCACGCGAGTGTTCGCTTGCCCGGCAGGAAAGGGGGGACTCTCCTAAATCCCTGCGTCAGCCCCATGATCTGCCACTGTGTCCATCCCGTAGCTCTGACTCCTCTCAGCCGTGATCTTGCCTTAGTGGCTGGAAAGTTTCAAGTACATACCTTTAAATGCAGTTCCTATGAAGGTAAACAGACGTGGGCTCACCTCTTTGGATGTTCTCCAGTTTGAATGTTCAACATCTTTTTTTTATTTGACAAACTGCTTACACACCCCTACCAGAAGACTAATCCTGTTTGTTAACCTGACTCTTTTTGCCACCTTGTTTGGCTAAGAGAACTGATTTTAAAACAGACAAGACTGTAAACAAGAGTAGCAAATGGTGCTTGAACCCTCCCCATGGGTTGTTGAGCCTCAATGTTCCCATTGTTCCAGCCTGCAAGGAAGCAGCGGCTGGAATTACGGCTGCGTGTGTCAGAGGGGACCTTCCCAGCTTCAAACCCTCCGGGCTGGGGAGCCTTTTGTTTACAGCTGTAAAACCTCAGCCTGCATTTGGCCTTCCTGCGCCCTTCACTAGATAACCCAGTTTAGGGCAATTTGCTCAACTTTGTTCCGAGCTGTCAGCAGTCCCCTCCGCTAAGGAGGGATCCTGAGGGGATTAGTGTTAACACAGGGGCTTTGCAATAGACTTGCAAACACAACGCACATATGGAGCTTAGCTTAACACTAACAAACCACTAAAATGACCCGTACATTTGAATAAAATGTTTATAAGGTTTTAGGTATTCTCATACTGCTAATACCCTGCCTGAGTCACGCTCATTTCCAGGGCATTGTGAAGAACCAAGCCAAAGGCCGCCGGGAGGGACGGATGTCGACGGGACGGGCTCACCCCATGGCAAGAAACAGCAGCTCCTCAACCCACCTCGGA
The DNA here is from genome assembly GCA_013397275.1 of Burhinus bistriatus. Lineage (NCBI taxonomy): Eukaryota > Metazoa > Chordata > Aves > Charadriiformes > Burhinidae > Burhinus > Burhinus bistriatus. Next base: position 377,660 of record VYXH01004910.1, read on the forward strand.
AATCCTTCCCCTTCCCAGTTCTGTGCCAGCCCAGGTCCAGAGGAAAAAGGCCGAAAACACAGGGGAAACCACCACAAATTCCCACGACTGTTCAATGAGGGTAAAGGATTATTTCAGATTTCCAGGAACTTTGATACTTTTTTATTAAGATGGGGCAAGGAATTTTAAACTGTCCTCTGCACAGGCTCTCAGCTGCCCTCTCTAGAGACTGACTTGGTTTTGGCTCAAGTCACTGTACGTGCCCTTGCTGCGCAGCCCCTTGAGTCTTTGTGACCAAACAGGGGCTGATCAGCACAGAATTTGCCCCAGTGCAAGAAAGCCAAAGTACAGCTGGGCTGGATTTGTAAGCCACTCACTGAAGTTAATGAGAGTCTTTTTCCAGTAAAATAAAATCTAGCTCCACGTGACTGAGCAATCCCAGAAATGCAAAGACAAGACAGCACAAAACCAAACACTCCTCAAGGGTAGATTGCTAACGTGCTGATTGCAGTGCTAACACTAGAAACAAGAAATGAAGTACAGTCTGTGACCTTACGCGTGTCTCTGGCTTACTCCCACAGCCAAAGCAAAGTCTGGAATGTACTGTCGCCCAGCCCTTTGCAGGCGGAGGCTCAGGTAACCCCGCTGCCTGCCGTTCATGCAGCTTATGCCAGTCAGGCTCCACAAGCGTCGGTCACCAGCAAAGCCCTTCTTCGTCCCTTGCATGTGTGCAGCGTGTAAGTTCGTTTTCTGGAAGAATTCCTTCACCTCCGCTCTTCTCCGGCGGTAGGTATTTCAGCTGGAAGGTCTCCAAACAATTCAAATAATTGCTTTTCTAATTATCTTCTCCATGGGAGATGAGAGATGCTGGCTAGGGACGGTGCCCTGCTTTAACCACGACGGCTGCTTGGGGAAGGTGACAGGAATAACCTGCCCTTCTCTCCTGAGCGCTCCCGCCAGAAGAGACCTGCTACCTGCAGGGCCAGGGGACATTTCACTCGGAGTTTTCTGCTGGGACGAGCAATCCCAGAAAAACTATCATGTAAACAGCTGACAGGTCTGGCTTTTCCTATATACTGTCGGCTATAAGCTTTGCTTAAGCACAAAGCTTGGCAGGCAGATACTACAATGGCAGAGAAAAGAGGCAAAAGGCAGTTCTGTTAGGCTGAAGGTGTTCCAAACACTCTCTTTCCCCCTGGGACGCAGAGCAGCTCGGTACCAGTGGTCTCTTGCCGCATCACCCCGTCAGCTCCCCGTGGAACCGCACCACGTCCCAGTGCCTGCACAAGCACTGAACACTGACTCCTGATCCCAAAAGCATTAACTCAAAGGTGCTTAAACAGACACTTAATGATGAAATTTCAGTACATTTAGACTGGCTCAGTCAGCGCACTCTCATTTTTTATTCTGTAGACGTATCTACTTGAATTTAGCACCACATTAAAATATGAGCTTTCAGATTTCTCAACATCTGTCACAATTATTTATTAAGCGTGAGATCCAGCGCTGTGCCGAGGACCGGGTTCAGCCCACGGTGACTGATGAAGCTCCCTGCACCCGGCGCCCACTCGCCTCATTCTCTGCCTTGATACCGTGGAAATGCTGCACACCGAGATCAGTGGAGCAGCAGTTTTTACTGATACCCAAAGAACTTTTATAAATGGTAGCTGTTCATTACTCTTAAGAGTTTTGCTTATTTTTTTGTGTGACTTAATCCACAAACAGCACATGGAGAGCTAAAAATGTTCATTCGTCTCCAGGTGAAATGTGCTGGAGTTGTAAGAAAAGCCCTACTGGCACTCAGTAGTGCCTCCTCCTGACAGCCGCCCTCCTCGGGGCAACGAAGGAGCTGAACTGAGGCAAAGCCCTTCATTCCGTGAGAACTCTTTGCACCACAGCGGTTCCACAGCTGCAGCTTCGCACAGATCTCTACACGTGGCAGGTCAGTGCAAATCGGGTTTCTTTGCTTTTCCCTCCCCTGGAAGGGGTGGCTTGGCTGTTCAAAGCTGAGTTTCACCTCTGATAGGGAAATTTTCAGATAGGTGTCTTCTCGCTGATACAGGCATGTCTGCTCTTCTCCCAGGTGGGAAAGCGGCGCCATGTCCAGGCAGCAGTGGGGCTCCCCGGCTTTCGTCCAGCACCTGGGGCTCCGTCACTCAAGGACCACGCACCGCAGACACCCCCTCCCCACTTCGCCCGGCTGTCGAGTGCTCAGATCCGTGCCCAGCAGGTGAATTTACAGTGCTGGGTACTCCTGGGTGCTGGGTCCCCAGACAGCACCGCAGCATCTTCAACAGCAGTCCTCAGGGACCTCTGCTTCCAATGTTCCCAGCCTTTGTCTGCCCCAAGGAGACAATTTGTGCCACATCACTAGTTTTTCTATGTGATATTTGCACCATCCTGGAGCTGAAATCTCACAAAGGGTCTAGATTTGATGGTTTGCCCTTAATCAAAGCTCAGGAATTCAAAAAGCCCATGAAAACTGTAGAGAAACAAAATTTTTACAGGGAATTAAGTATAGATAGAATGTAAATAGCGTCAGGAATGAACTTCCATACATGAAGAGTCGGAACTGTTGAGAAAGACAAGCCCCACGTCGCTGTTAAACCAAAGCTGCACCTGAGGTGAAAGGCCAGAGCTTTTATCCACTTAGTTCCCAAGCCTCTGCTTTGACGCACAAGTACAAACCCATCTGCTCAGCAGGCAGCACATAAGAATCGAATCAATTAGCGCCACGTTATGCGACTTTGGAACCTTTATGCATTTGGAGGAAATCATCTGCATTTATCACTTGCTTAAGAAAATAATACTACCTCTAGCTGACTTTCCTAATAATTATATTTTCAGTTTGCTTCTGTAATAATTAATCAAAGCTCTGCCTTCTTAATGGAGTGCAAAAACCATGCCACCCATTTATCTATCCTATAGCAGCAAAACGGCATCTGCTGTCTTAAGTAGGAAATGAGCAATTAAAAGGCAACAGGAGGTTATTTTTTATTTCCCTCTCTCCTCTAGAATAATAAATATATCAGAGTGTGTGTGCTGTGTGTGCTGATCGCTCGGACAATTGGATGTGAGGCAAACAGTCCTTAAACACAATGGCAATAGATGTGTCCATTACAATTTGAAAAATTCCATTAGCTTTTCAAAATAACTAGGTTTATGTCTTTTCCGGAGCACAGGGTAAGCAAAAATCTTTTAAACTAATCAATAAGAAGTAAAATAAATTAATTTTCCCAGACTGCTTCAACATGAAAGGATGCAACAGTGCAAATACATACAATTGATCATTTAGCTAGGATAAGGCTAACAGTTGTTAATACATGGTGTTCATTGCATTAATTCCAACCTGTTCAAAATTCCTGTCAAAAACACTAAGTGGGAAAGACTAAAATCATTTGGCTTGTAAAAGGCATTGGCACAAGAGAGGCTGTCCGCAATAAAAATCACAAGTACCTGGCAGCACCTTTTGAAGGATGCGTGTTTAATCTTGGGAGAAAACTTCAAGAAAAAGTCACAGCCCAAATAAGAGTTCTCAGCTGCATCAGTGTTATCTTGCCTTACACACATTTTTGAGTTTGTAGAGCTCTCTAGCTCCGAGGGCCATCCCAGTCACCTCTTTGGGTGAAGCTCCCCGCAGTGCCCCGAGACACGGGCAGTTGTGCCTGTGCTGAGCCGGGCATCCCAGGGCAGGGGCATCCCGCGGGGCATCCCTTCCCCACGGCCACAGCGTGAGCCAGGAGGCAAGAAATGCCCAGGGCAAACGTGGTGGAGACTGAGAGCCACCAATTATTACTAGATAACTGAAACTGGAGTGTGGCCAGACAGACTAAATACATCTCAACATATGGGCACACAAGGGCTGAGCATAGAATCACAGAATCACAGAATGGTTTGTGTTCGAAGGGACCTTAAACATCATCTAGTTCCACCCCCCTGCCATGGGCAGGGACACCTCCCACTAGACCAGGTTGCTCCAAGCCCCGTCCGACCTGGCCTTGAACACCTCCAGGGATGGGGCAGCCACAGCTTCTCTGGGCAACCTGGGCCAGGGTCTCACCACCCTCACAGTCAACCATTTCTGCCTAATATCTCATCTAAATCTGCCCTCTTTCAGTGTAAAACCATTCTCCCTTGTCCGCTGGCTCCACTCCCTGATCCAGAGTCCCTCCCCAGCTTCCTCCCTCTCTCCTGGCTTGTCTCCGACGCGCCGTGTTAACTAAGCCGCAGAGAGCATTTTTGTGAGCTAAAGGGGGACACCTGCATAGACAGGCCGGTTGTGCTCTTAGGCGAAGCGTCGAGCAGGTCCAGCCGAGAGGGGCGGCCAGAGCCCTGGAGCCAGCGCTTGGCCCCTCGCCTCCGCACAGCACGGCGTATGGGGGTAGGTTAGATGGAGATCTGCGCTCGTTTTCTAACCGCTCACCTTAGGTCAGCCTTTTATTCACTTCAGGAAATAATATAATTTAAGATTGTTAGATTGCATAATTTATGCTATTGCAAAGCATTAACATGAGCATTAACAAAAAATATATCCATGATCTTTAATAGATCATTGTTAAGAACTATATGAATAAAATTACAACTTTGCACAGAGGAAGTGATTTTATCTGCATTTGTTCTAATTGCCGGGCCTTGAACATAAGCAGTTTAAAGGTGTCCATAATCTCTTTTACCAGTAGTGAAACAATATTCAAATGTCAGTCCAAAAATTAATTAATAGATGTTCATGGTATGTAACAAATCAAACTACTTTTTAGCTAGATTTTGGTCACCAGCTCTGTTGTTTCTGCTTCAGCTACGGTAGCTGAGAATCTCTCTCCCTCTCATTTGTGTCCCTAACCAAAACAATTAGCCTGCTCTTCGCTCAGCCTGAACCGCAGCCCTGCTTAATGACAAGCAGGGAGGGGAGAAAAGCCTGTCAAACAGGATTATTCACGAAAAAAACAGCTAAGTGGATTTAAAATTGCAACCTGTCACTGCCTTCTGCAAGTCATTTAGGAAGAGCTGGAAACTAGAATAACAATTTTATCAGGAACAGAAAACCTAGGAAAGACGGAAAAAGAGGACTTGTGGGATGAGAGAGACAGACCTGGCTGTGGGCAGAAATGGTGGTGGTGTGTTCAGGTCACAGCAGTCCCGGCGAATGGGGGAGATGGGGATGATGCCTGTAACTGCCAGAAACAGAACAGCAAAAGACATAGAGAATACGGCATTTTATATATTTTTTCAATACGGAATATATATGTGTATTAAATATAGAATTATATATCATAGGTATTACATATAGAAATACATAATCTCTAATACATTTATATATTGAAATTATTTATATTATTTATTTATATAATATATTTCTATATTTAAATATATACTTAATATTTGTATATGTAAATATATAATACCCTGGTATACATTTTTATATACATATGTATGCACATATATATAACTTCCTCAAACTCAGTTGTTCCTAGGATTGTTCCTGTGATGGCAGAATTAGCGATGCTTTATTCCTCTTTGCCTCCCCCCTTTCCACCCCAAAGACCACTTGCAGGCAGGTTGAGGAGATTTCAGAAATCTCATGAAATAACTAACTGAAGATAAACACAATTTAATTCTCCAGTGTTCAGCTCCTTCTGCAGCCTCTTAAAATCCAAAAACCTCTTGTAGCTGGCCCAGGAAGAGAAGGCAGTTTGTAGGTCAGGAATTTTGTCCCCATCCAAGGCTGCATCTAGAACTTCAGTGAGTGCTGTCCCTCTCCCGCATGGGGCAGGTGGCATTCTGTAACTGCTGATGATGGCATTCTGTAACTGCTGGGGGCCCTAGACTAGTATTAAAATAAGCCAGAACATTTTTAAAATCCATAGGTTGTCTTAAAATATGCATGATGGGGAAAAAATAATGCTAGAGCAGAAAGAATATGGACATATCGGCAGTTACGTGCTGGACAGGGAAATAAAGTGAGGACTCTTCTTGTTTCCAAAGATGACATGAAAGTGGCGACAAACTGTGAAGGCCCACGTTTTACATTCTCCTTCCACAAGCTCTTCAAAAGAAAGAAATGGTGACAACACCGATGCTCTTGCAAATACAATTAGAATATCTGTATCCTGGCCAATGTGGATATGAACTTCTATCTTCTGAAATTTATGAGCTTCGGGCAATTTGAAAGCTTTTCCTCTTGGCCATAGGAAGGCTTTCTTGCACTAAATGTGAACGCAAAGATGCTATCCTGCCGTATCAAAAGTAATAAAAATCCTATTAGAAAATGAGAGAGAACGACTATACCTACAGTTCAGAGACAGGAGACGTGAAAATCTCTCAGCACGATGAAGCTATTCCCAGGTTAGAATTAAAGAATAGTATGGACAAGTTCTACAAAACCGCAGTTCAAACATGACACAGGTCTCATATATAGACCGCAGATGAATAAAATTTGGAAGTCTTTAATCACAAATTAGCATGACTCAGGTGATCTGTAAGGCTGGGCAGGTGCAGGACCCTCCTGCGGGTCTGACAGCTCACCCTTCAGCAGAGATGTGTCCTCTCTTCCGTGCCTCAGGAGCAGGTTTTGGTAGCTCTGGCCAGAGGTGGAATCCCTGTAGGGCTCCTAGTGTGCTAGAGGCACTGCAGGAGCAAAACGGCTCTCTTTCTCCTCTGTGCAGTTACTTAAAAGGTTCTATTTATTTAATGATGTGACCCAGCATTGAGAACACGAACTGGGAACAGAGACGAGAACAGGAGCAAACCCAGTGATTAAATGCCAATGCTGATTAGCCTGGTTGCTTCCACCCCCTGCATCGAGGTCTGCAGGAGAAAGCCAGGATCTCTCCACCGCTGCCGTAAACAGGGCTCAGCCACATATATCAGATTACAGGACATCGGTCCTGAACTAGTCTTGAACCAGTGATCTAATCCCATTACCAGTCCTGTGAGTCATTCAGCTCCACCAGGGGCATTTAGAGAATTTTGTATTTAATAAAAACATACCGGAGAGGCACAGTGTGTTTGTAATACGCTCTCATTCTCTCTGCAGATGTAGATAGCGGAAAGAAGTCTTACAAGTCCCGGACCTCCCTTGCTCAGACCGGAGGTGTAAGAAAACCATAAGCAGCTTAAACTGTTGGTCCTCCACGAGACCGAGTTCTAACTCCGAGTTCTGCCCAGGCGAATTGGTGCTGAGAGTCAGGGTTTCACTCAAGCAGCAGTATCGCACCAGACTTCCTCGTAGCTTTGGGACATCTACAGCGGATCGGCCTCAAAGAAGCATAAAGTAGGAAAGCAAAAGAGAAAATACATTCTTCAGGAAATAACTAGGACCAGGAGTTCTTGGGTGTAGTTTTACAGCTCTCTGAGCAGAATCTCATGGATTTTGTCCAAAACAATGGACAAGGAGAGCCCCTTCTGCTACTCTCTGTGTTGCAATAATTTCCTCCTTGAGCTCAAGCTGTCATCTTCTGATGAGCAAACATCCCAGAGCATTGCAACTGAGTCTCTTGGGAGACACTACAGAGAAAAAAAGGCAATTTAAAGAGGTATTTTGTTATTTCAGTGAATACCTACACTATTTCATAAAATAACAGCAAAAAGAAGTTTTCTGCTGCTAGAAATTTCTGGATGAATCAGTTTTAGACACTATTAGGCAATTATTTTACCACAATCACCTGTTTTTCATTGGTAATTGCTGCGCTAAGGCTGTACTGTCTAACGGCCCTCCACGGCAGTCTTCCCGTCTCTTCCCCCCACAGGCCTTTTCCAGGTATTTTTGTCCAGCGGCTGCAGCTCCAGCCCCGTCCCGGCTGCTGCCCTCTCCGTGCTTGGTGCCGGCAGCAGGTTTGTGTGGTGCCTTCAGCTCTCTGAGCGGTGTCCAGGCAGCGGGAAGCAGAGACAAATGGAGACAGCCAGCGGGTGGGAGCCAGCGCCGGCAGCGGCACCGCGCTTTGGTGGCCCTTGCCGGGACAATATTCCCTCCCAACTCAACCCTGCATAGAGCTCCTTCAAATATTTTACACCGCACCGTGCAAACTTGCTTCTTGCTAGCCTCAGCCATCTATCTGCTTTTATTCAGCACGCGCAAAGAGCAGAGCATTAGGCCCTAACAACTCCAATACCATCAAAGGTAAGAAAGGAAAACAAAAACAGAAGCGATGAGCACTGTCTGGCTTTGACTGAATGTCAGAAAAAATTGTTGTCAGCAGGTTGAGTTTGGTAGGACCGTTCAAGCACCGATGTGTCCACCACACCTCCTCGTGCCTTCGGGCCCTACAAGGCTGGCTGTGCTCGGGGCGGGGCAGGACCAGCTCCCGTTTGACTCTTCCACTGAAAGTGGTCGCTTTGACTTTTTGTTTTGTACTGTGAGCTAAGTGGACAGTGTGTCCTCTGTCCTCTGAAACGGTTCCTTTGTCATTAATCAAATTCAAATGTATGCCTCAGCTGCTCTCTTAAATTCTCATCCATGAACTATGAAGCAGCAGTGGTTATCTGCTGAATTAAGTAGTTCAACTAAAAGAATCACATATATTGTTTCCAGTCAATGGACACTATGAATAGATTTTATGTAAAATTACTGGGAATGCATAAGCCATTTTGCCAAATGTTATGGAATTTCTTATCCCAAAGCCTCTGTGAAATGTAATTTATGTTCAGATACTGACAACTGAATCATACTCGGCATTTATATAGAGCTTTACATATGCAAACTGCCATAAAACTTTAATTAAGCAATAGATTTTCTAATGCTGAAAAAGCACCTTTACATTGGGGTCAGTGCGTGAAATGATGAGGGTCTCCTGTCAATGCTTAAATACTATTTGCAGAATTTTGTTGTACTATGGGTTTAGTTATTGGCATAGCTGTAACATTCAACAGCTTTTTGCACAGGGTAAGTAGGAGTAGGAACAGTGGTTTGGTCTTTATCTACGCAAAACTTTACTTTCAAAGGTTACTTTAGCTACTCATATGTTATTTTAAAAACGAAGTAATTGTAGTTAAGAACACAGTCTGTCTATTTGTAGACTTATGGTACATCTACAATGACGAGAAAATACTAGTTTAGTAGGTTTTTGTTAATGTTCCAGACAATTTTTACTCTTTTTCACAATCTGTTCTTCCATATTTGAGGATGTGCAAAGGAGAAGCTTTGAGAAGCCCTCTTCATCCCCAAACCACTACCCGCAGTCCCAGGCAATGACCATGTTGTTTGTGCCACCACTGCGTCCTGATGAACCCGCGAATCGGCCCGGAATCAGCGGCCTGAGGGCTCCGAGGCTTGTAAGGGGAGGTTAAATCAAGTGAAACTCCTCTTCAGGTGAAGGTGGGGTGTTCTGTGACTGAGGGTCGCTTCAGGTGACTCCTTGATATAGACAGGACTTAGAAATACAACACGAATTCCTTTGCAGTGAAAAAGACTACTTTGGGCGTTTAGCTGTAGAGTGATAGATAAACTTTTCTAAATGAAACTTTAAGAGCCTCTTGCCTGCAGGGGAGCTCTAACAACTCATACCCAGGGTGATTTCAAAGGCTGCTCTCCCTGGCTGCCTACCGGAGCCCCTTCCCTTCCTCTGGCAGCAGCGGAGGAGGTGTCTGACCAGTGCTGGATGCAGGGGCAGCGGCTTCTCAGAGCAGAACAGGGCGACAGGCTGCAGGTAGCAAGCTGCCCCGCCGTGAATCCCCAGGGCATGTGTTTGAGCACGTTGCATTCAATGTACTGTGAAAGAAGCACTGAGAGTCCTGGAGCTCGCTGAGTCCAGCACCGCCGGTGGAACGGTACAGATGTGCGCCCACGCCTGCACACAGACACGTGTGTTTGCAACAGCACATCTGGCCTGAGAACCATACCCTCTAAATCAGATTTAACCGGGAGAGGATGGAAATACAATGAGACAAGGAAATGTGAAGACAATGGCTATCCGGAGACAAGAGGAGGTTTATATAATGTTGTAACTGTACTGTGTAAATGACAATAGAGCTTTAGCCATATTGTCTATCCCGTAGCTTAGGAATACCATTACAAAAAGCACTCATTGGGTCTCTGTAACTGAAATCTTAGCAGATCTCATAACGCAAAGGATCAGGCCAGGATGGACAGGGCTTTGAGCAACCTGGTCTAGTGGGAGATGTCCCTGACCATGGCAAGGGTGTTGGAACAAGATGACCTTCAAGGTTGCTTCTGACCTAAACCATTCTATGATTCTGTGATTCAGACATAGATTTGTTTTCACCCATGAAACTAAGCATCAGCAGTCTTGCAAACTTTCATTCTTCGTCTTTGTGTCATCTTCAATTTTGGTCACAAAAACATCTGCCCTGAAAATGCAGCATTTATTTTCATCTGTTTCTTTGTACAGCCTTTATTATCACATCAGTGGAAAAAGCATTTGGATCCAGACGCAACTCCATAGCCCCAGCACCAGTCCCCTAGCCGGGCCAGGCAGAGCCTGCAGCTTTTCTCTCTCCAGGAACTATTGTCAATTCCCTTAAAATATTCCCTTACAGGTACAGTAAATTACTTTTGTCCCTGTCATGATTGGAAGATCAGGAATTTGAGAGCGTTACTTAATTTTTACAGCTATAATCCTACTTCTCTTGTACAATGTCTTACACGAGTCAACAGTGCCTTCAGACAAGTCCACTTGCACTGGAGTCTCAGCTCTTCCGTTAGGAGGAACAGGAGAGAACAGACTCTTAGCAGGACAGGGAACTCCTGGAG
>VYXH01004926.1:0-44107 GCA_013397275.1 Burhinus bistriatus
ATCCATTGCAGCATTCCAGTCATTCCAGCCATTTTGCAGCCCTGGCTTGCACCAAGGGCCAAAAATGTCAAGCTTTATGTCACAGCAACTTCAGGGACTCGTGTGGAGTAACTGAATGATCTGAATGGATAATTGTGCTTTTTCACTGTATCATTTCTGACTTATGTTGCCAAAATACTGCCAAAACCCTTAAATAAAATATATTTATTTCTTCTTTATATCTATACACACACACAAATTGGCATGATGGAACACTCAGGACCTGGTTTTGTCCTAATAATGGTAATAGCAAAACCACGCCCAGCAAGAGCAGGTGGAGACTGAATATTTTTCAGTCAGATGGACACACACATTTTCTCTCTCGTATTGTTTCTCCACTTACCTAGGCCTTACTAGCACTGGATTATATTCTGAGGTCCTAAACATAAAAATGTGGAAGAATGTAATAATGTTCTTACTGAATACTGGTCCAGCTCCATTTCATTGTTATGTTTTATACAGTCACTGGTTGTAGTGCATTTGTGGTGCCCCTGACGATAAGAGGTTGTACCTGTCATGGTACGAGATTAAAAAAAAAAAGCTTTGAAAAAATTCTGAGGTCTACTTGTTGAAGCAAAGAGAAGAAGCTTTCTGTAGCTGGCAGTCAGAATTAACTTCAGCAATTCTGCAGAAAACAAATGGAACAGTCCTAACGTAAATCAAAACCTAATGTAGCTTACATTAACCAATGAATGACTGTGATTATAGTCACATCACAATATATGGTATTTGCACACCAACTGAAAAAATGGTACTACCAGTTAATGATCACGTAACTCTGACAGAAACTTCCCAGGCCAAAAACATTAACCTGTATTTGAGTGAAAAAAAAAATTAAAGAAAAACTTTTGGTAACAGAAGACCCTGTTTTTCCCCTTGAAATTAAGCAAATGTTGGACAGTCTGGAAGTTGGAAAGAATTACCACCCAAAACTCTGGAAGATAATGAAATGCCTGCTTTAAAGCTATCTGAATCACCTCAGCTGTCCCTTGCCCCAAACAAGATCAAGGAAAATGTGTCAACTATACACAATAGCCGTATGACTTAAGACAGAAGAAAGGATCTAACCTGGATTTATTAATTTGTCCCTGGCACTAACACTGCGGCATTTATACTAACATTAAGATGGCCAAAGTTACAGCAACAAAACTTATTTAAGAAAATAGTTCTAAAATGTATATCTTTTGAATGAAGATATATCTTCAAGTGAGGCCTCAGGCTGCCTCAAGTCCCAACCACCTTTTCTTTTTGCAGTCTAATACCATCTTAAGGATTATTCTCCTGTGCTTTCTAAATACTAGGTTATTTACTTGGAAAATAACCAGAATCTGAACTTCAGATTAAGAGGCGTATTTTTCTAAAGCAAATGCACAAAATTTCTAATGGGAAAAATAATATTTTGAGTGTACAATAAAGTATTTCTATTGGAAAAATCAGATTTCACAGTGAAGTCATCTACTTAGAGGGACAGGCTGAAAGTTTACCATTACTTTTGTTTCTGTTCCCATTGATGTAATGTGTGTTTAGTATTTCAGAAGTGTGAATTAAGGATCACTGCTTTGTTCCTTCAGCTGGCCTGCAGACTTCAGTTAAATTATATTTCTGCAAATATTCAAACAATTGAGGAAGTGGAGCTGGCTACAAGGGAAAACTTACAATCCTTCTGTCTCAATCAGAATATATTAAAAGCATTTCTACAGTTGCACAAATTAATAGTTTGTGATTAAAAAATGCAATTTAAACAACGAATTATTGTCTTTATACTTAGGCTAGCTAGCCTCAAAATGGCAATATTTTTTCTTTTTCATTCTCACGTTATGTCTGTGTAAATCACACTTTTTTTTGAGTGAAAGACTGTATTTTCTTATGATAACAGCAAGTTTTTGCAGAAGGAAATACTGTTTGCAGCAGGATGTTTTAGTGCTACTGCAATACAAGTAATAACATACTATGATGCATGTATAGTTAAGCCTGTTCATTCTTCCCTAGTAGTCAGAAACTTGTCAGTGCTCAGCTGTTTAACCTTTAGTAATAACATACTGTAAACATTCATGTTTGTTTTCCTGAAAAAAAGGGGTGAAAAAAAATCTCCTGTTGCAAATCTAACAGCCAACCAATCACCAGAGACCAATCATCACTTTTCCACGCTACTCCAAAGTGTGGCTGTGCTAGGAAAGCCTCTTCAAGCAAAATCTGTGGACTGTGACATGGAAAACAGAATTAATTCAGCCAAAATGTCTATTTATAACAGAGCTTTTGGAATTCCGGTGGACAGTGGTGGTGATGGTGGGGGATCATGCTTCCCTACCCAGCATACAGGACTCCACTTTCTTCACCTGTTAAGCAGCACATCTACACTAGCTTTACTGCACTGGAGCAGGATTTGCTCTTTCTGGCTAAATGTGCTTCTTCTGGAGATGGTTAAGACTAGGGAATGTCAAATCTTGCTTTTGTTAAGGTAGGCACGATGAAGACAAAATGGACACGGAGCTCTTCCTTCATAGCAGACAGACAGTAACTTCATCTCTTTTCAATCTCAAAATCTTACAGGAACCACCTTTCTGAAAGTTCTCTCCTTACGTTTGACTGTAACAAAAAATATTTTGCAACCTTAAGAATAGTAGTTGCTATTTATATGCTATAATAGAACATGTGATAATAAAAATAACACATAGCACAGAAATAAAATTACTTCAAAATGTTACCATTGATCATTTGGAAGTTAGAAGATAGCAATGTTGGTTGTGTAGCTGTCATTAACCCTTTGGACGCATATCTATGATGACACCTCCACTAAAATTTTCAACTGCTGTTTTTTTTAAGCTGGCACTTCATTCAGTTGCTGAGTATCTTTGCTTACACAGCAGCAAGCAAATCAGTGCTTAGTGGATAGTCCAGATTTGCAATCTTGCCCTCAGGTAAGTATTACCATGTCCCTCGTGGATGTCTCCTCACCATTGCAGTATCTACTCATACTACTCCAGGCTGTTTCTAGGCTTCTAGAACCTTCTGTTGTGGTACAGTTCTGTCTTTGTAATGTGCACAGCTGGATGCACAATGACCATGTACCTAGCCTAGGAGGCGACCTATGAACATTAGGCATTATTAAATACCTTCTAATGAACTGTAAAACTGTGCGTAAAACCCCTATATCCCAATTTCTGTGACATACAAAACTTGATTGCAGTTGTAGAATAAGGCTCTGTAAGAATAAGGCTTGTACGGACATCTGTGATTTATACCAAGAGAAGCTAACATCATGCTAACCTTACATTTCTTTACTGAATATATACTTGTCTCTCTGTAAGCAGTCCCAAATACAGAATTTAAAGCACATTCTTCCTTGTCTGCCCAAAATGCATCCAGCAGTTTAAAAAAACAAACAAACAAACAAACAAACAAACATAAAAATTCCATATATAACTACCACTAGCTCACCAGAGGACTAAAGCACCTTCTTAACTCCTTCAGATCAATTATGCAGTGGTGAGAAAAGAGTAAGTCTGTCTCCCTCACAAAATTTTGAGAACACCACATGGAACAAGAGTCAACTCACAGGTACAGTCAGCTTTCCAAATTGCTCCTAAGGTAACACATAAAACCATGTTGATATTTTCTCCTTGCTCCAGGCACAAGTATATCCAAGCTTCATGATAATAGTTTCTCAGTAAGCAGAGCTACTTCTGTCAACCTCGAAAAGAAGTTTCCTATAACATTTAAGAAAAAACCAAAAAGCTTTAGCTCGCAATTAACTGCATCACATGCACACACCAAAACCAGTAGAGAAATAGTAAAATTTCAAGGATCAATAAAGACCCAGGGGATTTTGAACACTGCAAAGCATTCACTCACAACTGGAGTTTAAAGAAGAATAGAGGTGGATTCTGTTCTCAGCTCCACCCAAGCAATTTCAGTGAATTCAAATGGTTTTACAGGAGTGAAAGAGAGCTGCAGCCTAGCTAAGCACTCCACTCTGCACTTACTCAAAGGCATTTCCTATTATTCTGCTTGTGAATTTTCCACAACCATGTAAGATGGCTCTGTTTTGCTACAGAAGTTGTTTCAGTTAGCTGAACAGACCATTTAGTTCTGAAGAATATAAATTCTTCTATATGTATTAGTTCTGAGCAGTATCAAATGACCTATACTCCTTAACTGCTGGAAAATGGCCAATAGTAAATTTTGCAGTCAAATATATGACTGACAATCCATTTCTTATGAATATTCAATCTTTCCATTTCAAAACTGCTTTTCACAGTTATTTCTGCATAAAAATTGACACAAATTATTATTAAATACTCTTCAAATCACAGTGTGGTTGTGAGATGAAGCACTGCCTGTGAAGAAAAAATTGCTGATAACAAATTCTGGTATACTGCCAGTCTTAACCCATTTTACGTTGAAGAGGAAGTTTTTTACGTTGGTTTTTTGTTGTGATTTTTTTTTTCTTTTTAAGAAACAGATTTCTAATTACTCTTGCTCCGCCTACACTTAAATACATCCTTAAGTGTGCTGTCCTCAAGCTCTTAGAGCTCATAGTCGCTGCTGATGGCATTATACAGCTTCATCACATATCTGAAGAAATAGTATTTTTTACAGAAACGCTAAGTATTTCCTATGCAGTTTTAAGGAAGAAGATGCCACGAGGTCATCAATCTCAGCAGGCTGGGTCTGCCCTTGCAACTTTGTGACTGGTTTTTAGCTGCACAGACGGGCACAGGAAGGAGAAGTGCCAAATCCCTGCCAGCAGCTGCTCTGCAGCGGGGGCGGATGGATTTGGAGAAGAGCTGGCTTTGAGGAGGGGTGCTCAGTGCCCTGAAAGGAAGCAACGGCGTCGTCCTCTGTTCACAGAATAGGCACCCATGGAACAGCAGAAGAAAAGCACAGCGCTACATAAAACGCAGTGCAAATTTAGCAACATATTATAAATACAAATGAAGAATGTGAACTCAGTTACAGAACAATCCCAAACAAATCAGCAGCTGGTAATGCCAATTTCTGTGGGGTTATTGCAATAATAAACAGCACATAATGGTTTAATTTAGAGGCTTTGTGTGATTTCTTTTTAACAAGTATGCAGCTGTGTCAAAGAAAACAGTATTTGAAGTGCTATATAGGACACATTCAGTTCTTTTTGTACTTACTTGGGGATTTCTTTGAATGATATCTTACAAAATGTAAGTCTATTAACATAAAACCAGTTCCGACTACAACACTGAACTACGCTAACCCCCACACTTAAATTTCTCACTCCACATTCACAGAAAACACAAGCACAGCCTGGCCCAAATCCTCATGGAGCACAAATAGGTGCTAATGAGTTACAGTAACACATAGAAGGGAAAAGTTTACTTTCACATACGTAGATGAGATGTGCTCCAGATCATATGAAAACTCATGGGAGTTTTAGTGTTCATTTCAGTATGCATATAATCATCCAATATTTTGGACAAAACACAAATCAGAATCTTACTAGACAAAGCTGTGAAAATATTAATGAGACTATTATCTACTTTCATTTCTTTAATGCTCTTGAGATACTACTTTTTCCACATTTTAATCAAAATATTAAAGCCTTTAAAGTGTGAATGAAGCCAAAAGTGAAGTGCTAAACTGAAGTACTAAGTATGGATACATATGTACACACACATATACCTAAATGTACACACACACACATTCAGAGAAAGTTACATAAAAATGAACAATGCCTGGAAACTCCTCTGTCATCTATCTAAGTACAGGGTTTAAATTAGAAGGTAAACTTGTACACAGGTCATCTCCATTTCTCATTTGTAGAATCCTACAGACCATGAATCACTAGAGTCAGACCAAGCATGCACAGAGCTCAGTTGCTGTTGTGTACAAGAAGAAACCACTTTCACAATCTGATAAATAAAAGAGTATATATCATAGCTTTAATAAAGCATCAAATAAAGTAAGAATTATGGCTGCCTCAGTCCTGAATGCAATATGGTCTTTAAGGAAAACATACATATACCTAGTCTGCTTGGACCACTTGTCTACTAGTTTAATGCATCTATCTACAAATCACTTCTGTTGATGTCAAAAATACATTCTGCTTTCACATAATAGCTACATGTACTTAAATAAAGGATGACAGACTGAAGTCCACTACAACAGTTTCCAAGGAAATTCCCAGCCTTTTGAGTCATCAAATTGCAACAAAGTGATAATTTTAGTCTTGGGAAGCAGAAAACATCTCCAAACTGAAGACATTTCCTACTTTCCTACTTCAATACCACTCGCAGAACAAACAAGCAAAGAAATAAGCATTTCTAAAAGTGCTGTCCGAGTTAATCATACCTTCTTCCTAAAATGCAGAACCTCTCACACACCATCCTGAGGTAAACAGTGACTTGTGGCTACCATGCTACAACCTGAACTTAAAAAACCCTGTCATTTATGAAACATACCCTCCCCCCCTGCTGCCCCCAATTAATAAAGAAACATTTATAAGAACAAAACTAAAAACAAGTGGTCACTGGCTACAGAAAGCGATTCTGATGAACCATGTAGGATGTTGTTTTCCATCTCCTTACACTATACTCGCTGTGGTTTTCACTTAAGACTTTATTGAGAGCCAGTAATGTTTTCTTGATATTTTGGCATGCAAGGATTTTGCAGTGGGGCTTAACCCAGCTCTTTAGATACAATACAAAGGTATGTCAGCACTACTCTGGTGGGAAGGGGCTGGAGGGGAAAGGGTTGGACGTACCCACTGAGGCCAAAACAGCTACTAGGAAGGATACGATCAGTGCCAGGAAACAACACAGCACCTTTAATCATTTCTCCCATGATGCACCCTACTGACCACATGTCAACTGAAAACAAAAATGAAATGAAGGTAAACAAGAAAACAGGAACAGAACAACAAATAAATGAGAAGACTTATCCAATCACACCATAGCACAGAGCCTGCAGCCCACGCCACAGACGCAGACGCAGACCTGCCTCTCACTCTCTGCAGATGCTTTTCTGCTTGAGCATGCAAGTTTCATGATGACATAGCAGGTCTGAGAAAAATCGACTCCAACAGTTTTCTTTACCCCCACGTGGATGCAAAACAGTACTATTAAATACAGAAAACCAAGTGAGACCCACGGCTGGCTACTGTGTCATAGTATGACTTTGTAATTAACATTTACCTATTAAGTTTGTCTTTTTAAAGTTTTTATTTGCATTCATTACCTAGGTTTATACTGCTTTGTATTGTAAATGAATGCTGGTCTCTGTATTCAATGAGGATATGCAAATTGCTTTTCCTTTATCCTTTCAGTTACCAGGGATCCATGCATATTTTCACAAGCTGAACTGCCAGAAGCCACAAAAGGAACTTGGGTCCTTGTGAAGACATATTCACCTCTTATTCAGGGGTATGAATAGAATTTGTTGAGATCATTCAACTCCAATAAAGCTTGCTTTAGAGCCTGTTGGCTCCCTTCCATTGAATCTCACTGAAGCCAGCAGTCCATAATAGGGGTCTTGAGAATCTCATAAGATTTCCATTTGCCATGATAGAAAATTGTGATTTCTAAATAGGACAGCTGAGACACAGAAGCACTAAGCTGTACCTTCTGCACTGAAATTCAGAGCAAACCAGGGGACTGTTTACCTCGTACAGAGAAAAGCAGTTCAGCTGGGTCAAACAAAGCTAATCACAATCTACACTGGAACACGAGATGAAAATCAGACTCCTATCCAGTACAGGATTAAGGTGGCGTTTTCCCCCATACCAATACCATGAAACCACATTACCTCTGCTGTCCTTGCTCTATGATAAGTCATAGGGCATGGAAGCAAGAAAAGGGACAGACTGGTCTCTCAGGGCCAGAAACTGGGGAAAAAATGAAAGCGTCATGCTGCTTAGTTAAATTTACTCTTATAATTTCATATTGAGCAACAGTTTAAAGTGGATTTGACTTTGAAGGCAAATGTCCTATCTATGGAAATCTTTACATGCCTGGGTCTAAGGTTCCCTGTTGCTTTATTTAGCATATGAAAAGCTTCATCACTACACAATTAATAAATCAATAAACAAACAAATATATAAATAAAAGGCTACTTGTTTGGAAGCAATAAGCAAACCCAGAGATGCAAATTATTGCTGCTTTCACAACAAGCTAAATGGCATGCAAAATAACAGGAAAAGATAGAGCAAGCAGTTGTTTGTTCATCTGTTATTAAATCCTTATTTTCAGAGGCTGCCTTCTGATATCACTGCTCTGCACTGTGCTCAAGAATACACACACAGAAGTTGAACTAGTAACTTACTAAACTGTAAACTCTGTAAAGCAGAGATCATTATTTTCCTCTACTCCTGAGGTTTTAGGAAGGAAACTCTTTGAAAATTTCCAAATCAGAAGAAACAAAGATGACCATCTGAATATAACCAAGGTCCGAAGAGAAAAAAAATGTGCCTTCTTGACTGCTGCCTCTTTTTCCTCTTCTGAGCCAATTAGAAATAAGTCAGATTAGAACCCAGAGTTTCACTGCATGTTTAAGAAAAGTAGTTTGTTGGAGGTTAAGAGTTTCAGCACATACAGCAGCAGCTGTCAAAAGCCCCAGTTAAGGCACTGAGACTTGTGCAAATCTCCACAAGGAGCTGCAGTACAGAGACCTAAGCCTCAATCCTCAATTTCTTTTAGTCCAACATCAATCCAGATGTAGTCTGAGTAATTTCAGTTGTACAAGCATCAGAAAAACAAACCAACCACAATGTCCAAACATTTGCTCTCAACTCCAAAGCACTGAAAATTTACATTTGGTTCAAGATTTTTTCCAAATGCAAGATATTCACAAAGACTGGCAATGCTCCACCAATATGTGGAATTTCCCTAAGCTTTACTCAAATGAAGGCTAACTTACTGTCAGAGACCTCTGCATGACTCTAGGTAAAACTTCAGTTTAGCAACTACTTGCCTTGATGTTTTAGGATCACATGAAACTGTGTGTTAAGGAATTAAACCTACAACTTTTCACTACTCTCTGAAGTGAAATTGCTGAGATTTGGGTAGGCGTTGATGAGAAGCCCCCTCACCATTAGAATACCTGTGTCCTGGATTACTAAGAGCAGGGGATTTTTAATTTGTTCAAAATATCTACAAACCAGATTATTGCACAGAGCTGCTCTGATTGTGTACATACACTTCAAAAGGTAAGTAAGTTTTCCAAGGACACCAAACATCTCCTTGGCATAGCCACCTTGAATAGATGCCTACCACAAACCACATGCAAGTGTTTTCCTCAACAAAGGAAATACTTCACTCACACAGCAAATCTTAACCTCTGGGCCACCTCCTGGTTCTGATTCCATGGCAAACAGTTAAAAAATACCCTCTACAGCGATTGTGTCAGAGCTGTCTTGCAAAACATTTAGGGAATGAATCTATCCTTCACAGGAACCTCAAAAATCTCCCTGGGGGCTTGAATAGAGTTTGGAGAGGCTGAACAGAAGTTGTTCAGTTGCCACACATGGATGCCACCCAGCCCCCAAACCTTCCTGGGTCCTGGGGAAGCAGTCTGGTCTGGCTGCTGGCATGGCCCTTCACAGGGAAGGTGACCAGAAGAGATGGTGAGGAGAGAAGGGAGAGCTGGGATGGAAGAATATTAATAAGACATTTGTTCCTCTTTGTGCTTTAGTCTCACGTACTTCCTGACCCAAATGAGTGTTTGCTCATTCTTCCAGGTTTCAGATTCCCTTCAGCAAAGGTGCAGAAGGATCAGGAATTGTAGAACTAGCCAAAGATGTTTCTGTATGGAAAGGATCCAAGCTAACATTCCATGGTCACCTCCTTTGTAATTCAGCAGTGGATGCAATTTCCTTTTCTGTTTCTGCAGAAGGCTGCTCCTACCATGCTGGATGAAA
The DNA here is from genome assembly GCA_013397275.1 of Burhinus bistriatus. NCBI lineage: Eukaryota > Metazoa > Chordata > Aves > Charadriiformes > Burhinidae > Burhinus > Burhinus bistriatus. The sequence goes on from VYXH01004926.1 coordinate 9,926, forward strand.
AAGCATGGGTGTCACTCTGATACTGAAGACACCATGGTTTCCTTCCTCATTCCTCTGTAATGGCCCTGCATTCCCCTCCTGCCGAACTGCAGGTTCTCTGGGACTTGACAAAACACAATGAAATGGAGCCTATAAGGAAAATCTCCAACTGTCCTCGCTAGAACTCCTACTGTGGTGGCTCTTCAGACCTGCACTCTGTCAGCTCCAGTTTGCATTCAATGAAAATCATGACATTCAAATTAAAATTCATGAAATGCATGCCATGGGAAACCTGGAGACCAGAGATGCAGGCGCAGCTGAATGAGCTTTGCTGTTTTTCCCAGCCTCACGGGCTAGTTCACACTTTCTCTCTGTCTGGAGCATGAAAATGGCAAACATTCGCATTTGTATTAGCTCGTGTTTTAGTGGTGCAGAAATTGCCCCTCTGCAAGTTGAAAAGAGATGATCACGTCCTCAAAATTGACTTGGGAAGACTACGATAGACATATTTACGAAGTAAATCATGATACCTGATTTTATTTGTGTAACTGTAGTCCAAAAGATTTAGCACACAATGCTGTTTCCCAGTGGCAAACTCCAGTAAAATTTCAAGGTGACTGAGCATGCCTGCCACACCACAGTAAGCTGCTCTCTCCAAATCCTCCTAAAATGGAAAGACACCTTGCTGGGTAGGGCCTCCCTTTACCGCCATCTCTGTTGTTGAGTGCTCCTGCAGATCTGCACTGAGGTCTGCTGTGAAGAACCATTTCTAGGCCCTTATTTGAATTTTCAAGAAGAAAAATACACCAGTCTGTATTGGACACTATACCTTGTTTTTACAGGTGTTTCTGTTATTTCTATGCAATAAAAAAGGACATGGTTTATAAAAATACTTGACAATTCTTGGTAATAATTGGCAAAACTCCTTCTTTTCACAAGCTCCAGATAGCACAGCTACAAAGGCTTCAGACTGCCAATGCCAAGGAAAGTTTGTGATGCACTGCACTCCTAATGACAATTGTAAAAACGGCTCAAACACTTGAAAAAGATTAAAAGCCTACCAAACCCACCAAACCCTTCCTTCCCTCATTTCTGTCTAAATCATGGCAATCTCTCAGTTTTGTGACATTCCAATCTCAGGACCTTGCTGAGATACCAAAAATCTTCCCTTCATGCTTGTATTTATTATATGCATGGATTTCAACATGTTTTAACAAGTGCTCAGCACGTATCAGCTCAATCCATTAAGATTTCCTCAGAAAGCCTTTCCTTTCTAATTTGAAACACCACTTTCCACATGATATTATTAAAACCTTAATATTTCTCAATAACAGTAACAGGATTCCAAAGCGCTCTAACTGACTTCTTATTTATTACCTGCAACTGAAGCTGCAAAACACTGTAGAGTACAGCTACTCTCCTGATAGATTCTAGATGGAACCAAAAGGGAGTTGCCACAATTTTACAATTTGTGATGCTTCAAATCAATGTATGAATTTCTCTCTTTTCCTGTTTTTTAAAAAACTTTCTGCGAGTTCCAAACTGATGTGCATCGTGCCTTCTTATGACACAGCTGAGCTGTCACTCTCTGGGATTCAGCCTAACAGATGGTCATCTTTTGGCATAGACAGAATTGATCTGCAGTAAACGGGCAAGGTGCCAGAGCCTGGTCCACCTGGAAAAATGCAGGAGGTGGTATTAATCACATCCAAATTTGTGATTTTCCTCAGAGATTGGCTCTTAGGTTGCAGTGCCAAACAAGTGCTGAAAAACTATTGTTTTTCCTTGGGAACTAGTGCTTCACTGAGACAACTGGGACACCTTGTAGAACAGCAGAGCTTGCAGAAGGGCTGGAAGGGATGTCACAGGATATTAAGAGGCACATGTATATTAAGGAAAGGACATGGGAATCCTGAGATGCAAGCTCAAGAATGAGCAGAGGCACAAGGAATGACACATGCCCTTCTCTGTCTCCCATTTTCTTTTGAATATAACTATATAAAAAAATATCACAGTTAGAGACACCTACGGAGAATCTTGCCAAGGAATGTGAAGCACACTGCACTGCATCTAACAGACAGTAACATTTAAAGCATGTTTTGCAGATCCTGCAGTTGCTAGCTTCAGCCCCTCTTTTTAGCTTAATTCGAATTTTGACTTTGACGTATCTCTTCCCAGGTCTCGAAGAGTATTCAAGGACTCTCGTTTTACCTCTTCCAGAAGGAATCCCACAGATAGTCTCTCCTGCTACAATACAAACAGATTAGCATATCATTTAAGTATACTTATATATTTTCATATCTGATAAATTATATGTGATTTTGAGTGTGTTCCAGTCCTCTACTTTGATCTCGACCAAATACCTACATGATCTTGACAAAAGACACTTCAGCACTATCTGTTTTGTCTACAAGTTCTAAATTCTCTGCTCAGCTGTACCAGTGAAACTCAGCTCAAATTAGTACAGTTGCCATCAAGCAAAAGCTGATTAATGGCATGGGGAGGCGGCGGGGAGACATTTGAGACCATCCAATTTTCATAGGTGTCTGAAAAGGCAACTAACTTGCCTTGGCTGAAATTTATATGAGGCAGCAGTAGGTGTAGCACCTATCTACACCTCAACACTTGGCCACTTTTGAAATTGCACGTTCAGACCCATGCTGAAAATCTTTAAGCTGAGTGTTGGGAAACAAGCAATGGATCATCTTCATTGTAGCAGCTGGGAACCACTCCAAATGCCACACAGATCACAGACAGCATGGGGCTCTTCTACTAAATGCAAATTGCACTATAAATTGTTTGAGTATATATATCTGAATTTAAAATAAAGAGAAGAATGACAACAGCCAAATCATCTTCACAGCTACACCGAAGTGTCTTTGAGACAGACCTTGTCTCATATGAGCAAACTTCCCCCAATAAAATCATCATAATTCAAACTCTTGCTATATTCTCAAAAAAATCCTGAGTCCAAAACCAAATAACATATATCCAGGGAGGAATTCAGCTGAACAAACCCAAACGTAGCCATCAATGCCATTGCAGCTAACATACAAGCAGCAGGCTAACGTGTACCAGCTGATCCAATCTGGAGAGCCAGGCCAGCCATTCTTATTAGTCTCTTTAAAATAATCCTGATGCTAATTGTTGGTTTTGGTATTTTAAAAGAGAAAACAAGCCTTAAGAAAATACTACTGGGAACATGAAAAACAATGGACTGCACTAAACAGAAGCACAGATGTTTTACTATACCAAAGTTTAAGAAAACCCCCAACATGCACTCAAAATACTAGGATTATACCCACTAATAAATGCAGATCATATTTCAAAGGCAAAGACAAATTTTGCTAGTGTGTGGTGGAAAGGCAACATCTTTTCCTGAAAGACTTTCTTCATTCAAAATTTTTTCCCTAAAGCAAGCAACTTTTTTTTCCCTATAAATTCCTGTGAAAACACAATAGAATAATCTCTGTCAGATGTCAGAGAGCATCTCTTAATCCCACCATTCTCAAAGACAGCTGGCAGACAGAGGAATTTTTGAAAATCTGGCCACAGAAAACATTAACTTCATCTGTTACCGTTGACTTCTCCTCATGATCCATTTTGGATGTTCAGAGCTACATAGAGTAAGTTTGGATTTTTTTGTCTCTTGCTATCTTAATTATATTTGCTCTTTTGACTGTCTCAGACTCTAAGCTATTTGCCATAGAAATTCTGTTTTCCATATTCATCACTGTAATCCAGGCCTAGCCTAAGACACTTGGCTGTTATCACAATATATTTCTATGACTAAATCATTGTTTCCTCTTTGATCTGCTGAAGGACTCACACATGAACTTGCTAGAGTACCATCCTTTATACGCCTCCCCAGTACTGAAAAAAAATGCTCTTAGATTGCTTTATTTCCCCACTAAGTCATGTGTACCTGTGGGACATCACTGTGGCCTCAGTAGTTCGGATCGTAATAAATCTATCTCACTTGAAAGCATTCAGACTATTTTACGTTTTCCCTTCTCTTAAAAAAAATACACAGAAATATATTTCCAATCCTTAAATTGAAATCTTATGAGATTTTGAAAACGTTATTAGCTAAAGCTGAACACAGCTTTGGGGAAAGTCCTGGAGTTTTCCAACATATTTCCAATGGCATCCAAGAATTTGGGCATTTTTCAGTTGCTCACACTCTTTCTGATTTAACTGAAGATGAGTGGAATAAGCATCAAAGAAACACTGAATGAGAAATGGACTACAAAAGCTTACCAGAACTTGTCAGGAATAATTTGGTCTGGAAATCTGTCTGGAAATCAATCAAATCTTCTCATAAGGGTCTGACTTCTGACAAAGAAATCTCCCTGAGAGTATTCTGGAATGTCTGTTTTAGGTGAGTAACAAGGAACAAAGCTATCTGCTATGCAGTTTCTACTCAGTACTCTCCAGGAGGCTGGAGTGTGGTATTTTTCTGAAAACCAGCTGGCTTATTGCTAACTGACAGCACTTGAATGGACCGATCCTTTAGCCCTGCTGTATCCAAGTGTACTACTAGGTCAGTTAGATTAAATATCTCAGCAATATTTGCAGAGCAATCATTTTCAAGTACTGTTTGGCTTTTTGCTAATGAAAATAGCACTTAACTGAACACATGTTCAGAGAGCATCTTAATAAAGTTAAGAAACATACACATTTTTTGGAAAATGCATAACTTAAATTTATACTAACCTGGACAGTTATCATATACTGGTACCTGTAGTCTATGCAGATTTCAGAGCTTTCTTATAGTAACTTAGAGAGAGATTCTTAGTTTTGAAGATGAAATGATCTGAAATTAATTGTTGTGTCCTCAAACCGGGACAATAATCTTCTCCACATTTGAATTTCCATGAAGACTTTAAAAATGATATTTCATTTCAAGTCAGCAGCACCTAAGTGCAATGGTAACTCAGTGCGATGGTTTAGTTAATCTTAACTTTTTAAAATTTTTCTTTCCATAAAACTTGGCAGCAGCTGTGAAATTTTTCTTAGATGTATACTGTGCCATACATGACTGTTACTACTCCAGGCTAGGAATGAGTAAGCTCCTTATATTGATAGCAAGTGCACACAGTAGATGTTCTTCTGAATAATTAAAAAGAACTGAGATTTTTAGTTTCTATACAGACTTGCTTCTTTCAGATAGAAAACCCACTGCTGGAAGGCTTCAAGTAGCCCAAGGGAAGCTTTATTGCAATGCCATTCTGTGAAGTTTACCTGCAGCTGCATAAATGCTTCTCCAGCTATTCCTGTATCTAGGAAGCAAACTAGATCTGTTCATCAACAGCCACAGAGGGAGGGGAAATAACATAGACCCATACACAAACCAGTCTTTCTAACATTGAAAACTCTTATTCATGGGGTCAAACTGCTTAACAACTGAGTTGACTCGGAAATGAATGTACAGATTCCATTTTTTTCTTTTTCTTTTCTTTTTTTTTTTTTTTTTCTTTTAAAACCTCTAACTCACCTCAATAAATCCACCACTAAAACATGGTAGCAGTTGTGACCCAGCCCACATTTCAGGGTACGGGATTTCAAATGATTTAAAAAGTAGGACTACCCCACGATTTACACAATGTTTTCTGCATTGTTCAAGAATTCAGTTTTTATTTTTAACAGATACTGAAATGTTAAAAGGTATTTTAAAAATATTCTGTTGCTATCCCTGAATAAGACACTGTCATGAGAGATTGTTTTTACAGCCAGACAGAAAAAAAATTAATTCTCATGTTTGAATTATTTTTTAAAAGCTGTGTTGTTTAAATTATATAGCATTTATTCTTTCTGGAAATGGGAAGAAGAACATGAATCTTAAATTTCATTTGTTGTTGAAAAAGGAGAGCAACCCACTAACCATGGCGCTACATTTTTACACTATAATAGCTTTTTTTCTGTATTCTAGTTGCTTATCAACTAAAAACTTAATCAGACTTCTCTCCAAATAGATTAAATAGAAATATCCTCAGTATTCACAGCTGAACCTCAAGTATATTACAGATCATTTAGTTTTTCTTTGTACATTAAAAAGAAACAGGAAAAGAGCACAATATTTGGAGGCAAAGTTATGATGGTGTTTCTGAGGTGTTGTTACCACTGAAACACAGCATAACCTACAGGTTTCATGAATGCTGGGAGCTGCTCTGCACATGCAGATTACAGCAGAAGGTGGGTGTGCAGCCTGCTCCACGTGTTTATGGAGTGACATCTCAAAACTATCCATTAATAATAAAAAACACCATTCTTATTCCACTAATAATAAAAAACCACCATTCTTACTTCATTGTCGTGTTTTGTATCAAATAACTTTCCAGTCCATATTTCTATAAGACTGGACGCCAGTACAATGTTGCTGTTTCCTCCTCAGTAAACAGGTGGTATCTGCAGTTTCGCCATCTACCTGTCAGTAAAGTATAGCTGCATCTTCAATATCTCTTCAATATATCTATAGCTCTATCTTCAGTAGAGCTCTATTTTCAGAGAAAGTTGACAGAGCTGTGAAAATAGGACAGCAGGACCTAACTCTGACAAACACTACAGGAATCACTCAAGAGCCAGCAAAAAAAACAACATTACTTCCATGACCACATATTTGTAAAAGCTGAGTTTTCTCCACACCAACTGCCAGTGTCTGCAGATGCTATATTTTTATGGTGTTTTTCTGCCAGCCTGCTGAAAATAATATCCCTTTTTGTTTCTGAAACATGTTATGTTGCTGTATTTTATTCTGATGGGCAAAAAACACACTACTTAGACTTCACAGCCATTGTGGGCAGGTTGTCTGGCTTAGCTTGTGATAAACTGAAGGCTAAGTAGACACCTTCTCTTTTGTTTTCATTTTCTAATATTGCTTTCACCACCTCGGAAGTGGTAAAAATAATATCACCCAAGACGAGAAGAATAAGATGGCAGGGAAATACAGTTTAATTAACGACACAGACCTCATGCAAGTAAAGGAAAGTCCATTTTTAAATCAAGAGAATCTGATTTCAGGCCAACATGGAAACCACAGCAGATAAATGGTTGCCTTAAACTGAGCAAGTCAAATTCTACATTTTGTTTTAAAGAAAAAAATGTTGTATTGACTCAACTCTGAGCCTATACAGCATTGAGATGAATCCAAATCCATGATGCATTAGCAAGCAAGACATTATGATGTCACCACAAATGTTATGAAGTCACTATTTCCAAAACATAAAAGCAGAAAAACAGATTTACAGGAACCAGATGGGCCGAGTTAGGATTCATTTCTTTTTTTCTTATTTTTCCTTTGAAGAATAAGTAAAGCTATCCAATTTGCAGTCTTAATGCTTGTTTTCTGTATTGCTTATCAGTATGACTACATAAAATGGAATTATTACAGGTTTTAAAATAAAGTAACTTATTTGACTGAAATAATTCTGTGGATCTGTTTTTCATTTTCAATTTTGTTCATATCAGTAGTGCACTATTTTCATTTACTCATACCTCTGGGATTCAACTTTTTGCTTCTATCTTTACAGTCCTGGTACAGTTATTATATGGTAAAAGGGATGGGGTGGAGGAGAGGAACAAATAATAGGTGAAGCTGCAGCAAATGGCACAAGGATACAGTCCCTTCCTGGAAAGAGGATTTTGTGACGAACCATTTCTCCCATAATGCATCCCACAGACCATATATCCACTAGAACAGCAGAGACAGGGAAGTGAAGAAGGAGGAAAAAAAGCAAAGTTAACTACGACATTTCACTCCTAAAGGAGGGGAAAAAGAGCAGGTTGATCAGAACAGTACAGTTTGTTTTGTGGTTTTGTTGGGTTTTTTTTAATGTCTCACCAAAAGCTAAAACAAATAAGTAAATAAGTAAAGCTGTGTCAGTCAGTTCAATGGTAGTTAGTAACAATGGTGGAAGAATTTTAAAATCAACATATTTGGGAAAAGGCCCACAGCTAGCAAGTAAAGATCAAGTGACAACTGCACAGACCCGTGGTATACACTAAGTTTATGGTGAAAAACAACTTTTTTATTTTTTTTTTTAAGGAAAAAAAAACAAAAGCAAAAAAACCACCCCTACCCCGGACAATGATTATCTGGAATAAATCCTACTTGCAGCCAGGCAGTTTCTAGGCTTTGTCCTGCAGGACTGAGTCTCTCTGCAGCAGTACACAAGAGCTTCCAAATGGAACTGCTTACGCAAGTAAAGGCCGTATGGATAAATACCCCCTTAAGGGTTATATAAAACTCCTGCTTCAGGATCTGTAACTACGTCTTATCTATAGGTACATACTTATATGTATCTGTCTGTACCTACATACCAACTGGAAAGAACTAGTGTGACCTGTGTGGACTCTGCTTTTTACTGCGTAGGTACTCAAAATAAATGCTAAAACAAATGCTTCACAGGACAAGTACCACCAAGACTAGGAGCATTTCTTATATTCCTGATCCTGCCTTCAGCTTTTAGATGCAATATGCATAGTTATCTGCTTGACTTGGGGAGGGGGGGGCGCGTGGGGGGTGTGTGCCCTTTAAGTCTTACAAGCAAAAAGGCTAGCTAGATAGTTACATAGTATGCATAGAAAGAAAAGACCTGTATTCCACCTGAAGGGGAAAAAACTGCTTTCAAATGCTTGAGAAGACTACACTGTTTCTCAGCTTTGAATCCTCATTTTGTGGTTATGTTTGACCTACACAAACAATTTCTCCTCTTTTTCTTCCCCTTTTTTATCCTTCAAAAGCAATCCAAAACAAACCAAAGAAACAAACAAACAACTCATTTCTTGGTAAAACAAAATAAAGGTGAAATGTTCCGTTTGGGAAAAGGAGGGTACAGGTACCAGGGGCATGGGACAGCAAGAGCATGCCTGAGGCAGTGGCAGAGTTTTCTTCATAGTGACAGTTTTGGGACCTTCCACAGAAGTGCAGCAAACTGGTGATAATTATGCATCTTTAGCCAACCAAGTGCAGAAAGAAAATGAAAGCAGTGAACAGTCCTTATACAGGCTATGTAGTAAGAGGAAAAAAAAGTAGGGGAGCTTCAGTAATGTGGCAGCATAGGCCAGAGCAGGGAAGCAAAGAACAACCCTTTCTGTTGACTTCCTTGGGAGCTGGATCAGAGCCTTTCAAGCAGACCGGCTCCTCGGACAGCAGACCTTCATTTTCAAATATTTTGTATTCTTCCTCTGTTTACTTGATTTGTGCTTTGTACAAGTAAGATGAGATCACTCATCTTGAGCCAGATTCATTGCCCAGGGAAGTCAAAGGAAGTCTCTATGCTAACTTCAATGGGCATTTGATCAGGGACCTTCGGATGTGACAAACATTCTTAGTACCTTCCCAGCTGTGTGCTTCATCACAAAAGTGTGTCTAACTTTTTCTTGGTATGATTTTAATCATGTGAAAAGCGAGTGCTTTCTCTGTCCTTTCAGGGACACTAACAACAACAATGGTAATCATCTATTAAATGTCTAGAGAGAAAAAAAAATAAACGTAAAATAATTCATTTCACAATAGAAAGAACTCTGGATATTAACTAAGGAACTATCTAAAGTGTGCTGAGCCTAGTTCAAATTTCTAATGGCACTTATCAAAAATATCAATTACAAAATATTTTAAAGAAGATTATTCCTTTTTCAGAAATTATTCTGTATTCTTAGACTCTGCTTAATTCTCTACTTTTTAGACTTTCATATTAAAATGTGTACTGTAAATTCATAAACATTACAAATAATTCATGCAGAGACTTGCTAATTTTGGAAGAGCTTGTGTGAGCAAGGTTTTATTCTTGCTTAAATCATGGAATCAACTCCCAAAATCAGTTTCACTGCCCTTAACAGGATGCGGTTGGCTGTTAGTAAAAGTTCTCCTGCAGGTTAGCTAACCTCTTCAATGTAAATTAAGTAGGAGACTTTTTAATAAATTCCTGGGTTTGACATTTGCTGTATTTGCCATCGAAAAGTCTCCTTGTCAAACAGAAAAGTGGTGGCTTTTGACAGCAGAATCTGAGTCACAGTGGATTTTTCTCCACTATATGTTGTATCCCCTCCTTTCCTGCCTGGTCTACCTGGCACACAGATGCAATTCTCACTTTTGTTACAAAAGAAGAATCACTTATAAAATTTTCCCTTCATCCCCTGCAAAATGTGAATTCTTCCTTACCTGCTTATCTATAATGAACACCCCCTACTTGCTTTTCACACTCTTTACAGGGACCAAGAGCTATCCAGATCCCTCACAGACTGTTCAGAGCAAAACCCCTATTTACATCTAGGGAGATTACATACAAATTAGGTGCACAGTTTTTTTAGCTTCAGCTTTCCCCCTTCTCTCCAACTCTACTTTACATTAAAAAAAGACTCAAACTGCAAAATTTATACCTAGATCTTGACCACATGAAACCTGTCAGCAAAACCTGGGACTTTAGTTAAACCTATCATAAAGACAGAAAACACTCCTGAAATTCAGATCTAGCTCTGGATTTGGAGAAATTCTGGAAGGGCGAGGATCTCCTATTTCAGCTTGTACCTCTTCTTCTTCCCTCAAACAACTAAGAGACCCAGACTCAAATTTAGAACGCATCACTCATTCAGCAATTCCAGTGGTTCCCACACTGTTTCACAGCCCCAGAAGCCAAAGACATTCTGGTCAGAAAGAGCAAATTTTATTTGTTAAGTTCAACCATAACTAAGAACAAGTTTCCCATTACCCTGCAATCCCACACTGATAAATTCATCAGCATTGCATCCCACATTCGGTAGCTGCAGCACGCAACAGTGAGAAACAACTCTAAATGACCTGCCTTTCAAATTCAAAATGTCATTTCCCATTATGTTTTCTTTTTCTCCTTCTGGTGCCCCTTACAATTGTAGAGGCAGACCTTAAACTTCTGGTCGCACTGTGCTTGCTACAAAATTGCAGCCCTACCGTTCTCCTTGTAGCCCATTCCCAAGATGACTTCTGGTGCTCTGTAGTAACGTGTCACCACATATGGAGTCATCATGAAGCTAGTGCCTGCAGTCCTGGCCAGTCCAAAATCCAAAATCTTCAACGTGCAGTCAGATTTTACCACGATATTACTTGGTTTTAAATCCTGCAAAAGATAGTGAAAAGACATATGACTATCCTTCACAGAGTCAGGCATAGCTGTGATATGGACTGATATTTTAGGTCACCCTTCAAATATTCTTTTAGTCTTCTGACACTTACAGTTACTATCTGAAATACTTGTGAATACACAGCAAAACCTTGCTACTGTTTCTGTAGCGAACTCTTCTGGAAGATGTTCTAACTTGGCATACTGGGACATTACCTGGATAACAGAAGCCTACTGGTGTTAAATTAATGGCATTTGGCAGTTCAAGAAACTAGGATTAGTATTAGAGTACTACTTTGAGTATTTTTTGACTATCTGGAAGCCAAATCTATCATCCTTTGCTAGACATATAACATGCCAAGAAAGGAGACCTTTGTGTATTGTAAAGCAACATCCACTTTGTAATCCATTTCATCAACCCTTCTTTTCTTCCTCTCATAATGGAAGGGAAACATTTTTTAATTCGTTTTTTTCAGCTGGAAATCCCAAATTAGTAAAAGCACATTTCAATAAAGAAGTTAACTCAGGATATCTTCAATGCATTCAGAATTGCCTCCTGTTCACAGTCACATGCACCATTCCCTCTGTTGTCAACGATCATACATAGCGCTATCTCTGGCATTCACAGCCAGGTACCACATCCTTACCAGACACAGCGCTCTGACATGGAAAAGCAAAATAAAAAGATGCATTTAATACAGATTTAACTGTCCTTTCATTTGTTTTAGCGCACATAAATGATGGCAAATGCCAATGCCATATGCCTTGACCTCTGCAGATCCTGGTCAAGCAATACTTGGACCACACCACAACATCAATTCAAAGTGTCTGAACATCATGCGTGGTAGATGTAGCCAGCTGCATTTTAAGGAGAAATAACATTTCACAAATACATAACACATTTCAGAAATCGTAATCACTTTGATGATTTCCAGTGCTTATTATTTGTTTATTATTTATTTTTAATAATCACATTACCTTTTTGTCTGATTAACTTCACAAATAATCTCATTCATAACACAAGCATGAAGCTGCTCTGCTAAGGGGATAGACTACGACTCGTAAGTTTATAGTCATTTTACTGGGAGGTAGGGCTTTGATCCACAGTACACAACAAGCTCAAGTGGTTTCTAAAGTCTTCATGATGATGTCATATGCTGCCTTAAGTTTCAAACCAAAGGCCCCTTACCCTGTGAATAATTCCTGCAGAGTGAAGATGCTTGATACCACAAAGCATTTGGTACAGTAGATAAGACATTCGCTCATGGTCTAGCTCCATCTGAATGACCTGGCACAGATTGGCATCCATTAACTCCATCACCAGGTAACTGAATGAAAAAGCAAAGTCATAGGGTTATTGTTTGTGTTGAAGAGGAATGACAGCACCATCTCAAATAAGTAACAATGCCTCTTCTTGTTTCAAAATTCACTTTATTTCTGACGACTGGGAGTAACACAGTTGGAGACTGGGCCCATTCATAACAGTACCATTGTGGTGTTTGTTTCTCACTGCACCATCTCACTGCAGAGACATCATTCTTTCAGCATCCCAGCAAAACAGGTGGATTGCTGGCTCTTTCTTGGTGCATTCCCCATGACACAGATTGTACCCTACTACATGGGCAAACAGGCAGCACGGTACCAAAACATGCAGAAAACAGAAGAGCCACAAGGACCAAGTGGCACAACTGCTTGGCTTTTGACCATTATGAGGAATGGCTAGCACAGTATATGTAGGAATCAGAAAGCAGTAGAGATGCCCGACAGACTAAAATATGCATCCCCATGCAAAATGTCTCCAAAAATCCTCCTAAGATTGCATGACTTCACACAATTCTTATTACTGACAACCTCATCAGGATATTAACCCAATCCCCTTCAGCGGTAAGTTAATATGTTAAACACATCAGCTCACTTCTTATAAGACAAGCACAGCGGATTCACAAGTATAATATTACATGAAAGCGCTCTCAAACTTTGGGGAAAACACTAGCTCTCCATTTCCAACGTGAACTGCATGCCTTGCCTTCTCTCCAGCAGTAGTTATCTTCCTCTGCTCTGCACAAGTCTGCAGTGACAATACTATGTGGAAATTCCATATACTAAAATCAGAACAGTAGTTGTCTGACTTCAGCCATTGCTATCTGTTATCACTACTGATATTAGAGCACAGAATGGGAATACATTTCCATACAATGTATACAGAATATGGGAAAGACAAAGATTACAACTATATAAACCACTGAATATTTAAAATTTCATTTGGCGTAGGTTCATACTACACACAGCAGTGCTTGTGCAATAGGGCAACATTCAGTGGAGATGCTAGTTGTCCTCTATGCACAGCCCTAGCTCCCCAGGCAAGTATTTTTATGCAGTCAAGGAGTATATCAAAACAAATATGGAATGAGGAAACATTTCACATCAGTCTCTTTTACACAAAATTATTTCAGAATGAAGTGCCACATTTCAAAACCTCCCACTCGTCAGGGAGTCGCTTAACAACCGTAATTTCCCAAGCAAACTAGTAACACAAAAGCAGGCCCTTTTGACTACTCATACCCCTTCCTCTGCATGTGAAGGCTAAAGCAAACACACTAACCCTCTCTAGAAGAGCCACCAGCAGGCTTTGCACACTATTACAGCACTTAGGAAACCCAGTATTTGGCACCTCATAAGTGTCAAAAGTGCTCTCAATATGGGAATGCAGAATATCTGCCTACCCACAGTGTAGACTACACATGATCTTTTTTAGAAGGGCTTATAATCTTTGTATTTTGCTGAGTTATTGTATTCAAGGTACACACATCTCAAAAGCTTTAGTTTAATTACTGCCTGCGTTACTTACACATCCTGGAACTCTTCCAGAGATTTCTGTGGTGTGAAGACATTTAATAAACTGATAATCTGAAAAGCAAAGTAAGACAAAAGGATAGAGAGAAGCGATAAATGTAAGCAGCTGAACCCATTTTAAAGTGTGTGTGTGTGTTAAAGGATAAACTCTGTTTTTTCAGTATTCAATTTATGTTAACACTTCTCACTTTATGGATCAGTAAAAAGTCAGCAACATTCAAAATAAAATACCACAGATCTCCAAGATTTCTTCTAGGTGCACTTGAAATGGTTCCTGAGAGAAGGATTAGTGATCAGTGACAAACCAAAATACTAAGGGTGAGACAGTCCTCTGAATTTTGAAGTTACACATTTAAAGACCAAATTCAGCTCAATCTAGCATAGCAGTCCTCATGCTACAGTCAGAAATGTCATATATGAAGAATTCTCATCTGATCGAACAAATAATCAAGGACCACCTTATTAAAAATACACAGAAGATCTTCCTTCTCTCTGACACGGCCTCAATTCCTCTGAGGGCACATACACACACATGCTGACACAAATTCCATCACGAGAGGTACCGCTATTCACTAAAAACAGTTTAAAATGGTAAGCATGTTCCCAGGGAAGACATCTTGCATACTGCAACTCCTTTTTCACTTTTGTTTTTTTTTTTAAATGGGCTGGGCTGTTGAAAGACACTGATAAGAATGTGTGAAAGAGCACAGAGGAAAAATGTGACCTCAGGGATCTGAATTTCCCATGCTTTCCTTCTGCGTGGACAACAGAAGTAGAAGATACCAGCACAGCCGCCATGAAGACAACATCTGAATGTCTCCTTCCCCGCCTCCATCACCGCTCTAGGCTTTCTGATAGGAATGGTTCAATGTTCTTTCTGTCTACTCCATGTATTCTGACTGATTCTTGCCTCGCACAGGTGCCTTTACAATCCTCTCCTTCCTTTGCACTCCTCTGTATAGGCAGATTAAAAGTCTGACCCAACGAATGTGGTGCTGTTATCAGCTACTATGCAACATTTTTTAAATTATGTATTTAAAATTAATACCACTCCTGCTGCCCTCTGCTCTTTCAAGTCCATTAAAAACATGAAGTGAGAATGCATCATTCTCCCGCCTTCAGGGAGAACTACTCACTCACATTCCTGCATTTTCAAAGCCCCATGGCATTGGTCTGACTGAGGATAGTTTCCCTCCAAGTCAACAGGAGGAAAGAGACAGGTACAGTCCTGATCAACACAGTGGACATGTAAGGATAAGTCAATGCCCAGAAGTGGGGCAGAGGAGACTATAGGTGACAAGTCCTGCTGTTCGCCATTTTAGGGTCAGTCCTTTTTCTTTCCACATGAATTTGCAATTGAGAACAAGTGTCAATTCTCACTTTACATCATGCTTTTCAAGCTCATTTATGCTTTGCATAAGGAGAAAGAGTCATTGCAGGATCTGAGGCAAGACTAAATATATAGCAAACTGAAAAATTCACTCCTAATGAAAAGGAAGGGGCACACAGGTATAGCACAAAGCCACAGCAGAAATCAAGGAACTGTACAAAAACTAAATCCTTGGGAGATCCCTTGACAATGCAATGGGGCAATCCTACATATCTCACTATAAAATAGCAAGCTTATACAGTGTCGGGCAGATAGTTCTAACTAATAGATGGTTACAACTAACATACAGCCCTGGAATAACTCTTTTGCTGCAGTGTAGGAATATTTTCATTCATTATGGATACTAAATGCTATCCAATAGGTTGTGGGTGTAAGAAGCAGGAAAGTCTAGAACCTGCTAGTGCTGTTTATTTCAACAAGAACACTGTGATTAGAAGGAGTGGCACAATATGTTGAGGCTTCAGAGTCCCTGGCTACACAACATTAGCTCACATGAATATGCGAGAATGGAAAAGTGCTTTTGGTTCTTAATTTTCTTTGGCAGTTTTGCAGCAACCTTCACCATGACAACCCCTCATCTTGTACAATCTATACATCTATATGACTAGGTTTCAGATGAAGTCCAGAACAAGGAGTGACAGTTGTGCATGGGTATTTCAACTCAAGAGACACTGCTTTAGAGTCACAAATCCCAGTGACAAGAGAATGGAGCCAGGATTCCCATAACCAGTTATACATTTCTGGATAAGGAGTTGAACATATTCTGCTCTCTCCCCTTCTATCACCCTAGCCCTACTAGCAGCACCCCCATTTTGCATAGCCTTTAAATAAGTACATGGAGGATCCTCACTGTCTTACGTGGGCATAAAGTACCAGAAAGGCTGTAGCCCTTCAGCATAATTTACTTTTGATTTCTTCTGTTTTAAAAAGGCACCCAACAAAACAATTTTCTTTCTAACAAACCAATATACGTACTACTTCTC
Source organism: Burhinus bistriatus (assembly GCA_013397275.1). Lineage (NCBI taxonomy): Eukaryota > Metazoa > Chordata > Aves > Charadriiformes > Burhinidae > Burhinus > Burhinus bistriatus. The sequence goes on from VYXH01004926.1 coordinate 26,227, forward strand.
CAGTTACCTACTGAAAACTTACATTTTTATGATTCACACACTTCATGAGGACCAGCTCCCTGTAAGCTCGCTTGGCATGAGTTTGGTTCTGAAATGGTCTGCTGAGCTTCTTAATGGCCACGTTTCTGTCAAGGACGGCATCATATGCAGCACTGCAGTAATTACAAACACAGGGGTTATGCATTTTAGAGGATATCCTCCATTTCTCATGGCAAATTTCTGAGCCTCACTTCTACTATTGCCTTTTTTTCCACTGAGAAAAACACTAGGGCAAAAGAAGGAAAGAGTTTCTAGTGAGAATAAAGACATCAAGAGGAAACACATACCACCACATCAGCAGAAGACAGCATGCACCACTACTTCTGAATTCCAGTTCCATAGGAAATTAACATTTATTTTCAAGGGGTGGAAAAAAACCCATAATTAAGTAACTTCAAATACAAATACAATAAAAACTGGATGAGACAAAAAGTTGTTTCATAAAGCAATTCTCTGTGCATTGGGTACAGTGGAGAGGCTTTTGCTTTTTCTGTCATAGTTAAGGACACCTTCATGAAGTGGCTCAATGAACAATTGCCCGCTTTTATCTAGAATGAAGTTTGTATTTTCACTATATTTCTAAAGGAATCAAGTTATTAAATCATTCTTTGAGACCATAGCATCCAATTCCAAGAATATACTTAGAAACAGAACCATTTCACAAAGTTCTTTACCATTTCCTTCTCATAATGAAAAAATGTTACATACAATTAGTTAAAATACGGGCTCTGGTTTGCAAAGTGGGCTTTTAAAGCTGGGCTCCTAAAATTCTCATTAAACATTTAAATGTTTTGTACAACCTTCAGTTATTTTGATAATCTTCACCTCCTATGAATTTGAAAGACTTATCTTGGTGGTTCAAATCTGACTACACAAATTTTGACTTCTACATTTCACAAAGCACACTAATTCTTAGAAATGCTCTCAAACGTATAGTGCTCAGACCCTCTTCCTGATCCTCCCTTTCACCAAGAATGAGGAAAGGCACAGGTTTTCTGCTACTTCATGAAGAACAACAGTGCACTTCCCAAAAGACAAATCAACCAAACCACTAGTTGTTCTAAAAACAATTACTTTTTTAAGCGTCAGAGTAAATATTCAAAATCCTGTCATTTTCTTTTCTTTTTAATTCCTGCTTATTGTAGACGTTCACTGACATTCACTTACAGAGTCTTACTGACCAAGTACAGAGCAGACAGCATGCAAGCATCAACCGCTTAGTCACAAAGCCAACAAAAACATACAAACACTCTAAGTAAAAAAGTGTTAGCAAAGTATGTCTTGGAAACCACACAGGCGGAGAAGAATAATAGGTATTTCAATTGCAGTACCACATAAATAACACATCAAATATATCCCATAAATGTTTGTTTGCTAAAGGTGACAAGGAGTTTTGTGAAGAATGCTTTAGTCCACTGTTGACATCTGGGACAGGATGGTGGGATTTTCCCTGAAAATATGTTCAGAGGGGAAAAAAAAGAAAAGATTCTCATGACTGCCCTTGCAGGTATTCTGAAACTATCAAGAAGTTCCATTTTAACATTTTTATATTGAAACTATTTCAGATCAAAATGTTAATTTACAGAGAAAAAGTAAAAATAAATAATGAATCTCCCCAAATTACCAACATTGTGAAATGCAAGGTCCTGCACCTGGGGAGGAATAACCCCAGAAACCATTACATGCTTGGGGGCCGAAGCCCCGGGAAAGCAGCTTTGCAGAGAAGGACCCAGGGGTCCTGGTGGACAAGAAGCTGAACATAAGCCAGCAATGCGCCCTTGCAGCAAAGAAGGACAACAGCATCCTGGGCTGCATTTTGGAAGACAGGTCAAGGGAAGTGATCCTTCCACTCTTTTCAGTGCTACTAAGGCCACATCTGGAGTGCTGGGTCCAGCTCCGGGCTCCCCAGTACAAGAAAGATAGGGACGTACTGGAGCAATTCCATTGATGAGCCATGAAGATGATTAGGGACTGCAACATCAGTCATACTAGGAGAGGATGAGCAAGCTGAGGTTGTTTAGCCTGGAGAAGAAAAGGCTCTGTGGGAAATCTTACCACTGTTCTTAAGTATCTGCTGGCAGGAGTATAGAAGATGGAACCAGACTCTTCCAGTGGTCTTGAGCAATCTGCTCTAGTTGACTCTGCTTTGAACAGGTGGGCTGGACTAGGCATTCTCCAGCATTATCCATTCTGTCATTGGTAACAATTCTTCTCTTATTCATTAAGAAGGCATATAACTTTTATGACCCAGCTGATACCATGCTAGCCACATGCAGAAACAAAGTTATTGTGCTCACTAGTTAAAGCATATATGAAGCAGCTCAGGTGATAAGGCTACGAAAGATCCTGTCTGACTTGACTTCACTCTGGCCAGAGAATTTCACTCAACTAAACCTTACATTAGGAGGAACAAGATGTGTGATTCATAGTCTAATAGTATGTAGCAGAAAGCAAACCTCCTGTAGCAACTGTCAGAATTGTGTCTTTCATTCTTATTTAGTTCAGCCACAACAGGGCATCATAAAGGCCACAGCTAAAATACCCCTTAATTCCATTATGAAAGTATTGAAGAAATAAAACGTAAAGCCAAAAGATTTAAAAACCATGATCTTTCAACAGTTAAATGTTTTGTCTCTATCATTGATGGACATATATTGCAAATATACTTCAGCAGACAAGTCTCAGCTAATCCATATTACTTGATCACCCAACTTCTTTTAAGAAGAAAAGCCTACATGAGACTCATCTGAGCTATGTAAAAGTACTTTGAATCATTTTACTAATCTTTCCTCATATTTCAATCTCATTAGTTACATCATAAAATCACTGACTAGGAGTTAGAAAACAGTAACACCAGAAGTTTGTCTGGGCAACCATTTTCTCCAGCTTCTGATCTCCATTTGCTTTTCTGAATTGTCTCTCTCTGTCAAAGCAAGAGATAAAAAAGCATCAATCTAAAAATCAGAAAACTAAAGGTTTCTTAAGCCTTTGGTTTCTATGATCCATTCCCAGTCCTTTACATATCACAGAGGAAAATAAAATGACTAATATCCCATTTGTACTGGGATATTTGCTTTGAGATACAAGGATCTTGACTGCAGTTCTATCATTGTCTTCTATCAAATAGAAGGTGTCCAACTACTTCAAGAAGTCAATATGTAAATTCATTGCACTGAGTAAATTAATAGCACTGACCTTTTTTTTTTCTGTTCACCAGAGAGAAGCTTTTGTTGACAGACAGCCAACTATGCATTTTACTACAATGAAATTACAGATACCACATGTAGGTCCTCTCTCTGGTACTTGCTACACAAAATCCTTACCTTGGAACACCAAGGTTAGTATTGATGATATATCAGCCTTCTTAAGACAAACTTCAATCACTGGCAGAAGAGTGGCTGTATAAACAGGTGACTCAAGGGAGCAGGAATAAGAGAGAGAGAGTAATGAGTGTCTGCGAACTGCTATGAAAAGGCTGAGCGTGAAAGTCAATTTCAAGATCTCCAATACGAGACTGGACTTGCATCTAAAAGCCTGCGCTTCGTTCTCTGGAAACTCTATCATAACATCTCTTGCTCAACTATGAATTTATTTTTTAATTTATACAGTTGCCCTATTTTTCTTTTTAACAAAGACCATAATTCACCATGGTCTTGCAACAAAATGACAGTTTTACTGCAACATGAGCTCAGAAAAAGCCTACAAGTTTGCTACCACATCTCTGGCAGCTGTACAGACAGAAAATACAGTAAATTAACTCTTTCCCTACAAATTCTGTTTACGGCTGGCTTGGCAAGGTAAATGTTAGTGTTAAATATGCCTTTTTTAACTGTAAATAATTTGAAACAAACTTATTTAGCAGAGATAAAAAAATTTAGCCAGATGTGAATATAAACTCATGACTGCCAAGAGATATATTTAATTGCAGCTATTCAACAAGACACTTTGCTGACTTCAGCAGGGGAAAAAAAAAAAAAGAGAAATAAATGAAACTCATTCTAGTCAGATTTACACAAACCCAGATCATCATTTACCACTGATATTGTCTGTGAGTTCAGACTGTAATGATCAATGCTCCGTTATCATACACTTGAAGAACCAGCCATTCATTTTTATACCTACTTCAAAAAGCAAAGAAAAGCATTCTAGTTTCATCTCCAAGTTTCTATTTCAATATACACTTACCAAGTAAATAATTAAAATTATTATTTCCACACAGGAATAAGTCTTATAAATGTTAAGTTTCATTGTTGATTATCACTTCCATTATATTCTGTCCCAGAATAGACTGTCAAATCCACAGAAAACTTGTATTTTTTAAATCGACTCTTAGAGATGGGTTCCTAGGATAACACATGGCAATTTTTGATAGTTTCAAGATTCTTTGGATGGGGCACACATATCCTTTTCAAGATGCTTACCCTTTCTCAAGCCACTACTTCATCAAAGTGCTATTATTAGCTCTCAGATGACAGAATGGAAGCCCGAAACAGGAAGGGAAGCTCCCAGCCTCCAGCCTCCCAGGGCAAGCTGTGAAATGGAGACTCTCAGCAATCTCAGCAAACAGCTTTCTATATTAAGAAGGTCTCTTCACTGAATGTTGTAGAAATCCAAGGGACACTAAACGTTTCTCTGACCTATCACTACATATATATACTGCAACAAATATAGTATTAAAATCTTTCTGAAAAAGCTACTTAGTATTACACCCACTTTCTAAAGTGACAAACCGGTCATCTTTGCCTTCCTCCAGAACAACTGCAGCTGTAACTATTACAAATCCCTGCTATTTATACCTGCATTACTTGATCCTTCTAAGTAAGGTAGTTTTGCCACTGACAATAGCATTTTGCCTTACTTCCTTCATCGCAGTACAGCAAGAGGGAAGAAAGCTGAGACTGATCTTGTTAAACAAAGCACTGATCTGTGTATTTGAAATACCCTGTTTATTTAGTGCTGAGAACTCCATCAGTGGAGAGAATTGGTAACCTTGAAAATCACGTTTAACAAGAACACTGATGATAGCTCATCCTAAACAATCACCACTGATATATGGAGCAGAACACATTATATACACACACAGATACACTTCTAAATGTATATAATACACATATACATAAAAAGAAAAGCATAGATGGATGTATATATAAATCCTTTTCACAGTAATTTCTCTGACTTCAAACTCCCTGCCCTTGGTTTCAGATAACTATCACTACTGCACTTGCTGAAGAAGTTACTTTGAGGAACGACAAGAGCCAAATGTCTTTTTTCTGTATCAAGCAAAATTTCTGTAAAAGTGGTTTATGAAACTTTAACCATAAAATATTTTAAGTGCTTTTTCTTCTCTCTACTTAAGGTCCCATTTCAGGCAAGCACTCTAACAAAAAAGAGTGAAAAAGTTGTTTTGCTTTAAGCAAATTTTAAAGTGTATTCTGGTAGGGCTTTTGTGGTTTTTGTTTGTTTGCTTTTTATGTCAACCTCACTTATCAGTCCAAACTTTAGAACGAAATTAGACCTTCTCACTCTTACCTTTTTTTTATTTTCCTCTCCTTTTGACACATAAGTTCTGAGTTTCTAAAGGCAGACATTGATACCTTTATATTTACAAATCGTGCATATTGCTGTCTTCAATAATTACTTTTAAAAGAAAAAAAAAGCATTATTTTTAGAGTGAAAACTTCTCTCCAGAAAGTATCTTTAAAAAACAGTGAATATTTTCCTTGAAAATGGTGTAAAAGAAAAGAATTCCATACATGCACCAACATGCGGAAACAGCTTCTCCCTAAGAGTACAAGTCAAAGGCCACTGTAATGTACAAGAGCATTTCAATGTCCTTATTAGGTTTGGAACCAAGCCTGTGTGCTGAAAACCCAGAAAATTACCAATAGGATCTTAATGAAGAGTTGAAACCTGTTGTCAGGAATAGCTACTCTACACTCCGGATCAGGTCTATTTCTCCTCAAAATGCAGAGAAATTCAGTGGCCTCTGAGACAATATCCAGAGCTGATGCTTAAGGAGACCAACAGAGTTTGATAATGGAAGTCTGCTGCACTTTTCTTGTTACTGTACACAGTTCCAGCTATTTGTTTTGATTTTCCATCATCTCACAGCTTCTTGCAATCAGCAGGTAACAGCTGGATTAGGAGATACAATCAATCAAGCTGCCTCCCCAGCCGCAACACAAGTCATCATTTACTTTTTTACTATCACCATGGGTGCTTCACAGAATAAATAAATCAGTCTCCAAGACCTTCCACGAGCTTCCTCATCATGGCAGAGATTACTGATTGAGCTCAAAACATTCCTTCCTGCACTGCATGGGGCAGCAAAGACTGCGCTTGCTGAAGTGCAGCAAGAGGAGTCAAACACAGGCATCCTGCCACAGCAAATACCTTGCCAGCAAAGTGCTTCAGGTGGTGCCCTTCGGAGCCCCTTCACATGTCAAGATGACATGAAACCTAAGCAGCAAAGATAAAAAGGAAGGTCAAACTAAGCTGTCACCTCAGTGCATTTTAAATGGCAGCAGGTCCGCTCTTTGGGCCTTTGGGAATGTTGCACCAAAGCAAAGTAACTCACTGCCAAATATTCAACACGTGATCTCTTATCCTGTGTTGGAATGAGGTAACGTGACAGAAGACAGAAGTGCTTGAATCATTTGCGATTATCACCCTAGTCCTCAAGAACATATAATGAATTCCGTAGACTTAAACTTCAAAGATGTACCATTAAAACTGGATGGTTTTAAGACAAACGTTCAAAATGTGTGGTTCCATTTTACATTTCAGTGTTTAATCCAGAAAGACAGGTTTGTTTTCAAAGAAAACTCTTAGAGAATCACACTCACCATTCAGTGTGCACGTGCTTTCACAAATTTAATAATTTTATGGCAGCTAAAAAGCCAGATAAAAACAGAAGAGACATGTCTTGCTCTCTGCTTGTACAATACTCTTCATTTAGTGTACTGCACTAGAAAATGCTTGCTCTCAAACTTTCCTTGTAAGACTTAGGGTTCTGATACTGAAATAAAGTCCTCTGAAAATGAAGACCTTTATTGTCCAATTCATAGTATGTATTTTACATTTAGATATTAAATATTTTAGAACAGAGAAGAGCATATGTGACAAATTTTGACTAAAAAAGGTCCACATCTCCTGTATCATTTCATTATATTGTCACTGAAATTATTACTGTAGCATTTTAACACAGGTTTTTTCAATTCACTGCAACGTACTTATTCTATTTCCTACCTTGCAAAATACAGCTCCCTAAAGGCCCTGGTTAAATGGAAATATATCTTAGCTGAGCTACATTTTTTTCAGAAATCAGACAAAAGCTCTCTTGTTATCCATACATTAAACAAGAAAATGTGATTTAAAGAGCTCTACACAAATCTCTGTCTGAAAATGTATGGAAATGACAAAAAAAAAAAAAAGAAATAGGAACTGCTCAGGCGTCCGGTTGTAACTGTGCTTATTGAAACAGGACTCAAACAGACAAATCTTTGACTCAATAGGAATCTTTCCCCAGTCAGATCTGTGACAGTGTATGCCTAAATATTTATGATCTTAAAGAACTTGTTCAGAGATCCAAATGCACTCAGGCTTATTCTTAAAAAAGCAAACACAAAGTCCAAGCCCACAACTCATCCAGTCCCTTTGCTGTCACCCATAAAGGATTAGAATAGCATCATTTTCATATCCATGACATCTGCAGTCCAATTTTGAATCCATATTACTCATTCTGTTTAAAGTACTACTGTCATTGCCTGACATGTCAAAGCCAAGCAGCCCTTTCCAGCAAAGATAAACTGGGAAGCACAATGAATTTGTATTTCTAAGGGCAACTAGATTTGAAAACTTTGCTGTGAAATCTATTTTACAACTCAGTCATGCTGAGACAGCTCTTATCCGCCAAACTTTCAGACACATGTTCTGAAGGAAGATGATCAAGCCATCATACACAAGACAATGTAAAAGAAGTTGCACAGAAAAAAAGAGGTTATAATGTTTATTTTTACTAAACATATTTACAATAAAAATTCACTCAACATCTGTCACTGCTGGCTCCAAATGTGCTATATTACAATTTTACCAATTATACTACTGGGTAAAACTAAAATAACAAAATAATTCACTATGTGGCAAAAGAAGCTACACACTTGGAGAACTGCTGGGAAAAAGGAATCACAGGCTGGAATCTGTTAAGAAAAAGGAGGGTCTGCAGTAAAATTTGCCCTCTATTACTTGCTGACAGATTCTTCTGTTACTAGGTTGAACCTGCTCTGCTGAAAATCTTTTTTTAAAACAATTACACACATGAAAGTATCAAATTTGTTCGTGTTAATAAAGATCTCTTCCATCAAAACCTCTAGCAGTTCTTAAAGGTGACTATCCTCTCCAGCTCCAGCACCACCACAAACTACAAGCCTGTGTATACCGAAGCTCCACACCTTGCAAAGACTAAAATCTCTTTAATGAGCTGACAATTCAGATGGGTAAGGTTATGTCCTTCTGGCTCAAGTTGTAAGAAAATATCTCTGTGACTCTCTCATCCACAGATTGAACCTCAATTTAGTTATCTTTGTAATTACATGAACTGGTGATGCCCTAACAAGAACTCTTTTGGAATCCACTGATCAGTTCTGTATACTGATGCAACATGAACTCTTTTCCCGTAGCCATTCTCACTCACAAAGATAGTGCAGGGATATAGTAGGAAAGGCAACGTGGAAACAGCTATACTGTTCACACATCTCCTGGCATGCCTCTCATAATAGGTGCCATTTTTGTTTGCCTGGTAATGCAAGGTAAGATGCTGAATATAAAGTACATTTACATACTTCTCATCTGTATATACTTTGCTAATTCTTTATACTTGGCTCTGAAAGCGACTAGGTTGTAGAACCCTTTTCTGAACAGAACTGTAAAACCACTACTTTCTGGTTCTCCATTTCTCTTGTCACTACTTCACTATACAGAATGCTAGCTGACAATAACTTTTGTTAACTGCCAGCCTAGGAAATTCAACCTAGTCAGTGAAAGAAGCCAAGGGTTTTTTTTATTCTGCTTTAAAAGGGCTCTAGGCCAAAATGCTTTCTTTTATGTGTGTGACGTGTAAGAGATGACAATCTTTTGGTTTCCAAAGTATGCTACACCACCCGCTCTTTGTATGCTTAAGTATTTACCAAAGCCACAGCAAAGTAAAAATCTGAAAAATGGATCAGAGCTGGGGATGTCTATCAATATTCAGTGGCAGAAAACACATGGGCAAAGGAAGTTAAACCATGATTTGTAGTTAAACCATATTGAGTAAATGCTCGCCCAGCATTTGGAGAAAGGGTATGAGACACTGAAACTGGCAAAGAGATCTCACATTCAGTGCTCTGAACTGTCAGCAGGATATATAAACTTCGGACAGTTTGCAAGTTCTGTTAAGGACCAAAGCAGGAAAGCCAGAAAAAGTTCTCTTTCCTGATTTAACAGCATTTTACAAGACTAGGGAAATACGGACACAGAGGCAGAGTCTGTGCACCTGGCAGAAGTTGAGTAACTAGCACATTCAAACTGTCAGTCACACGATAAACCTGTTATTTTTGGATCTACAAACTGAAATAGAAAACAGCTGTCTTCCATAGCCACCTCACAGTCATAATTTAAAAGACTTACTGGCTTGCCTGACAAACAGAACAAAAGCTGTCAGTTTGTTGAAAAAGAAACTTTATTTCACAACCTCTCTTGCTGCATTTCTCAATTGATTAAAAATCAAAATTCAACCAAGCACTAAAAAATGTATTGTCAGCAAATCATCATCTGAAACATGACAATCGTGGAAGTAAAAAAAAGTCATCATAAAAAGGTTAACCCTAAAAGGCTACTCAAATTCTAGTTTCCCAGAACTAACCCTGCAATCTCTGCAAGGCTATTCTAAGCAGACAGAAACAGAAGACTGGAGATGCTGAAATGTCAGTGCTGTTCTGGGAAGGAAGAAAGTCAATGCTGCCCCATGTCACCTTTACCCTCCCAGCCAAAGGGTCAGTCCACAGCCTGCCCCTATGCTGATATGAACTCAACCAACCCAGGTTGCTCTAATTCATTCAGCACACTCTCATCCAACTGGGGTAATTCTCTATCTACAGTCTCTCATACTAAGGGATATCTCTGACACAGGTAAGATGCTAGCAGGTAAAACTGATGGTTTGTAAGGATACAAAGTGTTTTACCTGCTGTATAACTAGCCAAAATTACTTTGTTCAACAGGAACAAAATTAAAAATTACTTATGTTTTCAGACTGCGCTGTTACCTGAATTATTAGAAGTATTAGAGAGGAGGCTGAGGGGAGACCTTATCACCCTCCACAACTACCTGAAAGGATGTTGTAGAGAGGTGGGGGTCAATCTCTTCTCTTCTCCAAAGTAACAAGCGATAGGACAAGAGGAAATGGCCTCAAGTTGTGCCAGGGGAGGTTTAGATTGGATATTAGGAAAAATTTCTTCACAGAGTGCGTTATCAAACATTAGACCAGGCTGCCCAGGGAAGTGCTGGAATCGCCATCCCTAGAGGTATTTAAAAGACGGGTAGACGTGGTGCTTAGGGACATGGTTTAGTGGTGGTTTTGGCAGTGTTATGTTCATGGTTGGACTCGATGATCTTAAAGGTCTCTTCCAACCTAGGTGATTCTATGATCCTATACACCAGAAATTTCAAGATGTAGATGCTCTGACACAATTTTAAAACCAGATTTTTGTTTGAATTAGAATTTTGTTTCAATTAGAAACTCTACCCCCTTCTGTGACTCAGGGTGAACTAGTGACCCCAGAGCTACAAAATTTATTTCCAGTTTGTAAATTGATATCAACCAATTTTGGATGAAAAAGTGTAACACCATGAATCCAGAAAAGAATAAAAGCAAAAAACTAATCAAAAAAACCCCTCAATGTCCTGTTTGCCACTTCTTTCACTCCTGCCTTTGAGTCTTCCTCCTTTCTGCTTCCCTTCCTAACTGCCTCTTTATCTCCACTCTTGCCCATTCTGGTGAGTTTTCCCACTCATGTCATGCCAGACATCTCACATTGTTCACAAATTTCACCTAGGCTTCATATACAATCTCTCATTTCATATTGTCTTTCTATTTTGCACAACTTCTGTTATATTCAAATTTTTTTGGCTGTTTTTTATGATTGTCTAAGGACAGCAGGTCTTGGGACAAGGGACAACATTTGCTTTCTGTAAACCGCTGTGAAAATCTGTGGACTGTATTAATATCAGAGAATAAATATCAACACTACATGCTGACAAAGAAAATTGAATTATCTGAGCTGCATTTCCTTCCAGACTGGCTCTAGTTTTTCTATTTCTGGTTCCATTGCTTCTTTGTTTGGATACCTGCTTTTTTTATTTGGATGCTCTGTTCTATAGCCCTATCGCTCTGATTCCTTATGGTCACAGCTATTCTCCTATCACAGGAGGAACCCCTTGTCCCTAAGGGGGAACAGAAGTGTTTAATACAATTGCTCTCATGTTAAACACATGATAATCAGTGATGATGACCCAACAGTGTTCATTTCAGTGGTGACAGGATTTCAAGTGAATGAAATAAAAAGGTAAGTCTGAACTCAGTTAAGGAATGGCTCAATGCACTAACAGTAGTTAATTACAACCCAGATTTCCTCCTTGAACTGAAATTTGTCTGTGACTGAATTCCAGGCAGACAATCTGACACAACTGGAGAAGCAAGGAGAGTCCTGAAAAAAAACCTGATATGTTGAAGTGTAGAAGTGAGATAGAACAAATGTGAGAAAAGGGAGATCTGGCAGTGATCACAAGGAAGTTTTTGATGGGATAGGAGCAGATAAGTGCCTGAAATCCATAAAGGGAGTTATAAAACGTTACTGCCTGATAGCGAAAAGTATACCTTAAATTGAGTTTTTAATCAGCCAACACAGAAAGAGCTTAAGTTACACAAACATCAGTTACTTCTCTGCAGCCACAGAATTTACAAACAGCTGATAAAATTTTTAATGGCTCTAACAGGATCATAGATGCTTAACCAGTCACAGCTATGAACAAACCTGCTCTATACCTAAGAGTTGTACTGATCCAACTGAAAATCGTGGGTGTCAACGCTCTCAAATGAGCTTGACAGTGCCTTTACAGTACTATGGTTTATGACCAAGTAAAGTGAGTACTTCTGTCAGGGGTCACAAAAATAGGTTGTGCAGAGATAGTTTCTACACCAACTTATTTACATTTTTTTTTTTTCGATAAACTTGCAGAAAGAAAATTTGGAATAGATTTTGCCTGCTTAACTACTGTAGTCATGGAAACCATGCAGCTTCTTTAAGGAGAAAAGAAAAAAGGACAGAGTCAGAAATATAGGCAGTCTGAGTATTTTAGAGACAGACACCCTGATCTCTTTGCTAGGAGAGCATACTGTGGCATGTTTTAATACATGTAATTTGTGATTACCAGAACCTAAATTACATTTTAGATTTCTGTGTACTAGCAAAGGGAAACGAAACACGAGAAAACAAACATGAAATACGTGGTGACTTCCTGCCTACCACAAATCTCTGCAGTTAGGCAGAAAAAGGACATTACAATAATTACATGTCAGACCTCTAAAAAAAAAAAAACCAACAATAATTCTTGCTCAAACATTACATCACATGTACACCTGTCACATAAAAATGGGTCTTCATCCTGCCTCAGGTGCCTTCATGCACTGCTACTGGATATATACCTTTTTCTTTTGCTTCTTTCCCACTTATATAACATATTAGTAGTTTGACATATGGCAGCTGTTCCCTATGATCTAACGGCAGTTTCCTCCACATCCAAGCTAAGTTTTTTGTTGAGTCATTAGCAAGAGCATTGCATGACATTGCCTCCTCCTCTTGCCCCATATCCAAGCAAACTGTCTCCAAACACATTACTATGCAAATTCTAATAACACCACCTTGAGAAACACAAATCTGACCAACTTAGATAAGCACCTTCACTCAATATTCTGGAGCTCAAATCCACAGAGATACTCAGTCTTTGCTGTTCCCACTGAGAGTCTCTCAGCACCTTAAAATTCATGTGCTGGTGATCCAGATTCCAAATACAATTGGGAAACTTGCTATCTTTCTGAAGAATCAAGGCATAGATATATCAGAACAACAAACCAGAATGTGCTATTCTAGATGTACATTAGATATAGTGATCAATGGCTAACCAAATACATGCAATAAAATTTTTGGCATTTCAGAGCAAAGACACGCTAGAAAATCCAAATAATACTACAATGTGAATGCAAATTGGTAGTTGGAGAAAAATCCTGCAATGCACAAATGAAAGAGTGAGGCTTGAAGCTTGCGGTGAGTTTACTCACGATATTTCAACATTTAAGAACTTCACAAAGTGGAAAAAAAAAATCTGGCAATAGTTTAAACCACTTGTTTTCAGAAGAAAAAAAAATAAATCTCATCAGGTGTTGCCATTATATGAGATGATATTAGCATTGGGAAACATCAGATAATTTGTTTAAATTGACATGCTTATTTCACTAAGAGTACAGTAATACTTCACAGTACAAACTGACAGCTATTTTCTACATGACTCTCACACAAAACATTTGTAAAACTCTCTAAAGGTTGTCTTCAAAAACCTTCTCAGGAGTAGAGTGTCAAAGCACATCAGCAAGGCACACAACAGCATGAGAAAGAGAACGCAAGCTGAACCAATAGATACAATTTGGAGAATCTTTAACAGAACAGGATAAATCTGCAGTGCCAGCCAACAGAATGTTAAGTACAAAAAGTCTGCGAGATGTGACTGTGTAACTGATGTGCAAGTAACTGAACTCACAACATACACTGATGATGCTGATGACATATACTGATTCATAGGAGAGACTGGGACTGACAAAATTAACACTGCCACTACCTTCAGAGCCACTGAAATTCTAGGCATATCTGGGTATATGGTTCACTTCATTTTGCCTCTGAATGACATGTATTCTTTGTTCTCCTCTTCTGAGGAAAGTTAGCGATCTATCCCATGGTGAGAATACCTCTGAACTTCAATTGAACTATGCCAGTTTCTACAAGCAGAAATAATGACTTCTATCAATTAATACAATATTTCAATTCAGTGGCACAAAGAAAACAAAACAGCATTACTGGGATAGCAGGGTCACGATGGAGAAATACACTGGTGTCTCAAGAACTTTAATACACAATGCCCAGCTAAACAATACAAATAAGGTTGTGCATTAACTGTAAGACACTGAGATGTCCACTGTTCTCTGTCTCTTTTCTACTGCACCATAGCAAAAGCATAGACTATTCTTCTTCTTTGGTCAGTGTGGGCTCAGAATTGATTACGCTCAGAAGCGTCAGCTCCTCTTTTCTATGGTTTTTACAATTATTTCCATTGCAATATCGCTTTAGAACATTATACTCAGATGAGGAGTCAATTGTGCTAAACAAAACCAGAACTGAAGGATAACCATCATATAAAAGAGCTCAAGTGTTTTTGCAAACTCAAAGATCTGACCTTCTTCATCATTTATGGGTACATTCTACAGAGATGGTAGTCATATTAAATTAAAATCTATTTTTAAGTTGTTCTATTGATTGACTATGTTCATATCTTCACAGACCTCCACAAGAGCTCTATGGGATGGAAGAGGTTCCCCTATAATAATTGTCTTAGTATATACAATACATGAATATCTCCTTCATATTCAGGCTCAAAGATATAATCAAATCACTAATTCCAAGAAAGAAAAAACAAACACAAAAATTTGCCCAATTTATTCAAGAATACATTTATAGTCTCCTCTATATATGCAGATGAGGTATCTTTCTAAATTTATAATGCGTTCACTGAAAAGCTACCAGGACTCTTCAAAATTATCCTCAAACTATCATTCTGACTCCCATACTCCCCTCCCCCCCAAACATTATTCCAAGAGACAAAAACTTCTTGCATAAACTAGATAGCATAAAGCACTTCCCAGCTAACACTCTCCCAGTCCAGCTGGACACATCATTAGACCACATCCCAACATCATACAGCATGAAAACCTGTCTTCACTCTTCAGAAAAGAGCAAGATAAACATTCAGGATTTCAGCTGAAAGACATCATCAGACTCATCTATTTGATACTCACCCAGACAGCCTTGTCTTCAAAGCTAACACTTTCTCCTGATAAGATACACAGTTATAGGCACCAATGTGGTCACAAACGAGGCCAAATGTCTTCATAAGCTGCTTCTAAGATTTTAATGACTTGTATCCTCAAGCCTGTAAGTGATGTCTTCACTGCCTGCCATGGAAAACTGGACTTCACTCTTGCTTCTATCATAAATTCAAAAACTATCACAGCCCCTTCAAATTGCTTTTGAAATATTTCTAGAAGTCACAGGCAGTCTCACAAATATCACAGGCAATATAAAAAACACAGCAAAACACAGCAGAAAACCTACAGATCAACTGCCTTGCTCCCAAGCAAAAAGCATTTGTTTAAAACACAAGAAAACACCCACTTCAACCACAGCATATTTCTGTTGATTCTACAGAACATGAGAATTCCTCTCTCTCCACCGTCACCTGGAATATATATATATAGTGGCATCTATCTAATTAAACTCATTTTACCTTTGACATTTCTGTTTCTATCACAGACTTGGAGATCAACTCCTATGGTTAAAAGTCTGCGTAGTTTTTACAACTACAGCTTGGTCTCATAAACTACAAGCTCTGTTTCAGCTATGTCCCATTGTCATCATGCCTATAACAACATGAAAATTTTATGCACACACACCCTATATAGTCTTTCTCACAGATGTCAGTGTGATGTACAGTGAGCAAACAGTCTACACTTGCATTAAGAGTAGTTTTTGCAGAGTGAAGAGGAAACTCCCTGCTCAAGAGACTCCAAGCAGCTTGCTTTCTTCCTGCTGGCAAAAGTAATTTTGTGAACATAGTTAACACAAATCCCATTGAAAGCTCCCACAATTAATTTCCAAAGATACTGAATGCGCTACCTCTACAGCCAACACCATTTTCTCACTGAGTTTATAATTATTCCACATGGGCACAATGACAATTATAACTAACACTCATACCATATGTCTTTCTCCTTTTCACATAATTTAATAAATTATCATCCCCTGAAGACCTTAGTATCTTTACTTTTAAGCTTCCATAGCAAGAAAATTATTTTGACCTTGATGTAATTTTTAGAATAATCAAGTGAAATGAAGTCCCAACTTCTTTTATAACCACATTCCCTGCTTCTGTTCCATGACATGAATTATTTTCCACTGAAATTCTCCTGCTTATGTTGACATCTACTTATAGAACTGTATGAGAAAGATTTCAGTACTCTGTGGCTTTGCCTAGGAACCCTGCAACACCAGCTTCCAGAGCAGCCTGAAAAACATCATGTCTCTCCTCCAACTCCCTCTGCCTCTACAATTAGCTCCTGGGCTGCAGACAGCTTGCCTGTCCAAGTATATCTAGCAAGGTGCTATGGCAGCCAGCATGCTGGGCATGTGGGGTCCCACATCCCAGACAGAAGCTGTTGCTAGCAAGTGGAGTTTCGTGCTGAAGTTAGTGCTCAGGCTGTCCTCGGTATGGAATATCTTGCACCTGACCAGTTCTGAGAGATTTGATGTCAAATTATTGAAAAATCTATTATTAAATAGGCTTATTTTTCTCAAGATGTGGGAATTACAGTTGTGTGGCAAAGTACTAGACAAAGCAGAAAAGCCAGCAGCAGCTCAGCTCTTCCAGCCTTGGGAAGACAGCATGGACTCCACTTGCCAAGCTACAAAAATTTAGACTAGTCAAGAAGCAGGCCACCGGCTGTAACTGCTGTCAGCAGCTCAGTCCTGAAAGGGTAGTCAGCATTTACCAGTAATACTCTACCTTTATCACTCCATAAAACCAGATGTCACTATGCACTAAAGGTTCCTCCAGTAGCTGGGTAGCCCGTCACTCCAGACGGACAACAGGTAGTGTCCTTTTACCTACAATTATCCAGAAGGAAAAAAATCCAGAAATAGTGCATGTTATGAGGAGTCTGAGGCTAAAACCCTCTGAGCTATCCTAGGTGTGTCTGCCCTTGGTAGTGGGAACAACCAGAAATCACCCATTCAGCTCCTACGCTTCTGCTAATTCTGGCCATAAGACACAGCATTGCATCGCAGATCTGCTACGCTTCTCGAACAACATGTCATTAAGTATAAACAGAGTCACTGGATCTAAAAGAAACTATGACCTAGGTTTTTCCCACTGTTTCAGTACTCTGTGGCTTTGCCTAGGAACCCTGCAACACCAGCTTCCAGAGCAGCCCAAAAAACATCACCAGTGCCACCCGCAGCAGTTCTAAACGTGCTGTAAACACGCTAACGGTCACTCGCCGTGGAGACCAGCTCCAGTGAGGTAAGTCCGCACTGAGGAAGGGGAACGAGGCGAAAAGGGCCATCAAGGAGCTCTTCTTTGGAGCTCTCAAAGCCCAGGGAAGCGCCTAGCTCGTGCCGGCACCGGCAGCTTGTGGGAAGGCTGCTGAGGCGGCAGGCGTGGAGCCAGCACTGCCTGCCGCAGTTCTACACGTGCCCTTCCGGAGCGCGGGGACGCGTCGCTGTGCACTGAGGAACCCAGTCGGCATTCAGCGAGCTAAGTTCAACTCGTGGTAACTGGTCCCTCTCCTGGCTCGAGAGGCAAACTCGACTCAAGTAGTGGTCATTGCCCTCCCAGAAGAGGGCCTAGTCACAGTTACCCCTCGTCTGAAATCCCTTGCGAGAAGGAATGTGGCGACCCAAATGGAGCTTCTAGAAAAACATGTAG
>VYXH01004929.1:342-29432 GCA_013397275.1 Burhinus bistriatus
TCAAGCAGGTCGACACTCCCACCCAACTTGGTGTTGTCTGCAAACTTACTGAGGGTGCACTCAATCCCCTCGTGCAGGTTGTTGATAAGGACATTTAACAGAACCAGCCCCATTACCGAGCCCTGGGTAACACCACTTGTGCCCAGTCACCAACTGGATTTAACTCCATTCACCGCCACTCTTTGGGCCTGGCCTTCCAGCCAGTTTTTGACCTGGTGAAGTGCACACCCATCCAAGCTGTGAGGAGCCAGCTTCTCTAGAAGAATGCTGTGGGAAACAGTGTCAAAGGCTTTACTAAAGTCCAGGTAGACAACATCCACAGCCTTTCCCTCATCTACCAGGCGGGTCCCCTTGTCATAGAAGGAGATCAGGTTAGTCAAGCAGCACCTGCCTTTCACGAATCCATGCTGACTGGGCCTGATCACCTGACTGTCCTGTATGTGCTGCATAATAGCACTCAGGACAATCTGCTCTGTAACCTTCCCTGGCACCGAGGTCAGACTGACAGGCCTGTAGTTTCCCAGATCCTCTTCCGGCCCTTCTTGTGGATGGGCGTGACATTTGCTAACCTCCAGGCAACTGGGACCTCCCTGGTTAGCCAAGACAGCTGATAAATGATGGAAAGCAGCTTGGTGAGCACTTCCACCAGCTCCCTCAGTACCCTTGGATGGATCCCATCCAGCCCCATAGACTTGTGTGTGTCTAAGCGGTGTAGCAGGTCGCTAACCATTTCCCCTTGGATTATGGGGGCTTCATTCTGCTTCCCATCCCTGTCTAGCTCAGGGAGCTGGGCACTCGAGGAACAACTGGTCTTACTATTAAAGACTGAGGCAAAGAAGGCATTAAACATCTCAGCCTATTCACTACCTATAGGAGGCTGAATTAGGAATTGGCTCCCTTTAATGATTTTTTTTTTCCTCACTACTTCAATTAAGAGCAAAAGTGAAGCAGAATTGATATATTCCTGCTATGAAATACACTGTAGTCTACATGCAGTTGATACTACTGTTAGTTGTAACAGTGCAGAAGGAATCGCTTTCAAAGAAATAAGATGTTCTTGTTTGTGGTGAGCAGTATGTGATTCCTCTCATGCTTCTCTGAAGTGATTAGCTGCAACATACTATAAAAACAGGTCTCCATTACAGCTCTTATTTGACAGTAACCACAACGTGAATTTTTCTTGAAAAGTATTTTTAGTTGAGTGACTGCATAAAAATCTATCAGTATTCATTGCAACATACACATCACACAGAGAAAGGGTGACTATTACTGTCACGCACGCACACTTGGTGTGGACACACAGCTGTGGCGTGGACTGCTCTGTCAATGCCAAACCCACAGAAGCAGTTTTGGTTCTTACACTGCCCTTCACCCAGCGGGAGGGACCCAAGTCAGCAACTGCTCCAGCGATGCCATGAATGTCATAACCCACAGCACTGAATTCCTCACCAGAAATCCTCCCCTATATCTTGGGCTCAGTCCCCATCTCTCCCCTGTTAGCACTGGGTACCAGCTTCCTGGAGCGTCCTGTCTGGACTGGATGTTTTCAGCTGGGACATCCTGTGCAATGTTTCCAGCTCGAGGCGCAGCCGTTTCTTGTGCTTGGCTCCAGAATGATCTCAGAAATTGATCATTGCCTCTGCCATTCGTATGAAATGCACATTTATGTCAGTCAAGGACATACAAATAGGAGGTGAAGAGATTCTCACTATTCAGGGCTTTATTTCTTAAATAAATACTTAATTATTCTTGTGGTGACTGAAGTCA
Source organism: Burhinus bistriatus (assembly GCA_013397275.1). Taxonomy (NCBI): domain Eukaryota; kingdom Metazoa; phylum Chordata; class Aves; order Charadriiformes; family Burhinidae; genus Burhinus; species Burhinus bistriatus. The sequence continues at coordinate 2,110 of VYXH01004929.1, forward strand.
GACAAATGGGAAAATGCTTATAAGGAGCAGCGTCTTGTAATTTTTTTCAAAATTGTTACCACAGCCCACCTGATCCTCTTCCCTGTCATTTTCCAGCATTCCCCTATTTCTCCATGACTCCTCAAAGCCCGTGGGCTGAAAGCCCGGCCTATCACTGAAACTAGCCAGCATGTCTACAGCTGTTTCATCCATTGTCTTCTGTGGTGTGTTTCTAATACATCTGACTGTTTTTTTCAAAGAAACATATCCTACCTTCAATTCACAGTCTTCATTTACTGCCAAGTTTCCAGGCTTTAGGTCCTGTAATCAGATTTGAAATGGATGTTATTTATTTATTTTACAGCAAGCACAATAAAGCACACTTTCTTTCTTTCTTTCATTTAGGTTTAATGGTTTTCATGCAACTACTTAGAACAGCAACAGGTGAAATGATGTTATAGATCTAAATTAGAAAATTGAATTTAACAAATAACAGAAACAGAGACACAAACTTGAATATGTTTGGCTTTTTTCCAGTATGTTTTCCCCCCAGACAAATCAACTTTTTTCTGCTAGAAGTCAGGAAAATACTTGTCAGTGAAGGAACTCACTCATCTTACTGTGACTGGGGTTTGGACATAAATTTGTTGCATTTAATATTAACACCACAAAGTTAAGGATTCACTATGCTGAGATGGAGTAAAGTAAATTTCCTTCACTATTTCTGGACTGTACACATTGCATATCTTAATATACTTTAAAAAGGTTTCATACCCTGATAGACCTGGAAGGAGTACTGAAGGAATCAAACAAGATTTTACATAAAAGCCTATGCTCTCTTCTGTGGGAAAATCAATTTCCTAATGAAGTTAATTGAATGAAAACTGCAACATGAAAAAAAATATTCCCTTAAGCCTCTTCAGCTATTGTAGAGACTTCTAATGATCTTTAAAAGTTATACTTCTAAGTTTAGCAGCAAAGGGAAGACTACTGGCAAAGACTATAAGATTCTGCAGCTAGTAAGATTCTGACTCTTAGACATTCACAGTTAGAAAGAAATAAATCAGAAATAAGATTTCCTTCAGCTTTTGCAAACCTTCGTTTACCACTTTAGCAGAAAACATTTAGAAGAATCTTCTCTCTGAACTTTTTAAACAGGCATCCAGCTGTTTTATACAAATATGTTTTAAGATCAGAAGGGCCTTAGAGAGAAACAAATTGGTGCAAAGAACTGTAATGAAACCACGAAGCTCAAGAGCCACTAAGAGGGAGCTTAGAAAAAGTCTAAGCCACTGTACATTGAGACCATAATCACAGCAGTTGTAGAAATAAAAATATCAATGTATTACATTATTTTGGCAGTTTCCATAGTTTCCACGTCCAGCTTAAAGCTACTACACAATGTGCACTTTCTGTGGTACTCCTGATATTTTATTACAAATGGCCAGTTTCTACTGTTCTGATGCAGTTTTTGGGGAAGTTGTGCTGCTTGGTTCCACAACGGCATCATTCAGAACTCCTTCTTCACAGCGCAAAAGGGATTTTAAGAGAACTTTAGACATGGCAGGGATTCAAAAAGATTCAGATGCTTAATTTCTCTCAGAAAAAAAATCAAAGTTTTCAAGGATCTAAAATTTTGGACTATTTTTTTCAGTTTCTGTGTTTTCATCCCCACCTCCTGCCCCAACTTTGAACATTAACATGATGTTTTAACAACATTTAAACATTGTTTTTAAAAGTTTAATCTTAATTTTAAAAAAGAGGCCAGAAAAACCTCTTAACCATCTCAGTTTAGACACTATTTGCTCTTGTCGGGACTTACAACTTAACTTCACAAAGTAATTTAAGAAATCCAAATCTAAGCTGTATTCAGTGCAACTTGAGTGCCCAAATTACACTGATGTAGCCATACCACCTTTTGTTCCTATTGAAGAAGAAACCAAGGCACCATCAAACACTATAAATAGAGACACTATAAACAGAAGTTCAGGCGTATTTATAAACATGCTTATATACAAACACCACTCACATTATCAGAATATAAACATCTTTTATATTGTTTCCACTTACCCTGTGAATTATGCCTGATGAGTGGATATACTGTAAAAAGAGAAAATATTTTTTAATTAATGAGGTCCTGACTTTAAGAAGTTTCCTGGGGCAGGGGAGAAAGTACTTTTTCATGGTGCTAAAGTAATCTGAAATTAGAAAATGTTTATTTATTGCACAGATCTTTTTAGCTATATTTTTAACATTGAGATAATTGAACTAGCATTTTGCCCTTCCCCTCCCACAATAACAAGAAAGCCGTAAATCAGTTTGAGTACTGCAACAGATCATATAGTTTTATCTAATTCTTCCCACACATAAAATCCTGTTTACAGTTAATTTTTGGCATTGCTAGACATATATGTATCAAAATAAATCCTGCTATTTTATATATCAGAAATGCACTCTTGCAATAGATGTCTCTGGCGTGCCATCATAGTTTAGATTCATATGCTCCAGCAGTGCTGAGTTTTAAGAGATCTTTTAAGACCAGGATGAAGGCCAGTCAAGGTCTTAGCTGATAAGTCTCTCTACATGCTTCAATACTTCCTCGGTGAAACACGGAGAGGTCATGTTACAAGACATTCTCCTTTACCTGAAATTTACCTTTCATCACCCTTACAATGACCTATTTAAGGACTCGTGAAAGTCAAACCAACAAACTGGACACCTAGGACTAGTTCTTTTGGGAAGACACCTGACCAAATACAGATGTTTGCACCTGTGACTATCACCAAATGCTTCCTGCTGAGGTACACAGGTCCTCTCAGGAGCTGAATGATGCCCTAGAAGAGACTATTTTCATCACAGACAATAAAGGGAGCCTCTAGTAACTAGTTCAGACATAGGCATCTCTTTTGCAAGGATCGAAATGCAGAAAGTTGTCCTGAACTGAGGACATGCTTTGCAAGAGCAGCCTGGGACATGCTAGTAGTGTTCACATCTGAAAACCACACCGACCACACTACTGATGGCAGCTTATACTACTGACACTAAGCAACACCATGCTTTTAAAAAGTCCCCAGGAAAGATGGACGAGATGTGATACCCACAAGCTTCATCTGGAGAGTTTTCATTTTATTCCACCCTGAAGAACAGGACAATTAACTGGGAAAAGAGTTACTAGGAACCTGCTGTCAGAGCCAGGGAAGACCAACCAGGGACAGTCAGGGTGGTCTCACGGAGATGCACAGAAGCAGTGAACTTTGCAGGGTAACTGCCAACCAGCCATAGCCCCAGCAACCATTATCTTCTTCCCTAGCAGCCATGAAGATGAGCAATTAACCTTGTAAATGCAACAGCCCCTCTGCAAGGAATCCTCATAGTCCACCTGAGGAGAGGACCAGGGAAAAGAAAGCAGAGCCATAGATCAAAGCCAACTTCTTCAGGTAGGTCCAATGTGTATTTCAGACAGGTTTCTCAACTTAAACAAAACCCATACAACCTAAGCAGCATAAGGTCTGGATTTAAGGCACAGAGTTTTTAAAGCAGTGACTGAACAAAAATACAATCTCTGGCATTTACTTTTTCCTCTCCTACACCTGACACAGCGCTCCAGCTGTGGTCTCATTTGTTCTGAATAAAAAAAAAATAAAAAAAATCACTTCCCTTAAGCCCATGGCTACAATTTCACCAATCCAGCCTAGACTGTGGCAGGGCTCTGCTGCTGCACAGGGGCACTGCTGACCACTGTGCCTGAGCCCACGCAGGACCTGGCATTTGTGGTAGACCAGTTCCTGCTGCATGTTACTTGCAGATTAGGCAAGGTTTAACATCACCCATAGGAAATGCCAAAGTGCTTCACAGGATTTCCTGGGGCAGACACGAGGGGCTGGGGGCGCAGGGCTGTTGCCCAGAATGTAGGCTGTAAAACCAATAGAGCAAACGAACTACGAAACATTGTTTCTGTCATGGATGGGCATGAACTGGATCGGGATGGGAGAAACCAGATGCAAAAAGAGGAAGTTTGTCATTTGTATATGGAGACCAGGGAGGATATATACTCTTTTTTTTTTTTTNGACGGGGGAGTTTTTTTTTTTTTTTTTTTTTTTTTTTTTTTTTAAGAAATGTATCTATAAATAGCTGACTCCCGACAAATGAGGAAAAAGCTGATGACTTCTGCCAATAGCCATCTTGATCAAGGATATCACAATGACTACTTGCATTCTAAATAATTTCAATGTCTTCTTACGAAAGCCTCCTGATTTTCCAGAGCAGGTGCTTAAAATATCCTATAGGCTATTTTTGCTGGCGTGACTGCAGACAGCAAGGAAATAACTGGCAGACCCAGGAATTTCTGCACCTAAGATATGTGGCATGTAGAAACAGGAATTAAAAGGACTGCACCTTTCATAGCTGTAGTTAATCTCACCTGTTTAGGGGGGGAAGAGCATGGTTTTGATGGTGTTCTCACCCTACTGAAGATTTTATGAGTGTTCACAGACTTTGAAGAGAACTCCTAGATTTTCTTAACACTCCTCTTAATACAACACTACTGAGATTACATAAAATGGCACTTATTCCTGGTGCTAATGTACACATCGGCTTTTCTGTAAGATGAAATACTGGTACTGTGCTGCAGTGTTTCTTTAACAATAGTAGTATTTTTTTAACTGCATTTTATTATCTCCTGGCAGGTCGCAGCACTGGAAATACGCCAGTCTTCACTCAGAAAATTTTCCATTTCAGTTCAACAACCTTCTGAAATGGCATCTTATTCTTACTGACTCTCCTCACTAAATTATCCATTTATTGACAGATTTTTCACTCTTAACGTGGCAAAAACATCCAGACCAGAGCGGACATATCCTTCACAATGTTATTACCACTTCACCTGAACAATATTTGATTCAAGAACCCCGTTAATGTGAACAAAGTGCCTTGGAGCACAGGAGCTCTGTGCATTATCCTAAAGACAATTTTTGGTAGTATGCATAAATCCTTGAATGCAAGCTCCAGATTGTGCTAGGAAGCTATCCAACAGTTGTCCAAATCCTAAGCATTCTTGTCTGTATATGCAATCTCTACACAAAATAAAAAGCTAATCAAAAGGGAATAAGAAAAGACTCAGGAGAAAGTATTCTAGGCAGCAAACTAAATGAAAATGAGGAGTGACTTGGCAGGGAAGGAAACTGAAGAGGAAACGGGTGAGGGGGGAAGGGAAAGCAGAGAAGCAGAAAGAACAACATAAACTTGAACAAAAGACAGTAAATAGAGATGACAAAAGGAGATAACTAGAGCAGGTAAATATCACCATGAGTATGGCAAAAGAAGCTTGAACAGGTGTTTGTATGGCCCAAGAGCTATCCGTCCATTCTCAAATACTGAACAAATAAAGAAACACGCCTGCCACCCAGCTCCCCAGGCCTCTGGGAACACAAACCCAACCGGCACTCCTGCAGAAGAGGGACCCAAGACTGAAAGCGCTGGAAGCTCCAGTCCCTTTCCACCTACGCAGACATTTATGTTCAGTTTGCCTTCTGTACTCTTTGACAATACACAGCTTTTCTGTCAAACAAAAAAAAAACTATGAAAGCCCTTCCAAGTTGCAAGCTTATACTTAAATAAAATTTAATGCCAGAGTAAGGCCTGACTAGGAACAGACAAAGGAGGGGCACATCATTGTTTTTAAGCGGTGTCAAATCGCATTGTTTTTTCCTACCACAGATGAAGTTAAATTCTGATAAATTACAAGGCTCACCAAAGAAAGGAAATTAATATTTCATTCTCTATAGAAAAAAAGACAGTAAAATAGCAAGAACAGAAACTAACTGACAAACAAGGGCTGTGTAGACTTACAGAGTAAACATCTGACAGCTTGATACAAATCTTCCTGAACTCAGTATGAACTTTCTACTGACCTCAATTTATATATATATTTTTAAAGCAAATATGTTGAGTACTTCGGCATACAACCAATCCAGAACCAGTCTACAGGTAGAATGTAGAAACGAAGCCTGCAAGGAACGGACTTGGGGCCTTAGCAAAAATCTCTCTTATGCCTTCACAATACATCACTCATGCAGAGTTTCTTCTACATGCATGTAACTGTCACATGTAAACAGGTTGTTATAATAGAAGTGACAAAAATGATGAACAGCCTTACTGCCTTGGACCAGACATTTTTAATACAGATACCATGAAGTGCTTATGTACTTTACACAAAGGACAAATGCATATTACAGGTAACATCTTTAACACCAAAGTAGAGTCCATCGAAGTTAAAAGGTGCACACAAATAACATGCATCATAAAAATGAGAGGCTAAGCTTGGGAAGTTGAAGGAGTTTTACAACAAAGATCTACAGAGTGACATGTTCCTCCTTCACAGGTGTTGCAATTATTTTCCCATATAATGCCTCAACTGAGTGCTAGCTAAGCGTATGCTTTGTTCCCCCCACCCTGCCAAAAAAGCAATCTAAGTAAACACAGATGGACTGTCTTTAATCCAGATACAGTAGACCTTAAAAAGCACAAGATTTTCATGCAAAACTTGGCAGACCCTTTCTTAAACAGCTAACTTACTGATATCTGTAAAAGATGAAACAAATTGCTGACCCATTTTCTCTTTTCTCTGCACGCTAGCAGTACTGCTTTCAGCTTAACCCACTTCCTAGCACAGACAGTGCTGCAAGAATGTCCCTCAAGCATGGGACCACTCCTATTTCTTAAAGATATTTCCAACTAGGTATACTATTGCGGCTAGATGAATTGGTTAAAGAATCATACAAAATTTAATGGAATGGGTACAGTAAAGACTGTTCTCAAATGTTTGTTTGTGCAATAGGAAATGACAAAACATCAGAGGCTGGTAGCTGAATAATGTCTTATTTCCTGCTGGTAATTTTGAGGTAAGTAGAGTTGTGCTCTTCAAAAGTGTGGGGGGAGAGACAAAATATTCAGATGAACCACTTGTTATAGAAGATCTAACACAGTTACAGAGACCAGAGAAACCAATTTACTAAGACTATCTCAGCATCCCTGCTGGTTGCCTTGTAACTGGAATGAGAACTGCCCTCGTTTTTATAAAATCCTGGGAACAGCAGCTTACGTCAGGAACTGCTCTTTTCCTCTGTGGTGGATTGACCTTGGCTGGCCACCAGGTGCCCACCGAGCTGCTCTTTCATTCCCTCTCCTCCGCAGGACAGGGAGAAAATACAATGGAAAAGTTCGTGGGTGGAGACAAGGACAGGGAAATCACTTACCAATTACTATCATGGGCAAAGCAGACTCGACTTGGAGCCAAAGATTAATTCAGTTTATTGTCAATTAATAACAGAATAGGAAAGTTCGAAACAAAAACCGAAACTAAAATCACCTTCCCCCCACCCCTCCCTTCCTCCCAGGCTCAACTTCACTCCTGACTCTTCTACCTCCTACCCCCGGGTGGCACAGAGGGATGGGAATGGGGACTGTGGTCAGTTCATTACACATTGTCTCTGCTGTTCTTTCCTCCTCATGCTCTTCCCCTGCTCCAGTGTGGGGTCCCTCCCACAGGCTACAGTCCTTCACAAAGTGCTCCAGCATGGGTCCTTTCTACAGGATGCCACCCTTCAGGAGCAGGCTGCTACAGTGTGGGTCCCCCGTGGGCCACAGGTCTTGTCACAAAACCTGCCAGGAGCCTGCTCCAGCACAGGCCCTCCATGGGCTGCAGCTTCCTTCAGGGCACATTCACATGCTCCAGCACAGGGTTCTCCATCGGCTGCAGTGTGGATACCTGCCTTGATGTGGTCCTCCATGGGTTGCAGGGGAGCAACCTGTGCCACCATGGTCTTCTCCATGGGCTGCAGGCGAATCTCTGCTCCAGCATCTGGAGCACCTCCTCCTCCCTCACTGACCTTAGTGTCTGAAGGGTTGTTTCTTTCACATTTTCTCACTCCTCTCTCACAGTTGCCACACAGTATTTTTTACCCCTCCTTAAATCTGGCACATCGCTGATAGGCCCAGGTTTAGCCAGCAGCGGGCCTGTCTCGGAGCCAGCTGGAACTGGCTGTGTCCAACGTGGGGGCAGCTCCTGGTGTCTTCTCACAGAAGCCACCCCTGCAGCCCCCCACTACCAAACCTTGCCACACAAACCCAATACATCCTCTTTAATTCCTGCTCTGTTTTCTTCAGATGTATGTCAACCATGCACAGTTGCTCCACTTCCCTTCCACATTTACTGATCCAATATACGTCAGTGTCAACCTTTGGGGCCCACAAATTCCACTCTGTTGGCCTCTGTGAGAGGCCACTAGGACCAAAATATGTTTCTAAGCCATTTCACTGGAATTAAATTCATTATTCATCCTTTCCACTACACTCAAGCTAATTTTTTACAGTTCACATCTTCCTCGCCTGTAAAATTAGCCCAAATGATGGTTTTCATCTCTGGTGAATAGCATGCCCCTGCTGGGAACGTGTTTCCCAGACAGTTACCTGCAACTAAACAGACCATTCCACTTATATGGTCCTTGAGAAAACACTTATTAGGACATGGCTTTGTAATTGGGGAACTAACTACAAAATTGAAATCATAACTCCACATTCAAAGCCCAGATCAGAGGTGAATTCCCTCTAGTTTAAATAAAGCAAATTTCCCCAAACCTGGCTTTAGTTTCTTCATTTGTAAAATGGGAATTACAGCATTTAAATGCACAAGTGTAGAATAAAAAAGATAATTACTTAGAATATGTAAAATACTGTGTGAGTGAAAATCTACTAAATGAAGAACACAAAATCTGAGGTAGGGTCAAAGAGTAATAATAACGCAGAACTCAACAACAAAGAACATTTACTAAGTTTTGTGCTGGGAGTAAAACTATTTGCTTGCCGTTCTGTATCTGTTAAGCACTGAGAGACAAAGGAATCTTGGGTACGCTGTTCCTGATGTTCTTGTCCAGAACAGCATGCTGTCCTGTGATATTATTTATTTTTAAGAGTGCTTGGCAATGCAAATATAGATCTGGAAGGATCAGCATCCTGATGGATGTGCCAGAGCTTCCTGTATCAAAACCAGTTCTGTATTTCCACTGCACAAGCACATCCCTGTGCAACACACCTTCCAGCACACTGACTCCACTTATCACCGTATGAACACAGAGGAAAAGTCTGCCCATACGTTGTATGTTGCAGGCACAGGACTGTAAAACCAAAACGGCGCAGTGCAAGCAGCAGCCAAGGAACAACATTCAATTCCAGACAGTACTGTTCCATGGCCTCATTACAATGTGCATCTCCAGAGCAGCAAAGGGAATTAAATGGCCATCACTGCAGGAGAGCCTGGCTGAAGCCTGCAGAGCTAGGTCAAGGTTTTTGTTCTCTTGGAATTGTGTCACCAAAAGAAAAAAGTAATAAAGAAGTAATAGCCTTTTTACAATCAGCAGTTGTGTACATCCAAAAAGCAAACACTGTAATTTAAGAACTGCAGTACCAATCTGGACTGAGAAGCATTTTCATACCACATTAATATAGGTTATAGATGGACAAGGAGCTTAAAGAGTATCTTCTTCTTGTGTTGTAAGATACAAACTTTAATAATCACAGTCCACTTTTTTAAAAGCTAGTGGAAACAAACAGTAGCAACAATAAGCAGTACTTAGCAGAAAGATGAGGAAGAAAAACATACAAAGTATATTACAGCTAATACATTTAGAATCATCTTTGTGAGAGTCAGTAAAATTCAAAGGTATGTTGTTTCGCTATAGCTGTTGGCTCTGCAGTCCACAGAAGTATAAGAACCAAGAGATAAAAGAGAGATGAATAGAATCAAACCACTTAGGTTGGAAAAGACCTTTAAGATCGAGTCCAACCATTAACCTAACACTGCCAAGTCCCACTAAACCATGTCCCTAAGCACCACATCTACACACCTTTCAAATACCTCCAGGGATGGCGACTCAACCACTTCCCTGGGCAGCCTGTTCCAATGCTGGATAACTCTTTCAGTGAAGAAATTTTTCTTAATATCCAATCTAAACCTCCCCTGGTGCAACCTGAGGCTGTTTCCTCTGTCCTATTGCTTGCTACTTGGGAGAAGAGACTGACCACCACCTTGCTACAACTTCCTTTCATTCATACACCAGATGGTTGTGCTGCCATTTAGCAAGACTTCCACAGGCTGAAGAAATGGGCTGAAAGGAACCCAACAAAGTTCAATAAAATCCTGCACCTGGGAAGGAATAATCCCATGCACCAGTACAGGCTGGGGGTTGACCAGCTTGGCAGAAAAGGACCTAGAGGTCCTGATGAACAAGTTGGATGTGAGAAATGTGCTCTTGTAGCAAAGACAACCAAAAGCCTCCTGCACTAGGCAGAGGATTGCCAGCAACTTGAGGGAGGTGATCCTTCCCCTCTTCTCAGCTCTGGTGAGACACACCTGGAGTGCTGTGTCCAGTGCTAGGCTTCCCAGTTAAAGAGAGACACTGAAGCAAATCAAGTGAAACTCCATGAAGATGATTATGGGACTGGAGCATCTGATATAAAATGAGAAACTGAGACAGCCAGGATTGTTTAGCTGGGGAAAGGCTCATGGTTCATCTTATCAATATGCATAAATACTTGATGGAGGCAGTAAAGATGACAGACCCAGATACTTCTAAGTAGTGCCCAGTGAAAGGACAACAGGCGATGGGCAAAAACTGAAACACAGGAATTTCCGTTTAACTGTAAGAAAAACTTATTTTGCTGTAAGGGAGCTTGAACCCTAGAACAGGTTGCCCAGAGAGGCTGTGGAGTCCCCATCCTTGGAGATACTCAAAACCCAACTGCACAAGCTCCTGAACAGCCTGCTCATTTTGACCCTGCTTTGTGCAGAGTTGGACTACACAGTCTCCAGAGGTCCCTTTCAATTTCAGCAAGTCTGCTGAAAGGCATTAAAAAGTTATTTTCTTTCAGTGGATTCCCTTCTAACATCTTTCACAGCTGTTTAACTCAGGTGCCTACTAGTTTGGGCATGTAAGTGATTTACATGTGCTCCTCTCAGCCACCTCCCACTCAAATTTGTCTCTAAAAATCCACAGTCCTTCCTCTTTATCAAAGCTGTCCCAGACTTGGAGACTTCAGAGACTCTCTAGCTTTACATGCATGTTACGCAAAGGACACATACTTTTCAATTTCACAGAAAACATTCAGACATCTGGCTCAGAAAGGTATTTCAATATAGAAATAATCCCAATGACTTACCTATTTAAATTTAGCAATGAGCTTTAGTGCTTTGCAGAACTGGACTTTTAACACACAGGGACCAAATTAGCACTTGCTGTGGTCCTTGAACATTTCCCAAAAACAGTGTGAGCACCAGGAGTCAACAGGGCTCAGAGCCCCTCTCAGGGTCAGACTTTCACCCCAAAATACCACAGGTATAGGCTGATAGATATGTATGGTACATACATACCATACCTATATAGGTATGTACTACACCTATAAGTATGGTATAAATATACGCATGTATGGTACATATATACCATACCTCTATGTATATACCATACATATATATGTAACGTGCATATAGATATGGTATAAATATAGACACACATCCACAAACCCCCCAATCACATACATACATATATCACCCCCCACCCCCACCCTCACACATATATATATACTCTTCAGAACAGCAGAGAAAGATATACTTAGAGCAGGTTGGGTGCAGAGTGCCTTAGGAACAGCGTATCAGACCAGTATTGGTAAGCCATGGTAAAAATTTCAAACTACAGAAATTTGAAGCTGATGACACAGCTGAGGGCTCAAGTCAAGGGGAATCCTGTCTCTGAACTCAACAGTGGTTTCATTCTCAGTCTCTATGCTCTCTAACGAGCCACAGTGAGAGGTGTGGCAAAGCAGTACCACAATCGACTACTGGAGAAGACGGCAACTAAGAATCACAGCAGGGATGTTCTGGTGTACTCAAATAAGGAAACCAAGGTCATCCTGGATCAATGTACTATATAGATCTTGAATAACTATCTTTTCTTTTTGCTTGAAAAAAGCCACAGACAAAATCATCATACAAAACCACCCCAGATAACATCATCACAAAGCAACTGCTATGCAGAATGTCATTACTTTTACTATACAAGGCAAGATAAATTTTATCCTGCTATCAAATGGTAAGTACTTATAGCTCTTCATAATGGTTTACTAGGAAAAAAAGATTGTGAAATCAAAATAATAGTAAAAGTGGCAAACCTTTAAGCCTTTCAACATCTGATATACCAGGAACTGGATTCGGTCTTCAGTTAGTTTCTCATGCTTCATTATCTTACTCAAGTCTGTTCCCATAAATGGCATGACAAAGTAGCTTAAAAAAAAAAAAAAAAAGAAAAAAAAAGAAAAAAGGACAGAATAATTTGTCAAATAAATCGAAACATAGTTGTATGTTATAGTTCAGTGACAACATTAAATTACAGATCATTCCATTTACCAAACAATTCTATCATCATCCCCCACCCTCCCAAGTTTCTCTGGTTTTATCTATTCTGATTGTCATAAAGAGATTACTGCCCAACCCTGTCACTGATTATGGAAAGTTGCTAGTTATCAAAAGAGTGCAGATTCTGAACTAGTTAGAAAGAACCTAACCGAGAGCCACGTGGTATTTCAAAGACACCTACACAGAAAACGAAGACATTCACGCAATGCTATGTATCTCACAATCATGATGATAGCGTTGAACTAGCAGCAACCAAACTGCCTAGATGGTTCATTCAAATAGACAAGGTCAGACGTAACAGAAATAGAGCTGATCAAATTAGGAGGCAACAATAACTTCCATTAATTTTCAACTGGGATCATGAAGTGGGATTTTTGGTACTTAGAACTGGTAAGGAACACCAGCAACAGAAAGCTTGAGAATGCCAAACCGGCATTTCAAGGCTAATCTTCACTTAAGATCCAAAACTGTTCTTTGTATTGCTTGCAGTAAACCCATCCTTCAGAATCTATCCTTAAAGTCAAGTCTGAACACAAGACAAAGCCAGTCACGCCTGGCACCTGAGGATAAAGTCATCAGTTTTCCTCTTCTTATAAAGACAAGCAGATGCATTTTCATGAAGGGAAGATTTAAATGTGATCACTGTTTCATAGCTACAAATCTTATTATTTAGACTTCAATGGGTTTCCTCTGGTTAAAATATGCAAATTACAATTCTGTGGATTTCTACGATTAAACCTGTATGAAAACTTCATTTATTCTATTAGAATTGTAACTATAAACAAAATAGAAATTGAATATAAAGTCATAACGGAGATGGGACACTGATTTAGTCACTAAGAGTTGTAGGTAGTATTTTCAACGTTTCCTAGGTACCAAACATTTTTTGCCTGTGACTTTGGGGATCAGGACTCAGCCTCCCAGTCTCCAGTCTCAGCATTCACAGACAAATTTGCTATCCTTCGGATAGAAAAGGTGAGCAATTTAATTTTGTAACTATCTAAGGACAGAGCAAATACAGAGAAGAGAATGACATTGCTTATCTCTTCCCCAGTATAACACACAAAATGTTTCCCATCAACAGACCAAGTGACTTAGAAAATGGAGTTTAACTTCTTTGTTGATGTTGCAGACTGTTGAAAGCATATTAAGTTCTCCTCCCACTCAGATTTATTAAATATATTTTTCCAGAGGTCATGAATATCTGGAATGAGCCATAAAAAAACTTCTAGAGACTCTTCTAGAAAAAACAGAGGTAAAAAGAGGTAGGGCGAGAGAAACAGAGAAATATCTACACATCTTCTACTACTGATAGTGATTTTCAAGCATTCATTAGGATTTTGCTCGCCTGCCATCATCTGTACAAATCCCAAGGCTCTGGATACATAGTGACTTATGTGCATAGATGAAGTTCAAAACAATATATAACCATTAAGCGCTGTAAAGAACAGGATGAGGACGACAAATAAGACCATATTTTTACATACATACAGTTTACTAAGTTTACAAATTGATTACTTTAAATCTCTTAGAATCAAATAGAGAGAGGTCTCGGTGGGTGGAGAAACAAGCAAAACATAAGACAGGGAAAACCCACTCCTATCTGAGTTTGAAAAGCCAAACTTTAGTAATCATTTATGAGCATTGGAACAGGACAACAATGGGATCAAATTGTATGGGCTCACTTTTAACACTTTGTCTACTACTTAAAACTTCGCAAACTTTATAAGATGAGGAGGTTAGGCACCTGATTGATAATTCAGTTAAATGGGAACCTGATGCCTAAAGCATTTAAGTTCTTTGCAAGTTCCAGGTAAAACCCAAAATTCTTACAAAATGAGGAGTAGCAACCAGTTCTCACACATTGCATATGATACAAGCATGGACAATGCAAGGCATACAGATGAAGGGAGTGAAAAGCAGCTGGTAGAGCAGGACTTAAACTGGTAAAGATTTATGCATTTCTGATTTTGTACACCATTTCAATCAGCTGAACCTCCAAACTAACAGAAGTTCAACACAAGCATGAGCAGGGAAAGGATGCTGAATATTCCTTCATAAAGGAAATGGGATCCTGTCTTCAGTCTTAGTTATATTTACTGGTAGAGTAGAGGAGCAGGAGAGCAGAGTAGCAAGCAGAGCAGGAGCACGCTAGGGCTAGAAGTCATCCAAGACCTTGGGTTTCTTAGCTAATACCAACTCTAGGGACTGGCTCTGGTGAAACCATCCACCTTGCTTCTGCTGCTTCTAGCCGCAAATCTGCTTGAATTTGATCTTTATACAATAGGCCACAGATAATGTCTCATGACTAGTCAGCAAAATGAGAGTCTCCCTCAAATGACCCATTTGACCTTTCATTCACAAAAGCAGTTTCTCCACTTTTGTTTTAAATATACACACATGTACCTCTGCTCATCTCTAACAGCCTGACCAAAGTCTTGACAGTAAATTTTGCCATAGGTCCACCTGACAAGAGTTTCAGTTATAAAAATGTCCCTCCTACTTAACTTGCACCTCCAAAACTTGAAGGATGATTTTAGGGTCCCATTTAAAACACAGTGCTTGAATGCTAAACATACACATGTGCATTTTATTACATACACTATATAAAATACTAGCACAATAGACAATATGGACAACATCCTTTTTGGCTCAGTGATCATTTTGCCCCAAAGGATCAATATGAACACACGGTCTGTGTTTTCTGTACCTCATTTTCTACATTTTCCTGTCAGATAGCTTTCTTTGTTTACACATAAATATGCAAGTTTGTTTTTGAAACATAGCTACATTAGATGAAATCCGAAACAGTTCTACGAATGTAACATGAAATCTACATTAAGCCCACCAGGACTTCTGACCACTGTTTCTCTAGCAACTTTGATTCACAAGAATTGCAGCAGGATCCACAAGCAAAACAACAGACTTTCTAAATATCTTGTGTCTGAGATGCCACCAAAAGGTCAGGGAGATGTACATGCCTGATGCTAGAAACAATCTATATTATGTGCTGTTTGGACCACTGGACTGGGAAACCAGTCAGGCAGTACAACAAACCACAGCATAGATAACCACTAAAAAAATTCAGCAGCATCAGCAGTTTTGAATCTTTGAATTAGGATGGATCATGCTGGAGATGTGTTGTGTTGCAGGCATCGTTTTCAGCCTACTTGTTTGGGTTAAGAATTGTCCTATCATTTGGGCAACCTGGGCCTTAGGGTAAGGAATCAGTACTTGAAAGGTCGATTACAGAATCCACCAAACTGCAATTTACTAAGGGCTGAAAGAAGTACACACCCTATAAGATAGGTAACTGGTTCTAATGATGATTTGAAAACCTCAGCCTACCAATTCTGAAGTTGCACATAAGAGTTATATTACGGTGAAAGTCAGAAAAAATCCATGAAGCAACAATTTTGGAACTCTGCATTTAAAAAAACAACAGCCCTTCCTCCTGCACAAGCAATGATGCCCTGCATCCAAACATGAACAACTCGGAACTTACAAGTCATTAAACTTCTCCAGCGTTACATCTGGTGTGAACACATCCAATATTCCAATGACCTAAAAATAAGGGAGAGAAAAAAACCCCTTTGATTACTACTAATTTAACACAAGAAAATCCCAAACTGCATAATAAGTGAAAAAATATAATCAAAAACATTTTGACAGTGAGACATTATCTACAGGCATAAAGATGGCAGAAAGAATACCTAAAGTAGTGCCTAGCAACACCAGGATTTGTTGTGTTAAATTTTGTAAGTCTGAGGGCTGTTTGACCCGATGATAAAAAATAAAAAAAATTATTTACTTGAACAAGAAGTTCAGAGGCTAACAGTTTTATGTAAGGGGTGAGAGTATATTTTAACTTGAACCACTGAACTGTCAAAAATAAACCAGACAAATCGCTTCATAACCTGAAGCAGTCATAAGTGCTATTCACCTAGCTGGGCCTGCTGTCTGACAACGAAGAACACTTTAAATGTCTTCTGATTTCAGCAACAGGGTAATTTAGGTACATGGAATACAATATCTAATTGGGAGTACAGAGAAGAAACTAGGACTAAACTTTTTCTAGAGAGTAAATTATCAAGAGCTTAATATGATTTACTATGGCTTATACCTTAAGTTCTCCTTAAGAGTATTTTTTGTCAAACAAAAGCATTCTATCACTCAACAGAGCAATAATAATCTAGTAAAACAGATTTCCCACCACAGTTTTTCCTACTAGTATGGTTTTCAGCAGAACTGTAACAACTGACTAGATGGATTATGGTAACTGCCAATGCTTCTCTCGAGCCCATTAAACACCAGAAAATTAAATATACAGAGCTCGATGCTCCAAAAGATGTAGCTGGAATTCTCTGAAGCCAGATCACAGCTTGGATGCTGCTTAATCCAGGTAGTGCCTCACTAGCACAGACTTCTAGAGTTGCTTCTTTTCTACTTCTACTACTAATTCATGACCATTTCTGTCTGCTCAGGGGAAGCCTCCGAAGCCCTGGATTGCTTGTGGTGTTTCCCAGGTGCAGACTGCCATGTCGATAGCGGAGTGCAGGGGTTTGCTGGAAAGCAAGCTAAAAAACTAACAACCTTCAGACCTATCTCCACGGCCATACGATTTGAGGACACAAGATTATATATCAAACTAAAACTTTGTAAAATCAGGAACTGCAAGAAAGACACCAGGGGTAACGGCATATTACATTGTCTGATGTTACCACCAAAGTACTAACAGAAGGACTGCAAAATCCACTTCGGTAACAATCAAGATGGATTTTGGACATTGCTGCTACGTCTTAATTACTCCACAAAACAGAGTTCTTTAAAAAAAGTACTTGAAAGTAAAGAGAAGCGAGAGCAGAAATGCAGCAAAAAAAAATGCAAGAAAAAAGGCGACTTCCTTTATTTAAAGCTTTAAATAAAAATCTCCGACTGTGATGAAATCCTTACTGCACGTATTTTTATCTTTTCCACATTCAGGGGGAACTACTACAGTTAGCCTGGATATTATCAAAATGTCATAATGATGAACAAGATAGAAAAACTAATAAAGATGAAGACAGAAAATTAAAACTCTCTTTCTTTGTAGCCACGTATTTCTTTGAAAAAAATCACTAATAATATTTTCCTGAAGACTGTTATATGAAACTAATTAAATAAGAATAATATAACTACCATAAAACAATAATTAAACCCACAGAGGATGTGGTTATTATTTGAAGTAATATCTTCAGTGCTAACATTACAGCAAGAATATTTTTTATTATTATTTTTTTGCATGACCATTTTACATAACATTTTCCATTTCTGTGTGGAGGCAGGGAGAGAAAGGGAGGAGAGAGGAATTAGGAAGATGTACGTGACAACAATGGAGCATAATGCAGCTCTATGGGCATCTCCTAAGGCAATGTATGCACACACACACACACAGAGAGCGTACACAGCCAGAAAAGCTGTGTGCTCTCCAAAGATTTCGGTATTAAAAAGAAGGGAGTTAACGTTTTAACAGTAATCTTATCCAATATGCATTTCTTTCCCTATTAAGCCCCACTTTTTCAGAAGTCTTGCTTGTTCTCCTCAAGGAGGACTTCCCATTCCTTCATTTCCTAAGCAAGAAACATAAGAAAATAAACCCCATCACGTCTGAATGTAGCAGTGAAGACACTGGGACACCACCATAAAAAGAAGGGACACAGCAGAGGATGAAATAGCGTGGCCGCTGTACCGCATACCTCTGTGCACCAAGGCATTACCAGGTGGCCGCTGTGAAACGCGGGAGCATGAAGAACACGTTTCCATAAAGAGCATGCCAGCCCAAAACCACACTTAATGAAGTACACTAACATTATATTACTTCTCCATTCAAGTAAACACTTCCCAGTAGTTACTTAAGACTGCCTGATATACAATGTACATTACTTCTGAGGTAAGGCTGCAAACTGATGGAGACAAGCTTATCGTTGCTGCAAATCCTCTGCCGTGAAGAATACCACTGAGACCAACACTCAGCTCCCGTTGAAGGGAATTGTAAATAATAAACCAAAAAACTCTTTTTAAGGATTTCACACTACTTCTTTTCTTCTTCTTCCTTCAGCTTTCTAAAAATCCTGAAATCCATTTTAGTGCCCAAAGTGGTAAGACATACTAATAGTTAATCAATATAAAAGTGAGGGACCCGTTTCCTTTTCCTCAGTGATCTTTATTAAATAAACTGTGCTTTGGGATGATTTTCCTGTACCAGAACAGAATCATTAGAATTTCCATTTAGGTCCCATCTTTCTGCAGATATGTTAAGCACAAGGAGGTACAGGATAAAATAAATCCTTTGAGGAAGATACATCAGCTATTTCTTCAGGAAATATGCTCTAAAATGCTCTCAATTAAACACAGTATTTGTAAAAAAAACCTACAATACTTAAAGATAACGTCCCAGCACAAAAGTAAGCCACTGTAAAACAGTTACAAGAATCATTTATTTTTCATAGTGTGGCTTATGTGAAATGTAATGGAGGTATCTGCGAAACCTTCTGTAGCTGTGTTTTTGGTGTTAATTCAGCACACTTACTGATACTATCAGAGATAGAAGCACAGCTGAGGAACGAATCCAGTACACTCTGCGATGGCAATGAAAAACATCTCTATAAACCAGCAGCAGCACTGCCCTTTCAGGGTCTCATTTTTTTCCCCCCATTAACTCTGCCAAAAGCAATTTCCTAAATGAATTAGCCCACAAAGGATGCATCTTGTTTCCTACTGTCCATCTGACTGAAAAACCACCTGGATTTCTGCAGGCTCCACTGAAGTACCTTTGTCCTGGTTTGAGGTAAAACAGGACCAATTTTGTTCAGTAACTTTACTTTTTAGCTAGGCCTCTTCTAACTGCTGAAATTAACGGCATGTTGTGCAGAAAACTGTTCACTCTCAGAGTGATAAGACCCATGTTTACAGTTGATGCCAAGGAACGGTATGCAGAGAGGCTCCTGCTTATACTTATTGCTATAACAACCAAGGCCAACCAACTCTGTTACTTGCCCCGTTGAAGGGTCGGAAACGGAAAAGCGTAGAGGGATCACACCTGCGGGGAGGAGCGGACAGGACAGGTGACCCAAAACTGACCAACAGGGTATTCCATCCCATCTGCCTCATGCTCAGTATAAAAGCTGAGGGATCAAAGGGTCAGCCTCTCTCTTTCTCTCTTTCTTTCTGCATCTGCCTTTGATCCCAATCCAGAATCCAGTTCCCGTCCGTCACTGAGTCCAGTCTGGGACTTCCCCAGCGCCTGCTGGTGACGTGATTGTCATCCTGGGAGCTTGATATGGTTTTGTATATATTTCATTATTTTCTTTTCATTATTTTATTATTAATATTTCATTAAAGTAGTTTAGTTCCCTCTAAACTCTTAAGTCTCTCTTTTCCTCTCTCTCTCTTGCCTCCCTTTGGGAGCGGAGCAAGAGAGAGCGAGCATCTGTCGTTCCACCGGATTGGGCCAATCTGGCCCAAACCACGACAACCTTCCTTGCTCATAGCTCAAGGAGAGAGTGCGATACTGTGTCTCTCCCATCTTCCCCCAAAGCAAAACCAGAGCAACAGCAAAACTACCTGTCTAGTGGTCTAACTTGTTTTCCATGGGTATGCTTTTACTTGAAATATTTAATTTGTTGATTGTGTCTCTTCCCGATGAAGCCAGTGCGGGGTGGGTGGCAGCATCTCTAGCTCTTCTTATCCCTACTGTCTGTCCATCCGCCCCTCCAAGATATTGATACTGACCACCCTGACCAACTTTAGCTACTGTCAACAAATAAATAACAGCTTTGTATTGGTAGGGTGGTTTCTGCCCTTCCCTTCTCAGCTGCCTCCTTTTCCAAATGTTATTCCAGCAGTGGAATACAACAGCGAAGAGCTCCTCATCTACATCCTCCCCTGCACTTTCACTCATTGGGTTACTTTTATTCAAGGACCGTTCCACTGCATTTCTGTAAGGGAAAGTTTCTGATGTAAGCAGCAGCACATCAATGAAAGACTCAGACCTTCTATAAATTAATAAGTCATGTAGGTTATGTCGCTTGTACAGTAAGTGCTGCTTTCTCTTGGGGATGTTACGCATGAAAACACAGCAAAGTTGAATGGCTTTGGCACTCAGGCTACAAACGAAAGTACATTTTTTTTCAAAAGAGATCCCTGCTGGGGTGCACTGAACTACATATTATGCTGCATTAAATTTTCTGCAGGGTTAGCTTCAACTTCATGTTCCTGATCTGTTCCACATCACAGGGCACCTGCATCCTTTTACCACACTAGGAAGTCTCAATCTTTTTAAAATTGTAACTATCCACACACAAGGCTCGTGCCACAGTCACCTTTCTTCCTCACCAATGGCTGCTAGGTGACACGAGGTATGCCTGCTGACGGACAGAGAGCCCCTTTCCTTTTCTCCTGCCAGTCAGCACACCGGCAGGCACAAGCTGTAACCACGAGCGTCACCACACTCCTCTTTCAAAGGACCCATATGTAACTCTGGACAGATTCAAATGCTGTGGACAGACACATCTTCATCTCTGGATTGGATGGCAATCCAAAGAGAAGGTTTTGGCTTCAGTGCTGTCTTCCTTATTTTCATTTACTGGACGAGGCTAATCAGTTTGCTTTATTAGTACCCAAGGCCGGGGTGTGAATAAATGGCTATCAGCTGAAGCCCAGCCTAGGTGAAACACCTATTAGGCAGGTTTGTGAAAATAGCAGAAGTGACAACTGATACCATTATGTTGACTTATTGGCTTTTGAGTACCAAAATATGTGACTTTGGTATCCTGTTAGCTCCCTAGCTATGCTAAGCTTTCAGACTGCAGAAAAGCAGCCAAGCATCTTTCTCCGCTACCACCTTTTGATGGCAATAAACTATCCAGTTATAACTGTATTTTTTCTTTCATAAGGACCCATAAGGAGATTTGCCATCACCAGCCAGGATTCCTGAATTGCACTTTATTGGCACTTGTGTACCCAACAGATGTGAATTTATAGCTGGTGCAGTCCTGCAGGACTTGCTGCAGGAAGCCTCTTCTAAGACAGTGAGCATGCTTTCATCTGTAAAGGCATCACTCATCTACAACTCCCTTCTGGGTCTGATTTTGCACACTGCAGAGGCTGCTGCTCTTCCAAGGCTCATGTCAGGCTAGATGAACTGCAAAAGGTGACAGTTTTAAAGATTTTCTCAGGCAGGAACATAGAGTGCCCCACCATTTTCTCTGGAACAAACTCCTCCCTTGGTGGATACTGTGTGGGTGTAAATAAAAAGCCCAACATTTTTTCAAAATAAAGAAGTCAACAGAATTAAATATTAGCCAACCTAAAAGTTAAGGCCTGCATCATCCTCAGAAACGTAACTGTAGAGACACGGACAATTTGGTGTCTGTTGGATACCCGAGTTCCTTCCAAAAGGGGGAAAAAAAGCTACATCGTTCTCATAATGCAAAACACACACTGGTCTTCAGATGTGGGAATACACTGGAGAATGATTTCCACTCAGAGCAATGAATGAGAGCACAATATAGAGTACCTTTAAACAAATACTGCAGTTGCCTCTTACATACAAGGGTTTCCAGGAAGAGGAGACATCTGTAGAACATTAACTGACCCAAGAAACGTTTAACGGGCATTTGTCAAAAATTTTATGCCAGAGACACATTCAGAATTTAAGCTGGCAGAATTGCATCAGAATTCCTGTGTGTGCTTATATGTATGCATAGGTTTACACGTATGTACACACACATGCATGTACCACACTGATAAAATCCACGCTCTATTCTGACACAAGACATCAGCACCAGCTGCTGCTTCTCTCTCCCTCTCTCCAGCGCCATCCCCCCTCGCCAGCTGCTTCGCGCTCCTCCTGGCAACTTCAAAACTTCTGTTAGCAAGCTGGGAGGTGAGATGAGTACCAGGACTGGACCAGTATGAGTCACTATGCAGTTTTTTCAACAGAAGTGGGTAGCATGGTATCACTTCCAGTCCAAATGCATAAAATCCACGTTACTTGCCAGATGAAACTAACGGTTCTGCACCTCCACTTACTTGTCTGGGTTTACTTTGCACACACAGACATCTCCATTAACTTCAGAAGAATACATGAATGCAGAGCCATGCAAATGTTGGAGAGCCAAAGCCAGGGCCAAAGTTACCACACTGGCCATCTTTTCACTAGGTTTGGTTTTAAGTCACAGCCATAATATATAGTTTTAAGGGTCCTCACTTTAACTGAACTCAAAATGGAAAGAAAACAGGGAACAAAAGCAGCATTACTGAAAAAAAATTCCTAAAGATAAACAGTCTGTTCTTCTCTACAAGATGCAGCAGATGCCAAAGAAATAATCAAGAGCTGCTAAGGCTGTAGTGGGATGAATACTTCAAGCTAGCATGAATAAATGAAAAAAAAAAAAAACAAAAACCCACCAAACCCAGCGCTTTCTTCATTCTGCCTTAGCTGTTTTTATTCCTCATTTTCACACCATTCCCTCTCTCGTGCCAGAATATCTGTTTATGCAGCTACAGAGTGATCCGGCAGCTTATCTCACTGGAAACTAACTTTTCTTTTTGGCAATGCCTGAGGAATTGATCTGGGTTAGGCAGCAGAAGTAGCTTATGATGTTTGTGAAACATCTCAAATTAAAAGGCCTACCAAAAAAATATGAATACCCGTGCCATTAAAGACAGTGATTTATCTCCTAACAGCCAGGTCTTGTCCTCTTCACACGCAGCCTCTGCCCCACGGTCCTCAAGACCATTTCTCCTCTGGACTGGTTTGCAACTGGTTGATGAGAAGTCCCATACTACCAAGTTTGCACGGTTTCTATAGAAATACTCCTCGCTACATTCACGTAACGTCCCGCTTGGGAGCCATTAGGGAGAACAAAGGCCTAGCATATATAATGAAAGATGGTCATGCCAGCAACCAGAGTTGCCTCCTCCTGAAAATGCCTAAATAGACAAGTGAAGTGACCCATGAGTTAGCTTCCTTACAAGGTAAAACACAATTCAAGTAAAATTCAGAAGGATGACTCCTGTATTTGTTTTTACAGGTCTCCTGGTCATCCTACAACCCTTCCACATTAAGGAGATGAGCATATTCCTCGAAGTGTCTATAATGGAGGTCATCCAGGGTATTAAGCAGAAGTTCTCCTCCATTTTCTTCACTGAACGATGACACGCTGATGAATTACATCACTGTGGCACGGGTTTAATGGTATCTTCTGCTACCTTAATGGAGGATCAGAGATGCTATTTTTAACACAATGTGTCAGACCATTACAATTTCCTCCATCATTCTGAATACAGCATAAGGTTAAATAAAATATGATAATGTATTGCTACATGCTTAACACAACACTTCCCCAAAAGCTATGAACTGCAGAGATGGTCCATTGAGAGGTAATCACGGTGAAACAAGCAAAGCATCACACTCTTCATGTAATCCAACATCAAATGCATCGTGATTACAGAAGTCATTTTAAAAGAAAAACAGATCAGAAGAGCAAATTGGATGTAATTTTAACTATTAAATAAACAAAACCTGGAAACAGTTTATATCCTGAAGAAGGAAAAAAGCAAGATAAAGATTTGTACTGGCAGATTGGTGCAACGTTGCAACAATATCCCAAGCCTAATCCATAGTGGCAGTGCCATTAGACCAGCTATCACACACACCACCTCCTCTACATACTTAGATTACCAACACCCAAGACAAAGAGAAGAGTGGCACTGGTATTTTATTGTGGTCTTTGAAACAATCACTTCAGTTTTATTAATTTTCAATGTCAGTTGTATTTATAGTACAGCCAGAAGGATCAATAACTGCTATTTTATAGAAATATACTGTAACATATTAGTTAACAGAAAAATCAGAAAAGATACTTCAATCACTGTTCTATCCTACTAATTCCTGTTATAAGGAGGTACGCACCCACGTGAGTGGGGCCCGTTCAAAACTCCATAGCCAGACCCACGGAAGCCACGATGGTAATGCCAGAGAACGGGCAGCTGTCCTGTCACCACTGTACATACCACTAAAGGTGGGCACAGCACATTGGGGACTCCTGACGCGAACAGGAAAGGACCTTACTGTCTGCCTGTAAATCCACCCTTTGGTAGATACATGCAAAAAAGAGGCTGTTTGACAGAATGGTGGTGGGCCAAAGGGGGGCTGAAAATCCTGATGAGCAGTGAGGCTGGTTTAATTTTGGATTGGTGGAGCAGCTAAAGGAGTATCCCGAGATCAGCAGAGGGACTAGAAATCCTAAAAGGCATTGTTGCTATTCCTAATTCACTGTGGGTGAAACGACTGACAGAAGGGTGTGAGGCAGGGAAGGTGGATGGAAATTCTCTTGATGGGCTGTACTGTCACCTCAGCCTCATCGTGGATGGGTGGAGTAGTCAGCTTCTGCCTCCATGGTGCCCACAAATCCCTGCAGGATCATTTATTCAGTCTTTGTTCTCTAATGAGTAGATGCCATAATTCATGGTAATTCATTCCTTAGTACGTAGATCAGATTCTTCTTTCTGTGGCCCAAACTGTTTCCTAAGACTGTAAATTATTTCTTTCATACACATATATTGATTTGTAACTTTTACAGATTGTGCTCACGTTCCCCAGTGAGCATTTTCTTCTAGACTCTTTTAATTATCAAACGAGTCCATGGAGGTGTTCCAGAGTATTATCCTAAAGGGCATACACCACATAAAACCCACCAGGAGTGGAAAATGCTACCCAACAGATTATTCTGGGAAATGGAAGAAAAATAATCTCAAAATTCTGGACACAGTTAGGAGCTTGGCAACTGCACGAGGTGCGCTGCTCCCAAACGTTCAGTAAAGAAAATGTCGAAAGTATGAAAGCCCATGCATGACACAGAAGTTCCCTGCAAATGTTAACTCTTTAACATATACAGCAGTGATTATGAAGCAGTTACTCCAAAGGAATCGAGTGAAGTGATCAAATGCATTAAAAGATCCAGACTAAAATGTTAACAGGCACATAGGTTCTTAGGACTACAAAAAGGTCCGTTTTTTCCTGGACAGGCAGAACATCCTGCAGATTATTCTTCAAAATTAACCTGGATATTGTTGGTACTCACAATGTTAATACCACAACATTAAATGGCAATGAGTGACTACTCTTATTACCAGTTTCTCTTATCCTCACCTTTGATCTCTTAGTTTTCCTTGAAGGCCACCTGAATGGAGCTATGCTTTAATCTCCCACATTATTAACATTTTAAACCAGACTCTTATGCATCATTTTAACAACTCCTCCTGAACCCTCTTTTTTTTCCCCAAGCATTCATGATGAACAGAAGGTAAAGCCACTACTGTTATCCTCCAAGCCCACCCTGGGATGCTTCTCACCTGGAGTCAGTGCTTTGATTTCATAATAACTGCTTTCACACAAATCTCTCCTCCTTCATTTTTTTTCTTAAACCACTGTTGGGACTAAGTATCTTTACCTCAATGACACTTTCAACACCTCTTTCTACGGCTGTTCTTCTTTCACATTACATGGGAATCTGTGCAGAGCCTGTATCCTATTCCCTGCTTCCCAGTAAAGCTATTTATTTAGTCATTTGTGAACTTTTCCTGTTTCACATTAGTATGAACCCAAAAATTTCAAATGCTTCATGTACAACAAAAAAAAGGAAAACCTGACACTCTCCCCAAAGATACACACGTGTACCATAGCCGTCTTCATGCAAGTCCAAAGAAGGAGATGCTGGCACCCGAGACACACAGGCACAGACCTGTGCTCTGCACTCTCCTGCACCTCACAAGTATGCAGCGATGGAGATTGTAATTTCTGGTCCCTAATCTCTCTCACTAGGTCTGAGCACAAATTCCACCATGGTCCTGACCTTCCCCACCCAACCTTTCCTACATGGAAATGAAGCAGTGCTTCCCACAGGATATTCTAGTTTGTGCGAACTAATGTTTGTATAGAAAGGACAGACAGACAAAAGACAGACGTGCAGGTCTTTCCCAAAGACTCCTGAATTCCATGCAGCCACACAACTGCCTTGTCCAACTCTGCATAAGTTTCCTTCTGTTTTTAGGGTGCGGCCTTGGGGGGATATCTGCTAACGACCCAACTCACGTTTTCGTGCTTCATGTGCTTCAGGAGACGCAGCTCTCGGTAGGCTCGTTTGGCAAAAAGTTCAGACTGGAACGGGCGGTACAATTTCTTAATGGCCACTTTGGTGCCACTTCTTCCATCGACGGCTGAGCTTTAAGGGAAAAGGAAGAGTTCGGTGGGCAAGGACCGAAGCCAGACTGCGAACCCCGCTGGCGCTGGGGAGCGGCCGCATCCTGCCCCACACCTCCCAGCCCTCAACCTGCGGCCTGCCGAGCGCCTGCGTGGCCTCCCTGGGCCAAGGGAGGAGACCACCTCCCTGGCACTTTCAGTCGTTTAAAAGGCTGCCAGGCCCTGTGAGGAAAAGTAGCCAATTTTCAACAGCTTTAAAAAGGAACATCTGGGGAGGAAGGAGAAAAAGAAAAAAAAAAAGGCAAAAAACAAAAAAAAATCCCACAAAACCCACCAACAAAACACCATCAACACAAACCCAGGCCAGGTGTCCCGTCCCAAGGGCCAACACCCCGGGTTTTGGGGACGCTGCCGCTCCGGGGGGCCGCACCCCGCCGGCCGGGGCCGGGCGCCGCGGGCAGCGCTGCCCGGGCAGGGCTGGCCGGGCGCCCCGGGCTCTGCTTGCCCCGGGAACGAAGAGACGCGTGGGATGGAAGGTGGTACGCCTTGCCGGCTCCCCCGCCGAGGGCCGGGCTCCCCCGGCGGCACAGCCCGCCTCCCGGCTCCTCGGGGGCGGCCAGGTGGGCAGCGGGGCCGCC